>CAJQUW010009899.1:0-406132 GCA_907163375.1 Prostheceraeus crozeri
AAAATAAACGAAAAAAATAAAAGAACAAAGAACAAAGAAAAGAAAAAAATGAAAGAAAAAAGTAAAAGAAAAATACTAAACAAAAAAAATAAAGAAAAAATAAAAGAAAAAAATAAAGGAGATAATAAAGAAAAAAGAAAAAAGAAAAGAAAAAATAACTGAAAAAATTACTGAAAAATCGCTGAAAACTAACTGAAAAAATAACTGAAAACTAACTGAAAACTAGCTGAAAACTAGATGAAAACTAAATGAGAACTGACTGTAAACCAAGTGAGAACTAACTGAAAGCTAACTGAAAAATAACTGAAACTAGCTGAAAACTGACTGAAAACTAACTGAAAACTAACTGAAAACTAACTGAAAACTAACTGAAAACTAGCTGAAAACTAACTGAAGGCTAACTGAAAACTAACTGGAAGCTATATCTGAAAACTAACTGGAAGCTATATCTGAAAACTAACTGAAAACTGACTGAAAACTAACTCCAAACTAGCTGAAATCTAACTGAAAACTAACTGAAAAGTAACTGAAAACTGACTGTAAAGTAAGTGAAAACTGAAACTAACAGAAAACTAACAAAAAAAATAAATCAACGAAAAATTAAGAAAAAAAAGAAAGAAAAAAGAAGAAAAAAATAAAAGAAAAAAAGTAAAAGAAAAAGATATAATAAAGAAAAAGAAAAAATGAAAGGAAAAAGAAAAAAATAAAACGAAAAAAATAAAAGAACAAAGAACAAAGAAAAGAAAAAAATAATGAAAAATTACTGAAAAATAGCTGAAAACTAACTGAAAAAATAACTGAAAACTAACTGAAAACAGCTGAAAACTAATCAAAAACTAAATGAGAAGAACTGAAAACCAAGTGAGAAACTAACTGAAACACCTAAAAAAAATAAAGAAAACTGAAAAACTCTGAAAACTAACTGAAAAAACTGAAAAAACAAATAGCTGAACTGAAAAATGAAAACTAACAAGCTAAACTGAAAAAACAGAACTAACTGAAAACTAACTGAAAGCTAACTGAAAACTAACTGAAAACTGATAAAACTAACTAAAACTACTGAAAACTAACTGAAAAATCTGAAAAAAATAAGAAAACGATAAAGTAAACGTGAAAAACTGAAAACTAAAAAGAAAACTAAGAAAAAGAAAAAAAGAAAAAGAAAAAAAGAAAAAAGAAAAAAGAAATAAAGAAAAAGAAAAAAATAAAGAAAAAGAAAATAATCAAAGAAAGAAAAAAATAAAGGAAAAAGAAAAAAAAATAAAAAACGAAAAAAAGAAAAAACAAAGAACATAAGAAAAGAATAAAATGAAAAAAAGAAAAAAACGAAACGAAAAACTTAAACAAGAAAAATAAAGAAAAACTATAAGAAAAATTATCTGAAAAAACTTATCTAAAGAAAAGAAAAGAAAAAAACTTAGGAAAAAAGTAAAAAAAATCTAAAGAAAAAGTATAAGGAAAGAAACAAAGGAAAAGAAAAAACAAAAAACTGACAGAAAAAAAATCTGCAAAACTAAATAAATGAGCAAATCAAGATAAAACTGAAAAAAACAAAACTAAAAGAAAAACTGGAAAACTGAAAAAAAAACTGAAAAAGAAGTCTGAACCTGAAAAGAAATCTGAGGAAAAAGAAAATCAAAACGAAGTAAACTGTAAAACTGAAAGAATTAAAGAATCTGAAAAAACACGAATAAAAAACTTTACTGCAACAGAGATAACTGAGAAAATCAAATAATGTACTGAAAAGAAAACTGAAGCTGGAAAGGAAACAAGAAAAAAAAAAAAGAAGAAAAACCTAGTAGAAAAAAAAGAAAAAGAAGAAGAAAAAAAAATCAAAAAAAGAAAGGAAAAGATCCTGATCTGGAACAGAAAAGAAAACTGAAAAAAAGAAGAAAAAATAAAAGAATCTGAAAAAAAGAAAAACCTGAGCAGAAAAAAAAAACTGAAAAAAAATACAAAAAAAACTAGTGAAAACTTAAATAAAAGAAAAAAATGCAACTGAAAAAAAAGAATAAAAAAAATCCGCCATAGAAAATGTATGGAGTATTCTAAAACGTAACGTTCATTGTTCACTGCTGCCTACAGATGGCGTATCACAACTTACGTCACTGTTAAAAAGAGAGTGGAGAAAGTTAGATCAGTCAAAAATCAACGATATCATCGAATCAATGCCTAGACGAATTGGTAATGTCATTGACAATAAGGGTAGGGCCACAAAATATTAGCTTCTTAAGAACCGTTACTGTATCATAGCTTATCAGATTATATAAGGACATTTAAATATATTAGGGACATGAAATAACATGAAAAATGTTTTTTGTATCATACTTATGTTTTATTTAGTCAAATTTTAGGGATGATCCACTTTTTATGAAACGGACTGTATTATAAATGGCTACTTGGATGACTTTCATCATCGTATGAGTATTGATAGGACAAGTGCAATGTGCAAATAATATCCATCTCCACAGCCATCTGACGCGGCAGGTATTCTTGTTCCGACCGGTGTCAGTCTATAAATTTACCTGCTTATTCTGCGGCGATCTCTACATCAGTCCAACTAAACGCACGTTCACTGATAGGTATAAAGAGCACCAGCGCGATATTGCTAATGAGAACAGGAAAAGTGCTCTGTATGAGCACTTCTGGAAATTTCATGCGGACGAGCAACATGTTCCGTCAATAAACGGAACCAATAAATTCCTGACCATAGATATCTTGGACAAAAGTGACATTGCCGTTGATTGCCGAATTAGTGAGGCTCGTCAAATTGACAGATTAAGACCCGCTATGAACCTTAAGTACGAACCACCAAACTTCTAACGGTATTGACACATTTCGGTCTCATCGCTATATAATACGTTGTATTGATGACCCAAAGGATGGTCCCACCCTTTTATATATCTGTGACACGAAGTGACACTGTTTTTATCTGCTAAATTTTATTGTGTATAACTTCACGAAGGCAAATAAAGAAAAGGAGTGACCCGCTTGTTTTTAGCACAATGCCAGGAAAATTGAATTACCTCCTGTTCCTTGTCTTTAACATTATGAACATGAGAACTTTTCATCCCTTTCGTATATTGCAACTACACTGTCATTCACCCGTTAGAACCTGAACATATCATGAATGTTCGACTTTTGAAAGAAACGACAATTCGTGTGAAAGAGCATGACTTGTAGATGCTTTCTATACAAATTATATTGAAGAAATGCCTCTTCGACTAAAATCTGCAGTCCATAACACAATAAGATCGTGTTTGTAATCAAAGTTCTGCATTCTGTGACTTCATCCTATTATGCATCCTCCGGCCTATTATGCATGTTCAGTAAAAAAACATGCACCGGTAGGTGTCAATTTCTATAAAAATGCTTGTCTACAGAACGCAAGACATAACTTCGCATTTCAAATTAGCTCTAACTGATTCAAACTTGAAACAATGATCTTCGCACTTAACTCAGACTGCAGTTACCCTACATGATTGACAGCTACTTTGTAAATGAAGAATAACTTTTATCCTGTCAAATGTCGCATAAATTCTAAACTACGCCCTCCAGTTTGATCACAAAATAAGAGGGAGGAGTATTAGAAATGATTGCATACTTTCCTAACACTGGATCAGCCAATGAGAGACTTGTGCGCTCCACCTTATCATGATAATTCATCCTCGCAGCTGTCGTTATGAACTGTGTACACCTTTTGCCTAAGGCGTTACCAACTCTGAGTTTTACACTGCATTGTTCTTTCGTCTGGACGTTTCTTAACAATATACACTCCAAAATTTCCAAATAAATTTTCAAAATGTGATTGGTTGCGGTCTCAATGACGTAATCAAGTGTGGCAGGGATCACGTGATTCGACGACTATTCATTTCAACATGTTAACGACGCGTTTTATGACCATCCAGGCGACTAGTGCATCGCATTCGTCAGATTTCGGAACTCTTTATCAGCCATTTGAAGAGACTGAATTATTGGAAATCGGAGATAGTAACAGTCCATCAGGGACTAAAGATAGAACAATTCCAAGTCCGATGGGAAGTCCGCGATTGGGAAAGCGATCAATATCCGCGTCTAGAGTGAAGGTGAGTCACTGCAATAGTTTCGATATCAAAACATGAAATAAGGAGCAATTTCGTGCCGGTACATCTCCTGCAATGTGCGTTTCATGTAGGCCTATAGATGTGCGCTTGTTAATGTACTCCAGTTATGTCCATAGATGACCTTTTGTTAATTAGAATGAGTAAATGCTTGCAATCAAATGGACTTCCTCCGAGGTTTTCAACATTTTTTCTTCTTTTGCATTCTTTTTCAATACAGATCAGTTTGGTTTGTAAATGCAAAGGTCAATTCAAAAAAGATCATAATACATTTATAGGTTGATTTATGTTAATGTATAATGAGCATTTCCAATTACATGTAAATTGAAATTTTCTCGAAAATATACATATCTTCATTACATTCATAATAGCGATTTTCAAAACAATGGGAGGCTGGTGTTAATAAATCATGCACTAACATGACGCATTGTAATGACATGCATCTCAGGAGATGCTGTTGATAGTTGCATTGACGAGTTAACTCGGCAGTGGAAACAAAGCGCCTTCGACGAATGCTCGCTGCCTCTTACCTGTCTGATTTAAGACTGATAATGATTCTCTAACTTATCTTCCGTTGAAAAAAGGACATGTCGGAAGTTTGGCTCTTTGACCTTCACTATAGTTACATTTCAAAACTCTGGAAGTGATAATTAAATGCATATCAACATGCTCGAAGACATGACAGAAATTAAGCCCAAATGGACGCTAGCACCCTATCTGCCCGACCTCAACTCGTCTGCCAAGGATTCGAACAATAGTCAGCTTGAAAGCTTAACACGCGTTCTACTTTAGATGTGCAATAAATGACTATAATGTTTGAATTTAATTTTTCGTTGCCATCGATAGGGATTCATTCATTTGAAGATGTAAAAAACAATTTTCTGCGACCGTATAGTTTTACATTCCCATGACTAGAGTGTTCATTAAAAACAGCCTTTAACACACTATAGACCAACCTAGTCCTCGATGACTGCAGCAATACAAGTCTGCTGGCATTGTCAGGATGCAGATTGATGTTGAATGATTCTGCATTACGTTTGTTTGTGAAAAGCAGCTATAAATTATTATTGCAACCGCACTGAAATAGGTGACGTGTCAATAGTGTATTAAGTTGAAGGCAGCATTTAATGAATACACGCCGAAATTTCACTAATATGGCAACTGCGCATCTCAAATTGTGCTGTAATGGTTGCAAGTTTAGGTGTGCCGATGTTGAGAGATATGAACTAGGCCTGATGAGGATTCCTGATATTGGTTGAAAAGGCAGCTATTCAGGTCTGCTCCCATTTTTCAACTAACAATGCAGCTAAGTATTTAATTGTACTCCCATTCATAGAGCATGAAGAGTGGTGCGAAAAGCAGGATTGATGAAAGACGGCGTCAGATCAGTGTTTTGCTCGGCAGAAGCCATTACGCAATTATATCTCGGAGTAACGGTGAACGCTAACCTTCCCATTTTCCTACCTAACTCTATACTTTAATCAAACATGTTTTCAAATTAGATTATTGAAAACTTTTTAGTTGAACGAGATAATGTTTTCTTCAATTTTTTTCAAAGCATCATCATTTTGCTGCTTCGTTGCCAAAAATGCGTTTAAGATTGATATAGCTAATAAAGATTGCAGTCGCACGAGAAGGAACATACAGTGTATTTTTCAAACAAATCCTCTTCAAATGTTGTTTTGCAACTTAAGTATCAGTCGATTCATTAGTGTGTTACCTTCTGTTCTTTCACCTGTGGTTCTTCTTGATTCTTTCTGCCAGCAGGCAAGTGCACAATGACTGTAATCCCATTTTCCAGAGTTTTAGCAGCATGGATATCAAATTATTCGCATAATCTGCAATCGAATTTATGCTGTTTTGATCAACACAAAGTTTTTATATTGAAATGCTTCATGTTACATCAGGATTGCAAACTAACATTGAGAAATGCAATATGAAGCAAATTAAAAATTGAAAATATGTGCCGCACGGAAGAGTCATCTAAGTAGTTTTCATGTGTTTGGAAAATTTCATGTTAACCCTTTAGAATTAAAAATTACATGTAGGATACATATTATTTGACAGGATTTTCCAGCTTATTCACAATAACTCTAAATTGATAAAAATCATTCGATTTTCACATTACAAATTAATCAATTGCTGAATTTCTGGTACTAGTTTTGAATTTTTAGTTGAGCTGACTTAAAATATAATAGATATTCTCTATTACGAAGTGCTTTCTAAGTCAAAGACACTTTGAACCGCTTTACCGCGTCTCAATTATGGGGAAGTCTGAGCAACGACAGTTGTTGCGTGCTTTCCCACAATTAGCTGATGGGCGATGGCTGAATGTCTAATCGTCCAACCTTGGCGTTTTTTCATGAGTTCGGTTTAAATAGTATCAATATGAAGCAGATTGTAGCAGATCTCGATATAGTGGAAGACTCAAGGGGAGCATCTCCCACATTTTTAATGAGTTATTCGATCATAACTTCACTTAAAATTATCACGGTCGAGCGTTTATGTCATGAGGAACTGAAGGACTTGCGACTGCACATGTATGTCAGATTATGATTAGTAGATGCATTCTACAGTGAATCTTCGAAATTGTCTGGTGCCGTTATAATAAGTTTGCTTGAAGTTCGACAACCTTTCTGATATTCATTGATCTTTATAACTCTAAGCTGACATTATTCGTGAACCTTCCTTCGCACGTTTGCAGAACTAATTAACTGTGAAGATTAGCAACTATGCACTGACAAGCAATGAAAAATACAGTGACAAGGACCTGCTTTGTGAGCGGTCTGAGTGCTAAAACAATCGTCTTATTAGCGTTTCTGCAGTCTTGAGTCAACCGCAGAGGTGTTTTTGCAACCAGTGTTCCTCACATCAAATTTCAATAGAAATAAAAATAGATGGTGACATTCTCACAGCTCAAAAATGATTTTTGTTCACACACATAGAACTACATGCACCGTAGTCTATGTCATATGATAATACTATGCTTACACAGTGAAGCTAAATACAATATTTTAGTTAGCACATTGCTAGGCAGATGATAATCACAATCTCGATAGATTCAGGAAACTCGCAGACCTGCAAGCCGGCCGTGTCACGATTTTGTCACATGTCGGTTTATATCAAATGGAAACAGATTCATGAACAAACAATTGTAGTCTAGAGTACAATGAATCAATCTTCCAAAAATATGAGGCACAATCCATTAGAGATTGTGTCCTATGGTGCATGGTAGCGGTTTCGACTAACTTTTCTACTAAAAATATCAATTCATAATTAGGGTTGTAATTCTAACTACCCATGCAAAGATGATATTCCGCATTATTTTGCTTTAAGTTCAGATAAATCTCAGCTTAACATCTGTCTTCACTTTTTTCATTATTCTGTATATTTTGAAATCTTTTTTGGCCTTGAATTCTTCCTTTTTTCTTTACCGTTTATATGAACATGGCATTTTCCCTTTTCTAACAACATATACTCGTAAATTCGTGACAATCTTCGATTAAAAATTTTGAATATCAGATATGTCTTGTCGATTTAAAGTTTTGTTTGACTTGTTTTGAAGTGGTTACTTATGATTTGATTTAGTGCTGATGTCTTCTACTTATGTCAAGAAAATTGGTCATTTATAAAGTAGGTACTTTCCAATCTAGCTTTTAAATCAGTCTTTGTAGCTGGTATCGGCAAGCTATGAACGTATTGGAACTACAAGCACAAAACCTCATCTCTCGGACAATCTGACCTGAGATATCTGACTTCTCTATAGAGTGCCTTCGGTCTTCACAGGACTAGATTGACTTTATCTAGATAATTTCACTTTTCGACTCTGAATTTTTCCATGGAATTACATGTAGATTTCTATTTTCTATCAATATTAGAAGCAGCAACTGGAAGCTTAAATGCATATGTGCTGATCGTTAATTGTTTTGAAAGAATAAAGAAGAAAAAAGAATTCAAAGCCAAATAAGATTTCAAATTATAAGGTGAAGGAAGAGGCGTTCGGAGACGGCCATGTTACTCGGAAGCGAAACTGGTTGTAGAAAATCCACCTCCGCAGACTTAGGCTTGTGGAGGTAAAGAAGGAGGCGGCCGTAGTCGAAGACGGTCGGATGGGGAAGAGGCAGAAGTTGGGAACGGCTGGAGGCAGCAGTTTTGCTCGGAAATGGAGGTGGCTGTTGGAAAGTCGCCTCCACACAGTCCTTAATGGTCGCAATCCATTTTTCTTCAAGTGATATTTAACCCGGTAACAGCAATGCATAATTTTGACATTTGTCACGCTTTTGTGAATATATTGTAACACGAGAAGAATATTCAGATTCTATGGTTTCTGTTTGTTGGGTTGTATGATTTCATCCTATCATTTTTCGATTGCGATGAAAGCAGTTGCTGATTCGCATCATTCGTGTGTATGCACAGCCTAGTTGCGGCTAAAGACAATTATCTCACTTTTAATTATCAATAATTAAAAGGAAGGGACTTTTCTCCTCGCAGTGTCGTGGCTGTGTCCATAGAGTAGGTATATTAGGTAGAGTGGTAACTCCGCATTTATTTAATCCCCAATGTGTATACACTTTCGATTTTACTACATGAACTCGTGGGGGATACAGGCGGTATTGTCACCACATGTGAGATATGCAAATGTTTGCAGTTTTGAAGAAATTACAGCGGAATTGACTAAACATGATGGCATAATGCAGAAGGAAATGATATTACTTTACAGATTCCGTGTCATGACAGCCATGAATAGGTAATGTCTGTTAAATTAGCACCTCGATGACCTGTTTTTGCTTTCATGCTCAACCTCAAGAGAATCTTTTTAAGCGTGATCATATTATGTACATCCACTGTTAGAGCAAGATAACAGAATCAAGGACAATGACTTCAGTCAACTTTGAAAGATATATATAAAACTTGATTCAAGAAATAAAACATAAATTTAGTGAATCATAAAATCATGCCGTTGAAAATTGAAAGGAAACTCGAAATTTCAGCCAAGAAAGCCCGAATTTGATCGCGACTTTTTCATGAAGACCTCCACTATAATGCGGTTTGTGAAATTCCCTTGATAATCAGCTTATTTTCCGCTTAGTTAGGATGTTTATTAGCAATATTCATTCCTTTTGATATCCAACTTTCCTCATACTACTTATAGAGATGAATCATGTCGGTAGTATATAATATAATTTTCCGTCTGTTAAAATTATCATTG
This sequence comes from Prostheceraeus crozeri, assembly GCA_907163375.1. Classification (NCBI taxonomy): domain Eukaryota; kingdom Metazoa; phylum Platyhelminthes; order Polycladida; family Euryleptidae; genus Prostheceraeus; species Prostheceraeus crozeri. Next base: position 9,310 of record CAJQUW010009899.1, read on the forward strand.
CAGCTTTCTTTGAATTGAATGTGGGTGGTAACTAAGGTTTCAAAGTATAATGTAATGCTTTGATTTACTGATTACTTCTTCAGTAGTTTGGGTTTGGACGTTTAATGCAATGTTGGTCTGGAGATGAAGCTATCGGATATCTCCTACCGGGTTCTTCAATGTTTCTTAGGTCGTTTTCTGTCTGGTCGTCGTCGTTCGCTCGTAAGGTAGAGCGTTGGCCTAGAAGGCCGGTGGTTCAGAGGTTCAAAAGACCGCACCACCAAGCCGTCTGTTTTTAAAAATAATTATGCAGAATTTTGACTTTTTTAAAAACTGCTCAAATACTTTTTTGGACCACGGGAACGTAATTTCCGCAAAAGACTGAATCTTTTCATATAAAAATTTTCACTGTATACACATACTTTTTTGAGTCGACACTCTACCTATATATCCCTGCTCTATGATAGTCACTACTTTAAAAAAGTCATTCACCGATCTTTAGTGACCGTTCATTAGCTCAATAGAAACACTTGGTATTCTCATTCATTACATTTTCGCATTGAAGCTTTAATGCACGGAAGAGTGCATCCGTCGCACAGACCATGGCCAACGCAATAGGCGTGCAAAATATCTGTTCACTTGAGGTATTCGGCTTTTTAATCCTGCTCGTATTGCATAACATACAGCATGCGTCAATAGAAATTACGGAAAAACAATTTCAGAACAATGATGAATAAGTGGATGTGTGACGACGACAATAACACTAATTATAGTTATCTATAATACTCTGTAGCTTCTGTACACATGTAGCTTCAGGTGGTGCTTCTTTATTTCGCTTGCTTCTGTTAACCTAGCTTCCACCTCGACCACATGTTACATGCAATATTTTGTATATTGTTAGATATCTGCTAATTATAGAGTAGCCATTTATCTTCACATTTTCCACAATATTACGAAAACATTCATGGATTTGTTTCCTATAGCTTGAAGCATACAATAGACTTTTCAATATTAAATATGCCTACGCACATATTCTATAAATGCGCATGAATTACTCAATACTAATATCACATTTGCTTTAGTGTCACACAATTTAGCTTGGAATTATGAAAAGACGATACTATGCTCTCCCTCGTTACCCTTGCTGCTTCTGTGCTGAATAAATGCGAAAGTAATACAATGGACACGAGTTTAAGAGCAGTACTGATTGATTCGTTTACGGGAAATATTTTTTTTTCAATTCAGTTCGTGAGAGTTATTAATCTCTTGAACATTTTAAATTTCTGAAATTTTGCACAAGTCTTGAAATTTCAGAAATTTCATGATTTCGCATTGCGAAAAATCATTGTACTATGTCGCATGCACCCAACTGGGATATTTGTATTCACAACAGACTCAACGTCGTGTGGCTTGTATCATGATGTTTCCAATGATAATACCTTAAATTATCATCTTTCTTATCTTTATAAGCAAATGGAAATGAAACAGATTGCATTAAATTTGATTACCGGAATACTACCTTATACTTCAATACTTCAAACAACCGATTTTGTCTGTGATGCTTCTTTTTCAGCGTGCACGAGAGAGAGAGAGAGAGAGAGAGAGAGAGAGAGAGAGAGAGAGAGAGAGAGAGAGAGAGAGAGAGAGAGAGAGAAGAGAGAGAAGAGAGAGAGAGGAAAGATAAAGAACAATAAATAACTGATGTCTCGCAATTGAAAACAAATGCGATGTGAAGCGATGCAAATTTCCCATGATAAGCAGAATGTTCAGCTTATGTCGTGATATTTGTTTTGCTGTCAGTTTCTTGCAAGTCTAATAATCTTGTCGCATGTGCAATAAATGAAGATATTACAACTTCTTTCCCCAACAATCATAAAAGGCATTGATAATTCTCCAAATCAAGACAGGCGCAGCTTTTCGTAGCTTAATGTCCAGTAAATGTTTAAATCTGCAAGCAGACCGATTCATCGTTTGACATTTCGCTATTCTCGATCAGTGGCGCCATCGTCAAAGAGCACAATGAAGTTCACAAAAAGAATTAAATGTTTCTTTATTTTTGGTCACATGGGATGAAAAAACGACTTCAATGATTTATGGAAAGATAGAAATAGTGACTTTTATCATGACAGCATTGTCTGACTGTACCCGTTGACAGATATCACCATTTCTTTTCTCATAAATATCCTTTATCAACAAAGGAAAAAGATATCTATAGCTTGTAGCGTAAATCACGAAATGAATTCCTAGATTTCTGATAAAATTAATTAGGGGCAGACATCTCCTCAGCACATCAGTGAAAGTTCACTATTTAATTAAGACCAGGATGGGTGACGTTTTAAACAGACTGTTTAAAACACTGTTCAAAACACGCTGAAAACTATGTTTAAAACGTGCCTTTTTGATAATCGGTTGTTAATGTGATTTTTCAATGCTATACCCGAAAAGTTATGCAAAATACAGGATACTAAATACAAGACGGAATATCAAGAAAAGTATTCTTTAGCTTTACATTTTTTCATTAGAATGATCACGCAGAATAGCGACTCTCGAGTGTCAATTTAATAAAATGGATGCAATCTCGAAGCACACAGAAAGGAAAATGTGATTTCTATACGAGCAATTGAACAGATGAACTAGAAAAGACAATGATAACGGATCTATTGCATCAAGAAGCTGCTATAAATTATTTCAGCATCAGGCACTTTGTCATTTCTTGAAATAAAAAGTATCATTAAATTTACTTCATGATCAGTATCCCTATTGCCTCTTAAATACACCACGCTCATGGGATGATGCGTGGCAAGTCTACATAGTCTCATTATCTTAGCACGTGATGTTTTTGTTATCTGTCTATAATGCAAATTCCCTGTCACTTAGTATTTAATAAGGCAATACTATTTATTTGATGTACTAACGGAACATGATGCAAACGTTGTTGCAATTCTCAAATTTCGTTTACTCTTACATCACAATTTATAAAGGATTTCGTTGGATATTGATTAATATGAATTTAGCCCTCATTCTAAATACTGAATTTCATCATTTAACGATAGAATTGATAAACTTACACTGTCTCAATCGATTAAGCGCACAGCAAATGGCATTTTATAAAAACCTGTTTAGAATTCATTTTTCTTCAGTTAGACATGTTTTTAAACCACCTTGGTTTAAGCTTCCAGAACCGTGTCTATATTTTCTCAGCGTTACTTTTTCCAAATATTCTTTCAATTTGCTTCGGGTGATAACTATTTTGTACTAAGATTCCACGCCCTCTTCTTGGCACAACCTCAGTGAATCGAACCCACTCATCAGCAGCTTGTGTGGCACGATAATCACCAATACAACTAAAGCACTATAGATTCATGATTGTGCCATGAGCAAGAATAGCCTTAGTATATCTTGAGCTGCATGTTGTCATTACCAAGGCTATGTCACGAGCATGTGTGATTTCAAGGTTCTTGGTTAATAGTTACATGTACTACGTGGTCAAATAACAAACTTTTCATTAAAAGCTATCTGTAGATTAATGTACTCATCGAAAATGGGAACCATTTGGGCAGCATGGGCCTTTCAACATCCTTCTCCCTTTCGACCAGATATTTCAAATATAAATTGAATGCATGAAGAGACTTCAACTAAGAATAATTCACATTGTCAATGCATATGTGAGACATCACATGCTAAAACACGCATCAGGCATTGATGCTAAAAGTACTTGCTGACAGTCTAGGAGCCAACGTTTTCAGCGACCTCTCTCCTACACTGTAAATCGCTGGATACATAAATTGCATACAAACGTACATGTATACCAAATTCACATACAACTTGAAACTAACATTTGATTCGAGATTCTCGTATATTTACAGAAATTTTTGACATGTTTTTCATACGAAATCTCACTTACTTTCGTATGTGATTCATATGTAGCGATACAAACTATTCTATCTGTGATTGGCTGTTTTACACTGAAATACGAGTTGTTGGTATGTTTTTATACGAGACCCAATGCAAATTCAACAACATAACTAATTCAACAAACATGACTATTTTTGGGTTCATGAATTATAATGTGTTTATATTTCGGATTGATAATATGCTTAAGTCCAAAATTACATAATGCGTAATTGTTGATGGTTGAATACTTATTGATTATTTATGAAATGCCTTAGACTTACATGTATTAAAATCGAATTCAGTATTGAAAGTATGACTCTTGAATGTCATTACCTCACTACTTGGAAAACAATAGTAACATTAGTGTGATCTTTATTGACAAAAGGTCTTAAATCAACATACGTTGGACATTATTGATGCTTTCCTTTAACATTTTGCTGGTATGGCTTTAGTATGTAAAACATACTACAGCTGAAATACCATATACGAAAAGCATACAGATAGATGCAGAAATATACCAAAAAATATTTTGGCATGCATCCTTCGTATGTGATTGTTATTGAGCGATTTACAGTGTAAGATGTATAGGCATTTATGTAAGATTCAGAAAAGATAAACTCTAACAAAAAATCAATTAAAGAATTAGACCCTAACAAAAAATCGAAAATAGTCAAAAATGCATATACATGCAGTAAGCACTACCACCGTCCCTAAAAGGATGTATTCACAGCGATGTTGAGGCACCATGATTTCGGACTCACTGTGTAGCATAAAATTAGAATGTATCACTACTTGCGGTGCTGCAGTACGGCACTATGTAGTACTGTTCGTATGGCATATATTACAAAGAGATATTAGAGATTTGAGAGAGATGCAAGAACTTTTTGAAAAGTCGATTTTGATGTGTTTAACATCATGAAAATCACTCCACGTCGCTGATATTTTGAGAATCTCATCTCAAAAAGTCTTTATCGCTTCAACAACCCTCTATATCCACTTCAGCATCCTGAGCAAGAGCTAACTCCACAAACCTTTACAATTGCTGATTGTGTTTGAGACTCTTGACAGCGTTGAAAATCGGCGAGGTTGTGAGCACCAGTGACAGAAATGATAACTTTCAACAATTGCTACTTGAATTTGACATTTGATAATTCTTTGCATATGCATGCTATTCGGTATATTTTCTTGTCAATGTGCTGTCGGAAATGAGACTTACTTGGTAAATAGTAATACCGGCTACTGCATGAAACATAATGCTGTATTATGGGGTTTAAGATGTGATCTGCATTTGACTGTATTGAATTCAATTGTGTTGCAACTTACTTTACTCGGATAGTTTTGGGCTTTGAAACCCTCGGGGCTGGCTTCAAGAGTTACTCTCATTCTGATTTTCCTATTTCTCAATCGCTACCAAAATTACTCTGCGACATAATAGACGTATGCTCTTTCCAACAGTTGTATTAGCTCTTATCAACTCAATAATCCTATTACTATAAATAGCAGCTTAAAATTTGAATTTCACCTTCTTCAAACACTTGATTTATGATTTGTAGGAAATTGATGGTATATTGGGCTACTTTCAAACGATCTGTTTTGATCGGTTATCGCTTGAGAAGTATTGGGACAATGTTGGGAATATGCTTGATTGCGTTGGGATAATTCAGCGGTGCTCAGTATAGCTCAAATAGAGATCTTTGAAAATACATGCAAATTACATAATTATAGTCAGTACTGTCATAGTTGTATTTTGTGCGGAACAATTGCATCAGCCGCTGACCCAAATAAATAAGGCACTCAAAGCATAGTGAGGCATGATAATATGTCCATCTTATACATGGGATCCACTATTTTTACAGTGAACTGACAGCATTTCTTTTAAACACTAGGTAATACTGAAAGGTCATTGATAAATTTATGCAATTATTATATACATGTGCATTTTTGGATGGATTACTATGTTAATGATAATTTCAAATGTACCTCAGTAGTTCTTTGGAAGTAATTTACATGGACTAAAGATGATTAATTTTGAAAAAATTAATAGAAGTTGCCGATTTTCCAACAATGCTTAAAGCTAAATGGATACATTGTAAACCGTAGACCCACAATTATCCTACAAAATTACTGACAAAATCAACGGACGATTGTCACCTCCAATATCCTGCGATATCCGACGAATTTGTAGGTTCTTCACCGACGAAATAATTTTCTTAATAGTTTGTGAAGAAAATTGTTGAATATTGATTGATTTTTTCGATTGGGTGATTGCTTGACTTTTGGGGAATCTGTATTATTGTATGGCAAAACCATGATTTATTTTGACATAATTTAATTAACTACCTACATTTTTGATGAAATTTAAGCTAATTCATTGCTATTCATTTTGTCGCTTTTTGTCAGTTGTTGTAGGTGTTCGGTGGCAATCATCCTACAAGAACTAAGAATGACCGACAAAATAGATTTTATAGGATAAATATCTGTCAGTTATCAGTCAGCGGTTTACAGTGTAGATGGATACACTCCTGAGCCATGTTAACAAATGTCCTGGAATGGGGGTGAGGTAGGGTTTACAAGGACACTTAGATTAATCAAATTATGAAAATGATGTAAGCTTAATACTGTGAGTTCAACAAGCAACTAAGTTGTTACATCAATTTTCTCAAGTCATCGAATTACGAAATTAATGACATTACTCGAAAGTGTATGAGAATATTCGATCATAGCAATATTTATAGTTGGTGAAGTAGTATATCAAAGGATTCCTCTATACGATTTACAAAAAAGTGGAAGTTTTACTCGATATGCCAGTAAGGTGATTTTTCAGTTCTTCTGTATCAATGCAGATTCGAACTGGATAATATGCATGTTGCACTTATCAGTATCTTTCATTTGAACAAAACATACTTTGATCATCAAAGCCTTGAGATTAAAGAAATATCAATATTTCAAACTCACTGAATGCTTTAATATCTGATTTAAAGTCGGTATTCATAGAATCAAGAAAATTTTCAAATTTTTCCAAATGCGATTATCAATATTTAACCCTTGCAAGTAGGCCTACATGTTTGTAGTCAGATTGAGAGATTTTTACATAAAAGATGAAAAGTGAAGTTAATCTCCATGTAAAGTTGATCTTCTTCAATTCCTTTTGTTTGGTGTTAATCTTCTTTATTTTGTTTAACATTAAAAATATTACAAAATAAAAAATGAAATTTTATTCTGAGCAAGTGTGATCACCAAGTAAAATAAGATGCATGCCATCAATTTAAATAAAGCTATCTAACTCCGCACTCCAACACGTACCCGGTTCACTTCTGAACCGGACACAGGTTGGATATTTGTACATGTGAATGTAATATTGTATCGTCGGTAGCATGCTGCCTCTTTCAAAAACAATACGTCATAACTGTACCTGATCACGCAGCAACTGGCATAAATGATAATGTCATCTATGAATGATATTAGCATGTACATGCATGTACATACATCTTGCGCTACACAACATAGGCAAATAATCGAATTTGTTAATTGGTCGTTCTACGACTTGCAAGAGTCCCCTTGTCAATCTTTGGGATCTGAATCCAATCAAAATATTCGAAATATACAAATGAAATATTTTGCTTCATGGTCGGCGTTATCCAATACAATGTACTCTGGTCGAATCAACACGTAAAGAACGCATAAATGTGATTATCTATTCCCCTTTTCGGCGTACTTTTTCAATCTGTGAGTGCCAATTGTTTGTTAGAAACTTAAGGATGTAAAGACGGTGCTTTCATTAACATACAAATATATATGACTATTATGATCGATGGAATGCAGTGCATTGATAAAGCATTCAATTTTGAAATGATCTCTCATGAAAAAATGAACAATTCTCAAAATATGCTAGTAATATTGAAAAGGACATTCGAAGATTACAGAAGATAACAAAGCGATCAGAAATAAGACCTAGAATAATAACCAGCTGTGACTGGTGGCATCTTTTGTCATTAATTAATATAATAAAAAGATAATGATACCATGACAAAAATCTGAAAAGTTTTTTCTCTCTAGCAAATATTTTAATAATCGAACAACATGGTCAGAGAACATGGACTCTGTTTAATTGAATCCAATGCGAGTCACACACTGTGCAGACAATTACCCCAAATTCTGAATATGTTAGGAGCATTTAAAAACGTAATTGACGGGATTTAAAATATCGTAGGATCAATAAAAGCCGAAAATCTGTCGGAATTTTGACTTGAAATTAGACAGTCGACTGTAAGCTGATTGATGAATTTTGACTTTACTTTTTTCCAAAAACAGTTAAAGCGATTCGGCAGGTTGCATCTTTCATAACATAAGCTGATTTTCAATTTGCAAAATGCATGTTCGAATAACATCAATTGACAGCAAATAGAGAAACAACGCGTAGATAATGCATATTTGAATCAAAATACATTTATACTATAATTTCATCCTACAGAAAAAAAAATTTCATATTATTTCTTCTTTCATGAATGAACAATTTCAGTATCAAAGCTTTAACGCGTGCATCAGAGTTCGGATCACCAAATTCTTGTCTTTTATCAATGATCTCATGAGCTATTTCCCGATAATATGGAATTCACGCCGTCTTCCTTCATAAGATTCTTGAATTAGTCAAGGTTCACGTTGCATCATCAGAGAACACTTGATTGCGTGTTGATACAAATTAGAGATTTGAAAGACTGATATTTAGAGTAACTACGGATTCAATTTTGAGTTCAGAAGACATTGTCGGGCGTCGTGATGTTATTGTCCGCTTAATTGTCCGTCTTAATAGTTTCTTTAAAAGTGAATATGATAACGAACCTTGACAAATACTCATAATAGGCTGTCGCATTCGTTTTATAAGCAATTGCAATCTTGAAGAGAAAAGATTTTCTCTCAGCACATAATTTTCATTTTATGTTTCCATAGAATGGTGAATTTCATGGTTGTTGCATTCAAACAGTCGTCTGTTCGCATAAATCTGAAATTACATCTTTAAGATGACATTTTTTCTTCGTCAATGATAAAATTTTGCAACATGAGATGCCTCAATGCTTGTCATTCAAATTAAAACTAAGAATTTAATTCGTGGGAAAAGTAGAAATTAAATAATTCATGGCAAATTGCGTCTTGTCGAAACAAATGCGTAGATAATATTTTCATGGAAGTTTGTAAGAAGAACTGGTTTTGTGAAATGCAGCGATTAAATACGCTCCGAAGCAAAATGCTACATGACTACCGTATTTTACTGCGCATTATCCGTGAAGTTATTCACTAAATGGACGTTTAGCAGAAAGATATACTTTTTGATTCCATCTATATAATGCGATGAGGCATTTCGAATCACCACCGACGGACATTAATCATCAGGTACAAGATGATTAACACCCAGTTATTCGAAAAGTCGCATCCTATACCCATAAATTTAGTCGGAAATCAGAGGATTTATATCAAGCCCTCCGGGTTCCTACGAGCTTGAAAGTAAAATCATTGAACGCCTAGTGTTGTTGATGTAAGCCGCAACCGCTATACTTTCTTGGTCAACTTCAAAGTCTGTTTTCGCTAAAATCCTACCTGCAGAAACGATTGCTACTGAACCTATTGAAGTCAAAGGCTGTTTATTTCCAAAAAACACTGGAGACAAAATAACAATGTTATGGATAGAATACTTATACATCGCAATACAGCGCGCGGTCAGTGCTGTTGAGAAATAAACAGATCAAGAAGGAGAGAAACTGTTATTTGAGCATCTTTTAAGATTTCGGTTTATTAGTGGGCGATGCTTTGTTTCATGACTTGCTTAAAAGACGACAGTGTAAATTGTTATGGCATTAATCAATTTGACTTCAGGCCCAAAACGTCAACTGCACGCTCACATGCACATATATGACTTCCTTGCCTAGAAAATTGATGATCGCAACATTATATAGGGTGTTCAGTTTTTCACTTTGGGTCGTTCAGCAGCATGAACGACGTGAAGTCTGGCATTCCTCAAGTATCAGCTGTCGCACTTTATCTCTTCGTCCACGTGGCTTCATGAGAATTTTTCATGAGAACTAATGAAATTTAATGCGGATTCATGAGGCTATGATGAGTCTCATGATATTCTCATTAGAAAATATTTAACTCATGATGTTCTCATGATGTTTTGATGAGAATATAATGAGTGGTGATGAGAGCACTTATGAGCATCCTAAATATTTTTAACGGTGTCAATGAACATATTGTCTTTACTTTAGAAGCTCCGGCAAATAATACTTTGAACTTCTTGGATATCAGTATCTCTGTTTCGGAGGCTGTAAATTATACTTGGTACAAAAAAGCTTGCCATTCTGGCATTAGTTTGAAGGCTAGCAGTTGGGTGCCTTCTTTTGTTAAGAGTAATTTTGTTAAGAATAGCTTTAGGTATGTTAGCGATAGGTGCTCGAATGATGTTAACTTTGAAGAAAGTAATAGCAAGCTCAACACCATTTTGATTAGTAATGGATTTAAATCCATTAATAGGCCTACTAGAAAAATCACCAAAAACACAGATCGCAAGACTAAAGATAATTCGGTCATCCTAAAATTGAATTTTGTTAATGATCGTTGCTCTCGTAATCTGAAACACCTTAGTAAGAAGTTTAGTCTACCTATCAAGATTGTCAATAAACCAGGAAAGCAATTAGGAAAATATTTTTCGAATTACAATAATTCCAAGGCTTGTAGTTGCATTATTTGTAAGATCCTACCCGATAATATGAACTGTGGAATGCGCTATGTTGTTTATAGGTTTTCTTGCAGCATTTGTAGTAAAGAATATATTGGTTCGACTAACCGCCCATTCTCTACGCGCTATCATGAGCATCGCAGAGCTATTACTAATCTCGACGATTCGAGCGCTCTTGCTAATCATGTTCTTGTTGACCATTCTAATTCTTTGATGACCATTACTGATTTTAACATTGATTTTCTTGACAGTCAGACCGATCCTGTACGCACTAGAATTTCTGAAGCGAGCTCTATTGATTTCTTAAAGCCCGAATTGAATAGGAAACACGAGCTGATGAACATCAATCGTTGTATATAAAGACTGAAATTTCTTTTTCTTGTGTTCACCAGTACCATGACTATGTCTTAGAGAGACGAAACGTCGGTTTTATTGTAAATAGCCTTCTTGTTTTTATCTTAACTTCTTGCAATAAAAAGCCCGGGGAGACGAACAAAATTGTTTTTTGGCAATGAATCACTCAGGTATTTCAATATTATTTCATTGCTTCGTAAAATTATTTCTACACAAAATTCTCAATTTGCATGTTATTATTTGATGTATCTAGCGATTTCTTGTGCTTGAACATTTTCATTTAATTGACGATACAGACATTTTTTGCTACTTTCTTGAAACTGGCTTCGGTGCAGGTTGAAGTGACTCACTCAGGCTTGTTATTGAGACTGAATTTCCATTGAAATTTAGTGTCATGCGATGTGAGATGAGAATGGGACAACGTGTCCAGATTCTCTTTTCACATGAAATAGTCATCCCTGTATATTCTGTACTGCACACTGTCAGCCTTTATCCCGTGTGGTGAAAATGATAACGTAACTAATGTGGTGACGTACTTCTGTTACCCAATAGATTTATGCCAATAATTCATATTCCTTATACGTTTTGAATGCCTATAAAGCATTAGAATTAAACATTATCTCCTCTAAATGGATCGTTTCCTACAAAGTGATGCAATTTAGAAATGTTTATTGAAGCACATGAAGCACCGATAATGGAAAATGATCGGCTTGTCTGTATCTATCATGATGTATACTGCATAGGTCTATATCATATTGAAGATATATTTAAATAATTATGAAGATGGATAGTTGTAAATACATAGATATACTGTCTATCGGATTTTTAAAAATGACCAATTATATTCATCGATAATTGATAATTTGTAGAATGCTAATAGATTACTTCAAAGCTTAACTGTATATAACTGTATTTTACAACAAAGTGAACCTTAGCAGCATTGATCACACATGACGTTTTGGTAGACATTGCAGACAACCTACCCACAGCGGCTACACATGATATTGCACTTCATATCCCAACTACGAGGGCCGACTGATGTGCCCAGATGCTGTTCGTGTTGACGTTTATGTGCTTGTGTATATAGTTGCGGTGCCTCTTCCTGTCACTCGTTGAATGAAAAATGCAAGTCTCTTTGGAGACTTGTTGTGCTTTGAGCCGTAACTAGTCCGCTAGCCAGTAAGAAGGTGATTGTGGTTAACACTGTCAGCAGCCACAATCTGTTTAGGATAGACTTTTTGTATGGAACTACCACAGATATCAAATTGTTTTGTCTTTGCTTGCTTCCTAGACATGACACTTCTCATCGGTCCGAACAAGTCCTGGAGAATTGCATCAATATTAAGCATTTGTATGAACAACTAATACCACCACAAGGATACTTGAGCATAACTATAAGAAAACACGAAGTAGCGGATTTCGGCAAATGGGAGAAAATAATTAGAAAGTGTTGAAAGTAGCATTGGAAACTTATTGCGTAAACTGAACGTCAAACTTCACATTAAAGTATCCGTTGGAATTGGATAAGAGTAGCGTCACAGTCTGTTGATTGATGGCGACACTGCTAAAATCCGGTCATATCAGATAAACCGCGTCTCTTTTTCCGGAATTTTTCTGTTGAGACAAAAAAGAGAAGCTTCGTCTGTATATTTAGACAGATATTTACCGTGTACAGTTTACAGCGATCAGTCAAATGTTCGACATAAGCACTTAATTTCGCTGTCTTTCTGTATACATTCACTTGTAGTTGATGGGCGACGAAGAAAGTCAGTCGTGGATGAATTCGATAATTTCCACACAATGCTATTATTATTTTTATATTATTATATTATTATATTATATTACAAATTTAGACTGCATTAAAGTTCGTCAGGTTGCCAGCTGTGCTAACGAAAACGAAAGTGACTTTTCTTTCAATATTAGCCATACCATAGGGCCACCATAGTGGAGGGAGTCTCTCTCAGACTTGTAAATGAGCCTGAGATCTCAGACCCAAGCCCGGCTCGGTCCGGTTTGGCCCGCTCATCTTGAGCTGCTCGGCCCGCAAATAATGATTTTGTCATATATGAATAATACATAGGCTTGTCGAATATTACATTTGTTATACATATATTTGTTATCCTTTGTCTCACGCGACTGGTCAAGACTGCTCTCCCGAACTCAATTTATTCCAAGAATTTTCGATTTCTCAATTTGCTCCTCAATTTGCTTTCACGATCTGAATTTTAGTAACCGTTTGCGCTTGAAGTGATGTGAATGTCCTTATTCGTCAGTATTCACACTTGAATGTACCCTAATTAATGAAGAGAGGCTTTTCTGACCCCTCGCGACTAGTCCTGGTAATGAATGACCATGAGTAGTGTCAAAATCTACCATCATTTAATGGATCGTTACACGCTAGCTAAATGGAAGTGATGAATTTTAAGGCCCGGCCCGTGGACTACCCGGCTCTCTAGACCTTGTTAAGCACTTTTATTATCTATAGTTTTAGTGTATTTACTGACTTTTTATAAACTTATGGCACCTTTGAAAAGTACTACTTTCGAATAGATGAGTTTCACTATCTTCTGCAAGCATTTTTGTGACAACAATCCTTGAGCCGGATCCAGTTTGAATGCATATACATAAATAGAAGTCGATGAATTGCATCAGAATCATCTATTATAGCATAGACATCGAATCGAGTCTTGAAAATATTCACGTATTATGCAAATACTACTTTTAAGAATATTTAGTAGTGTAATAGCAATATAGGTAGTCGATTTCATAGATCTTCCTAATTAATTGTTTGGGAATCTACAAGTCGACTGTCGTCTTTATAGTCACATTTAAAATAACTCTTTTGTAAAAAAGAGTTTTTTTCTACACGTTTCATTAAATTTCAATCAAATGCGCACGAAGATGAACGTACAAATACCACCACTGCACGTTTCATCGTTTAATAACCGTGCAAAATCTTAAACATGGCAACAACCTTTCTTCAAAATTTGCGCCTTTTGAAACCCGTGCAATCTATTTTAGAATCATGATGGCAGGTCGTTTCTTAGTTTCTATAATTAGTGCGAATCTGAAAATCAAAGGCGCAATTAAATTCATGCAAAGATCAAAAGCATGGAGCAATATTTAAAGCTTCGGTGAGGCGATGTGAGTTGTATACGTGATCTTGGACATTTCTATCCGAAGTATGATGATCAAACTTTCGAGAGAGGGAGCATTTCACTGGCTAGATTGTGAATTCAGTGAAAGCTGTCTCAAATTGAAAAAATAAATTTCATAATTTTTATATTTACAATAAATCACTGCCAGTGCGAAAATAATGAAAATGAAAATAAATGAATACGAGACCAGCGGCAATGGTCAACACGGCATGAAATACAATTGCAAACTTTTAGTTCAAACTATAATGACGTTGGAGACAGAGGAAATTGAACTCAATTCAAGTCAAGTTCATTTAAATAAGAGCCATAATGCAATATAACTTTGCCATGACTTAATGCAACTTATATGCCATTAAGCTTAATTATATGCTTAATTAACTTAATCAGTTTCAACTAATTTCACATAAGTCAAAGCTAAATACAAGTTTGAATTGAAATTTAATCATTAAATGTACTTTGAATCACTTGATCAAATTATGCCACGTAATAATCAAACAGACAAAGTACCAGCGGTTCTGATGTAAAGGCAGCAAGTTTATTTCCTGTGGAAATTTGAACAGCTTTTTGCTGTTCCGTCTTCTGAATGCTATTTCTTCTGATCGACATTGATATTTTCTTTCTTCATTTCACTAAATTATTCTGTGAGCACGTTTGTCTATTTTCAAAAGAATAGTTGGAAACTTCTGATTCAATCTGACGAAAAATGGGGAAGCAAATTCGAAGACTGAACGAATGTAGCAGTTATACAGTTGGTGCAATTCCTAGCTTGTAAGGCGAGGTCACAATTAGCGTTGAGTATAGAGCCTTTGGTTGGCTAGCTTCGAAAAAATTCTTCATATGCAGAAATTCCATGTTAAATTGCGTTGGATAGTCAATAACGCAAAGATTCCAGGATTTGAACATGTCTTTCATGTGCTGGTGTGCATGTTCGCCTTTTCAGATTGAATTTAGATTTACACAGATCAGTTGTAAGGTAATTTATCACGCACTAAGCAGTCATCCATGAAATTTCAGTTTTGATAGTTTCCTAAAGTTCTTTAGAGTCGTCATTAGTAGCACATGGTAGAATGATAGGACTAAAACTGTCCGCATATTTATGCTAAATGGTCGATGGCCAAAGAGTTGTCCACGAAAATGCAGTCAATATACGCACACCGTTCCAAAATTGTTCCTTCTGGAACCCCAGGAAATGCAGGAAAGTAATTTGAATATGTGTCTTTCAATTTCACTGTTTGACGGTTGTATAAAGTACCGGTATACAGTTTATGAACAGGGTGTGATCTAGGATGTCGAAGGCTCTTTTGACTACTACATAAGCAAAGCAAACCAGCTATTCGACATTAATAACCACACTGATGGGATCACAATGATGTGAAAGATATATGATTCACGTACTAAATGCCACCAGTTAAATATCCGTGTAATGGCTGAGCGGCAGGACGCTCTTCGACACGGACAAGGTTGGGCGAAAACTCGGATTGGGTATACGCAATACAGGTTTTGGTCCAAAACTTGGGTCAAAACCCAAAACCCAAGTCCACGTTTCAATAAATAAGTAGAATCAAGTAAGTGGACTACATACTTTTTTATATTTTGTGCTGACATAAAAGATTCTTCTATAGGTCAAAGTTCTTATCTAACGATAATTTTATCAGTCTTGCTGCATTAAATTTAAAAAAATATCTTAGTTGGCGAAGTTTCAATTCGATCGCTTTGACAAAGTAGTACATGTCAGACTCAGAAACGCAAAGATAATGTTACAGCCACTATCAAGTCAGCAAATTTTATTACATTGACGTTTCAATTTTCTGAGATTACATAGGATACCAATTCTGTTGATTGTGCTGCGGTCGATTACAAGTACTGCGTTTGTGAGAAGTCTTGCCGCATATCTTTGAAGTGCTGTTCTTGCAATTTGTAGGCCCATGAAAAGTGTGGTATGTGTGGGAAACGCTATTTATTGCAATAACTGTAATTCGTAGCCTAAGTGGCCTAAAAGTATTACGTCATAAAGCTTTCCTATGATTTAGCCGATATGGATATACATGCACTGACGTTTGAAGATTTTTGATTTAATGATGATTGAACCACATATTGTTTATAACAAAGTAATTGTTTTCATTTCATCATTCAGATATAAACAGATTCAATAGATAGTATAGCTGCGTAGTGAGTGCATGATTAAACTTATTTAAAATGCGAAACTGGAATGAATTCGGCTGTCTCGAACATTTGTATTGTCAAATCCAAAATGAAGTAGCTAACAACCAAAGGCATTTCATCTCTGAAATATTCTGTGAATTGAGCGGAATTTTGATGAAAAATCAGAACTTCATGCTCTTATCATGTAGTACTCCTAAGAGTCAAATTAAAGTATCAATTTTTATAACTTGATTTGTATATATGCAGCATTAATAGGAAACCCAAGTTTTGCATCACTTTCCAAAGGTCGACCCACAAACCCAAGTCTGACTCAAAACCCAAGGTCCAATCTTGTCACAAACACTTAAATGCCACCTTCAGGCCAAAAACGATATTTGGCATTTGAAGCATTTCTAGGGAGAAGAGTGATTGATATACTATCTCCGAAGCTGTCGCTTTAACCCTACCTGCCTCAGGCTTTTTCTTGTCGGTTAATATTAGGGAGGGCTATTATGACCCCTGAGATCTTCGTGATATTATCTTATATGATAGGATCTGAGGATAAAATATCTGAGGAGAGGGAGAATATTTCCTCCCTCTCAGAATAATCCGTGCTCGGTTAGGCGCTGATCTAAGTGAATGCTTCTAGATCTTACACGTAACAAGACTTTAAGGAGAACTAATACCGTTAATACTAATACTAGGCACCCTCAGAAACACGAAGCTTTATAATATCGAAGGAATAGAGCGGGCATGCACGTTGAAAACAAAATTACGTTGGGGACTACCCGTTGTCATGACAATGGTAACATACGGATGGTGACTTCCAGTGGTGGTACAGGATGGTACATCGATGTGCTTTGAAAACGTCTGCGGTTACTAACATTTCAGCAACATCACTCAACATTTTCTTTAGACGGTATCATAAAATACCTGATCATTCATCAGATCAGAGCTTTCTACCACCTATTTCCATCAGATTCTCAAAAATTAATTATTTGAAAATAATACAATTCAAAATTTAAACTGCTATTCCGATATACTATAGTGGTATGATGGCAGAGATGTCAAAAAGTGGCAGTACCTATCGAAAGAGCACACGTCCTTTAATACTTTAGGAACGAACATCTAAATCGGACGGGGATCCAGGACCCCTCCTCCAACTCCTTGCTTTCAAACTTCAAAATTGCGCGGTATAAATAGGCAAAATAATAATATGCGAACTATTATGCATAACAGTTAACAAAATCAGTCAAATATTAAATCATTTACACTGTCATATTGTGCGTGCTACCCAAAGTTCCGTAGTGACAAAGCGATCGTAAGGAGGATAGGTAGGAAACATGATGATTTCATTTCTCTTTTTAGTTTTCCGAACACGTTTCAACTTTCACAAGTCGTTGTCAAGGATGATGAACGTATTGCTTTATGCATTATTACTTGTACAAAGCAGAGAAGAAATCAGAATAAAAACTAGGCAAAAGGACATCTCATTGCCAGCTAACTGTGAAGCATAAAGCAAATCACATAATGTTTATCAATCATCGCTAGATAATCGTCATTGCATTCAACTAAAAAATCCTTTTGGTTTCTGCAGATTTTCGATACTTACACATGTAAATTGTTGATGTCATGTTGCTCTGCTACATATTTATACTCAGATTCAAACAATGTCGTCTTCGAAGTGTATCCAACTTATGCACTTTATTTTTTTATTCAGAATAGGGACACTAACATGGACATTGTGAGATATTAATTACATGTAGTTATGCACCTGGGCTTGATTACTATATAGTGGGCATTTTAAAAATAGCTTCCAACATGTGCATGCAACTCACGAACATTGAAAAAGTTGCAATAGAATTCTATGGAAATGTCACTTGCAAGCATCGAGTTTGAATTTTCCAGCGATGCTCATCGATTGTCAGTATGGACACATTGCTTTATAAATATATTTCATAGACAAATCAATCATATCAATCTTTTTTCTGTACATATACCGTAAGTCATTTTTCAGAACATCTAACCCCTTTGGCGTAGATAGCAAAAGGAGATTTGGTAACAAATTTCTGTGAAATTGAAAAAAACTAAAACTTCAAAATCTTCAAAATTCAGTTATTCGAGAGTATGAAGTTCTATTTACATGCATACTGTGAAAACGGTTGTGTTAGTGCAAATGAATGTCATTCGACACACATGCATATCACTCACTATAACTAGGAATAAGGGTTAAATGACCTCAGGAAGAGTTCAACATTAGATTCCTTTTGATCAAAGCTTATCTAAGAATTGATACTTCACGACTTTCAGCATTTTTGGTCTATTCCATCGTGGATGGAACTGCGCAGAAATCGATGCATAGCTTCACAGTTAAATCCATCTGTTACCGTATAAATACAGAGTGGGGTCATTTTGACCTCCTCTAAGAGAACATTTTCTCACAGTAAAATTGCGCTTCATATTAGATATACATAACATCCTGATGCATGCTATTGATAGTTTGTTAAATACCTCCTGTTTGACAATTCCCCGCCATTAAGGACAAGGGGATA
Source organism: Prostheceraeus crozeri (assembly GCA_907163375.1). NCBI lineage: Eukaryota > Metazoa > Platyhelminthes > Polycladida > Euryleptidae > Prostheceraeus > Prostheceraeus crozeri. The sequence continues at coordinate 28,116 of CAJQUW010009899.1, forward strand.
TTGTTGAATTGGATACGCAGTAATTTTATAACACAGTTGCAGCAACTTTGATGTGGTTGTCTATGGTTGGAAGTAGATATCTGTAGTCACAAACAATGTAGCTAGGGCTCTTTGTTGATCTTGCTGAAAAGACATATAGCTTTTAAAGCTTTCAGAACTATCTACCGTTGCATCACTCCCAACCGTGCCTTCTTCAGTGATGTTTTTAGGTATCGCAGCATTACTTTTACAAAGTTAGTGATATTCAACTATAATTGTCAAAAAGCTCAAGCTTGTGATTCATTTTTCATTCATACCCTATCAGACGTCGGCGACATTCTGCAGAAAGTGCGGCGAACCTCCTCGTGTAATTGAATGACAGAGACTCCAGATGTGAATCGAAATGGTGAATACATTAAATGTGACTCCTCATTATCTGTCGACGGATTGGCGGAGTTGGTTGATCGTAAATCCCGAAAGTGATTGTGATGATGAACTCGCATGTAGTCTGCCCTACGGCACCCCTCGTGTCGATGCTTTCAGTCGATTGAGTCCAGTCTTTCAAAATTCACACTGATCAAGTGGCGTGGCACAGGAAACAAGTCATCGAGTGTTGGATACTTGCCATTGCATAATATCTTTCGTGTGAATGAGGGAATTACCGCACAGACCGGAACTGTAGTAAGTGGGTGTAAACAATTTTCACTATTGATAGACGAAAAAATGTTTCGATTCATCTGAAGCTGCACTGAATTGGAAACGAAGCGTGATGTCGTTAACACCAATTGAATGTTGACTTTTGGTGAATTAGAAAACTTATTTGAATTTGTGCTACTGACGACGTCTCGCTTTTGGTGGTGAAAATGTCCCCCTGCATAGATTCTATAATAACAAATTTGGTTTATCAATTTTGAAATACAAGAGACAGACCGATTCTTTGAGACTTTCAAAGTGAAGAAACGAATCCAGAAACAACATAAATCCACAACAAAAATGGGTGTTGCTTGCTTGCATCAGAACGCACGGTTCCATATTACTGCATCAACTTCACGCTGTTGACCAGTCGTGTTTTTCAGTATGCTAGAAATGACCGATATCAATGCACAGATTTTATACAAGTATGGGAAAAACTCAACCATTAGCCGGCGAAAGGATATCTATAATCTCGGGTAGCGATTGATAGATTTCAACACCCCTTCAAATCTGTCTTCAACCTACTCCTTCTTATTTACGCTTAGGCTGAGCATGGATGCCGCAACAAAATTAAAAGTGCGGCTGTTTCTTGAGCTCTTTGTAACTGCGGTAAACACGCAGATGAAGCAAATGAAATATTGTCGATCTATTGTTCATATTTCTGTCATTGATACGTATGCTTATCCGATAGTAAACATCGCTTTAATATTTTATACATGCAGCCTACATCAGTTGGATGCACGCTTGGAAATGATAAATACATTTGCTTATGGAAAGCATCAATGCATACAGCTGCTTAATAATAAATATCATTCTGACAAAGTGTGGGATGGGATTATTTTCTTTATGTGACCTTATGTGACTTTTCTGATTTTGACCTCACTCTGTATATATTCCCGTACTTCTAGTGATATCGTGCAATGAATTTCATGTGATCTACATTATGTTCAGTTAAACTCATGATCTACTGTAGTGAGGATGTTAAGAAATCACAACAATTAAGAAATTTGAAGCAATCAGGACATCAGAAACTTGAAGTCATCACTCAAAACAAATGAACGGAAGTCGGTTGTTGGAGGAAATTATCACAATGATTGATCATATGGAAGATTAGACTGAGATTTTATGGTGTTATTTGACAGTTTCGATGCTTTTACTGATATCTGCTATCAGTAGCTACTGTTATGTAATACTTACTTTCCCATTTAAATCCATCATTCTTGTTATATAATATTAAAGTTACAAAATTTAATGAATTTCGCTTCTCCTCGTTTGAAATGGAATCATTTTGCTTGAAATTCAATACTACAATTTATTGACTTTTCATGTAAATGTTGTCTTATCTGCGGTGTTCTCAACAGGAACCAGCGCCGGTTTTCAGGGGATTCCAGAATCCTAATTGTAGGTTAATATTTGTACACTAATATTGTTGCGTGCTTGCGTAATTAAGATATGCTGATGTACTGTCAAATAAAAGGTTTTTCAATTGTGTTGGAATAACAGGAAGATAGAAACTTTTTGTGTCATATCATGATTTTTAAATAGATTTAGCCCTCCAATGGGATGTTTTGGAGGGTGCTCAGCATCCCCGTGCTTATTTCCAAAACTAAAGATCAAAATTCAAAACAAAATACTCTAAATGAAAGTTCTTATGATGACGAGTCACAATATCATCATTGTTGTGATATTGAAGGTCACTGTGGAGGTTGCCTGTAAGGTGAAAAAATGAATTTTTTACTGTGGCTATTATTTCTTACCCTATCTCAAAAAATATATATCTTGCGTTTTCTCAAAATGACCATTATGAGCGCTTATAACTCTTCATATTGAAGTCGGCGATAAAGAAGAGTTCACAGCTGAAACATGTACAAACCAGGCACGCCGGCGCCGCTATATATCATCTGGCGCTTCGGCTTCACATTTCGCAGATTGATCTATTTGATGTCTATTCATTTCTTCCACGTCCTCCACGTCGATAATTGTCCACAAACACATGCAAGCTGCCAAAGGAGGGAACATCCTGATGCTCATAGCCGAAGTGGTTCCCCCGAGGCATGTCAAGGCGAATCCGCTGCTATAGATGCTTATTATAGGAAGCGTGTGATCACTGGAGTAACTTTAGCGAACATCTACATCATGTCCGCGGGGTCCACAGATCCCGACTGGAATTTTCTATTCTGTCACTATTTTGTAGCTCTAATATTAAACGACCGCCGGCTAGGCCTATAGCTTAGTTCACGTGTAGGCATATAAGCTGCGTCGTACGCCTAGACCTACATGGGAAAGGTGTAGACCTATATGTAGCCATATAGCCTACCAAGGCCTTGCATGGCTACCAAATGGCAAAACTAAAAGATGATGTACAGTAATAAACAGTTTACATCACGATTTCTAAGTCGTTGACTCTAGGCCTAGTCAATAATTGGTAACCTGCATGCTGTAGAGTTCTAGCCTTAACAAGCAGCTACGCGGCACTACGAAATACACAACTATGTTTTTTAGGCCGCAATGCCTATAACCTAACTACTAATACATCAGGGTTTATCGCGTATAGGCTTGCATTAAAATTACTTCCTGATCACAATCCGTCGGCTCTAAAACTTGTAGGCCTATTAATGGTATTGAATCTTGTGAATAGGTCATCATATAAACTAAAAAAAGGCCTAGATGTAAGGCGATGCATGTGCAACACGGATCCGCCCTTTGCACAGGTCTATTTTTTTAATTATGGAAGTGTGGATAAAAATATCCGGGTCCGCGGATCGTCCGGCTGTTACGGACGGCTTTTACTTTTACCTGCGCGATCCGGACCCAGATTCCACCCTGATCTACATGCATTTCCCAAGAAATTCTTTCATAGGACAGCGTCGAGTTATAATTATGCTTTGGATCATTAGTTACATTAGCAGGCCTGCTTGAGTACCTTGAGGTTGGGACCTTTCTTGCCCCACTGGAAACTTAACACTAGTTTCTGAAATACTTCATATTCGACACTGTACTTCTCACTAAGTGTTGAAATATGTTGGATTTTGATCCACTAGAGAGTCAAATAGTGACAATGATTCAAAAGTACATGTACATCCGCAAAATATTGAAAAGTTTATATACGACCGGATTTGACGAAATCCTAATTGATGGAGAACAAGCGACTGCGAGACGAGCTACAGAGAAGGAGAGCTGATGGTCAGAATGTTATCATTCGTAGAGGTGAAATTGTTCACAAAGGTGAACCTTCATCATGACCAGATAACTTACCTGTTGCTTCTATATGTTACTTCAATTCAAGGTTCCGTGCTCAGAAAAATGATTGAAATCCAAATTCTTGCTACATCTCATTCCCCTGACATTGTGTGTGTGTGTTACAGAGACGTCCATGAATAACACTTTCCTGGATCAATCCGTATTTCTTTGTGGATATGACATCTACAGAGATGATCGCAATGTGGAAGGGGGGGGTGGAGGAGTATGCTCTTGGATTGAAACCTCCTATTCGTGTACGCTTCTCTTCAATTCATCTACTCATCCTGACGTTGAATTCCTTGTTGTGAGAATTTCTCATCGACATTTCAAATGCCTTCTGACAACTGTTTATTTTCCACATGGCAACGCATTAACTCGTCGGGAAGTGCAAAGTCAGTGCAATTTTGTTACATCTGTTATTGATGATCTACTCGCACGATATCCAGGGTGCGTATCTAGGGTGATTGATAATTCATGCTTTGAGCATAATTTTGGCCTTCAAAATGAATGTTGTCAATTGTTCTACACGTTTGAATCCTGAATTGGATCTTGTCCTCATCCCCGAATCCTTAACTTATCATTATTGTGTTAACTTACCCACCGTTAGGTGGAGGCGACCACAACGTTCTGTTCCTGAAAACAAGAGTTCTATGATGCAGGCAGACTACAGTATATATGAATATCATGATTCTCCGTGAGTCGCACTTGCAGAAAGCTTCGATGCATTTGTCAAATGTTGATTGGATGTTGAGTGAGTCGCTGGACACAGCCTGTGATTTCTTCTATGGAACATTGTACTCTGTGATGGATCTCATTCCATACAATTCGATAAAAGTATCCATCTTTGATAAGCCTTGGATCAGTGGTGTCATAAAAGTGCTTATCAATGAACGTTACCTTGCCTACCGCAATAAGAACGGAGGCTCTCTATAAGCATTAACAATTCAAAGTCAGGCAATTATATCTATGTCATCATCGAAATCAATTGGGGATATTTTCAAGACTGTCACGAATGCAAATTTGAAAAATGATTGGTTGTCACGATGTGTTCCTGATCAACCTCTGTTTAATACTCTACATATGTACAATACTTAAATAATCAGCTGTGTCAGGATCTACTGAAGGATACTTCTGATATGACACACCTTTTGAATTTGTCGGCTATAGTGCTCCTTTCCTATTTACGACTGAGCATGTTCATAATTTACTATTTCGTGTTAATCTTCGTACAGCTAGTGGTTACGATCAAATACCAAACATTTTACTGTCGAAATTTTCTCATTATCTAAGTGAGCCAGTGACAATTATTTTCAACATGTGTGTGCTTACGTCAAATTCGCCGCAGCATTGGATAAACGCCGATATTGTGCCGAAAAACTTCACCGGCTGATTTGTCGAAAATCCGAACAATTTCACTTCTTCATCTTCTTGAGAGATTATTCAAAAAGGAGTTAATCAAGGCTATTGGTCCATCTTTCATCAGCAAATTCGACAATGCTCAATGTGGATATAGGAAGGGATGCTCATCAACATGTGCTCTACTGAAGTTGGATAATTTTATTAAGGAAAGACTTCAGCATAGAAACATCAGTGCTTGTCACGCTCTTACCGTAGATGATTGATTCGGATGTTTGATGATAGTCCGTAGATGATTCGTGATGTGTTTGATCCATTTCTTGATCGTATTGATGAAAAATTATCTTTTATCAAGATTTCAGAGAGTAAGATGGTGCAAGATGTTCAGTGATTACATCAAAGTATCAAGTGGTGTTCCACAGGGATCCAGCATTGGGTCTCTTATATTTGTCTATTTCATTACGGATCTGAATCAGACCGATTTCTCTAATGCTTTACTGCTAAAATATGGAGATGACATTTTTATAGCTGATGGAATTGATAGACGCTCTTCAAACAGTCCTGTGATTTTGGCATTCTCAAAAGTAAAAGATTGAACAGTCGAGGATAACATCATTATCAAACAGGAGAAATGCAAACAAATGCTCATCATTAGTAGCCGCGCCAACGACTTCGATCATTCTGTACCTGCAATAACAGCCATGCCTACTGTCGATACTGTAAGAACTCTCGGAGTTCATTTTAAGAAAATTTACAAGTGAAAAGCTCATGTCTCGTATGTAGCTAAGAGAGTAGCTTGCTAATGTAAGCGTGTAAGCGTTGAGGCAGTTGAAGTCTTTCCTTTCGGTTCCGGAGCTAACGCTTATTTACAATAATTACGCACGAAGTCTCATAGAATTCTTTGCTCCCCTATTTGCTCAATTTAGTGCCAAGGAAAGCAACATCTTAGAGCAAATACAGCGAAGATGCCACAAAATTGTCTGCGGATCCAGCAGTTGTATGTGCCCAAATTTTATTGCGCTGGACTATCGTCGCATCACAATTGGCCATCGACTGTTTTTTTTTGAAGGATCGCAACCATCCACTTCATCAACTCATTCCGAAGCATTTACCTTACTCTGGCAAATTAGAAGTTCCATGTTGCAGTTCAGTTTTGAGGAGAAAACTCATTTTTCCGGTGATGATTCGCCTATTCAATTGGGGATTTAGCCAGTGACATTTTCGCCCGTGATTTCATTTTTATTTTTCATTGCATTTCTATAACTTTGTAGCAAATTTGACTTTCATTCACGATGTTATTACCAATTTTGAGGCCCTTCAGCAAATATATTTCAGTGATCCAATAAACGATTCTCTCTATATATATACATTTATTATTATTATTATTACTAAGGTCGCACCCAATTGTCTGATTTTCGCATGCTTCACTCACACCACCAATAAATGTGTCATTAGTATTTCTAGCATGTGAAAAAAGTAATTCTACATTTTACAAAACAAGCATTTTTTTGGTCTTGCAAATTCATGTTGTTTTGAGCTTTCTAACTCATTCTATCTGATCGAAACTCATCTTACAATGAACTGAGACAATCCCACCTCCACAGTGCACTTTCGAAAAAACCAAGCACGGCGACAGTTGAATAAGTACATTATGCAGACCGATACCGAGAAAATATGTGTAGATCTGGTGAAAGAAAGAATGATGTGACTAAATAGTTGATGGTGACTTTAAAAAGCAAGGAACTTGAATTCTTTTTCTGATACCAATGGTTGGGAGTATTTGCTACCGATCGACTGATAGTAAAAAAGCAATGTCCTCTGCATCTGTAGGCTTTTCCGACAATATATGCAGCAGTGATAGATGGAAACTCTATGCACAATGAGTTTCATCACTTCAGTGGCGGACGCTCATCAGGGGAAATGCTGCAGAAATTACCTTATCCTTGCAAATGAAAGATATTTGACACGAAGGAGAACTTGAAATGGTAAAATATCACAACAAGGACACATGAAAATGGAAAAATTGTAAAATTCCACTGAAAAAACATAGTGAAGCGGCGTTAATGTCGACCATAATGCTCATAAAAGGATAATGCTTCTTCAATGTAGGTGATTAAAAAAATGATGGCCAACGAAATTATGTCAAATCTCAATCGCTTCTCTTAACTTTAAATCACGTAGTGCATTAATGCGCCATGTACAGTTCAGTAGCGTGTGTTCTCAGGTTTACAATGAGCTATTATACAACTGTGTCTTCAACTCAGTTGAATGGACAGTGGTGAAATGTAAAAATTGTCGCTTTTAGAAATCGCAATTTTTCAGTAAGAAATCATGTCATCATGATGATGATGAACCAGACTGAAGCAAAAAAAGTTTCTCAGACCATTCTTTTTTTTCTTTTTTTAATGTGTCTGATCTCAAGGGCCGGAGAAGATTTACACACTCAATTATCGAGAAAATGATGCCTACTTCTTCAAAATATACATGGTACGATATCTGAATATACACTTAAACTTGCAAATAATAATAAGCATGTTCTTTTAACTCACCTGTAATGTTATTGTGAAAATTATGAGATTGAGTAGTGAAATTGTACGTGATCCTGCCGTTGCGTCTGATACGTTTTGATTTAGCACAAAGACTGAATTTTTAGTTTTCTTGCATTGCTATACTATGAGGTTTTTGATCAATCTTCATCATTCATTGTTGGACATCGATCGGTGTCAATCAATAGCTACTAGTAGCTACTATTAGCTTTTAATGTGTTGCTCGCCGAAATCGGTGGACTTTTCAAGAAGCTGTGAGGTGCAGAATTCAGTCCGTAGTCATCACAGTCAATGTCATCTTTGGGTGCGAAGGAGGTCATTCTCATATTTGAAGATACCAAAAGATAAGAAATGATTAGGAAGAGACATGAAGACATTATTCAGCTGTGCCTTTGCTATTATCATTTTAATTACGATAATTTTATGCATATATCTGAAAATTGAGTATTGAATTATACCTTCATGATTTTGTTGTGTCGCCATCGTAACTTTCATTCCTTGATGTCAATCAAAGGCCATTTACGAGAATATGATAGGAAATGTTTGCATATGTTGAAAAACATTGCATACTGAATAAATATTGCTTGCTTGTATTATTGATTAAATGTACATGTAGAATAGCAGGATGACATAAATGATTGAAAATGATTGATCTCTGATCGATGAAATTCTGATGAAAATTGATGAAAATCTCTGATTAGCTCAGAATTGAATGACTTTTCGGTTTTATTAAATTTGCCATTGTAAGCGATTGCGGTCCGTCAAAGTACATATTATGTAAGAACATGTAGATTGAAGGATCTGTATCAGCGCTGAAATTTACTGTCTGTGTACAACTGAAACAAATCGATGGGGCTCATCAAATTGTGTCTAAATTATTTAAAGTTCTATGTAAACAAATAGAAATGACTTTCAATGCTGTTTGATGGTTTTACACGTATTGGTATTCTGCCATTAAAAATGCAGAAAATATCCTGTAAGTTTCAAAAAGCATACGCAGAATGTCTTTTCCTATATAAATCAAGTTCAAGTCAAATTGGAATAGCCGAACCCAAATAATGTCAAAAGATCATTTGACATTCCAAGGGGTACAAATTCAAAATATTTTAGCAGCATATTAAAAGCACGTGAAAATAAGCTTCTGTAAAATACATTAACAATAATAGAACATTTACAAAGTGTTTCAAGAAACTTCAAGAAATTTACCTTGTCACTGTTTTAACAATGATTAATTTACTTCTAGTTATCTCATCACATCTCATCATTTTTAATATTTATTCATCTCAATTTTCTGTATACAATTATCTCTTCCATGATTATTGACTACCAGCATGATTATTTATTGCTTTTCTTTGGGTTTTTGATATTTTAACTTTTAGCAATGAAACTTATTTGGAGCAATATAGATACAAAAAATTGAGATAATAGCGAAAACTTCATCTTTCTTTGCATTCATTCCAACAAGCAAAACTATTACTTATGTCACATGTTCCAACTTCGGCATCTCTTATTAGCTTCGCTGCCTTTCTCCATTTTTGACCTAATTGCTTTGATGTTCATTCACTGATTTGTTACGGAATGTGTTTGATATTCTGTCTCGTGACTTATAAAACGAATGGAGTTCGAGGCCGTGTAATTTCGTTGATGTTAATTGAAATGTTTCAGTAGTTGAATCATAGTCTAATACTTCCCTAATATTTGAATTGCTACAGAATTCTCATGAAGAAGTCACGAATTTTTCCAAATTATTTCTACCGTTCAAATGCTGTTTCCACTAAAAGTGTCTTACTTTTATAGGATTTGCGATCCAAATGTGAACTTTTGTCAACCTAAATACGACATTGTAAAAGCAAGTATCCTCATTCCATGCCAATGTAGGTATTCTGAAACACGTCTGACACCTAGTATACTTAGATTCAGTCCAAATGCACCAATTCCAACAATGTGACTTTCAATTAACATAGGATCCAACTGGAGCTCCAGATCCAGCGACAGAAAATCAGTAAATTACTATAGTTCAAGCACGATATTTTAAGAGCGATTGGACGTTATATGTCATGCGATATACAATGTGCATGTATCATGTACATGTATATGTATCAGAATATCAGAACGCACATTTTCAATATATAAAAGTACGTACAATGAGTTAATGTACATGTACAGACATGTGGGATGTGCAGAAATGGCAAGTTGCACTGATGCATAGACTATGAACAGAGATATTATGCATGTATGCGCATGTAAATGATACGGCGAAAAGTATCTAGAGCCATAATTTTCGGTACACATGTAGAATGTCTTCAGGTACATGTATCTTTCTTTGAGAAGAGGAACTAACCAGATTCCGGCAGACGCGCAGATTCGTAGTGAGGTGGGCATCATTCTTGAAAGTCTCATTTTCTGCTATCTTAGTGGTCAAACTGAGGCTTTGATACGAAGTGGTCGGCCAGTTGCCACTGTGTCGCAACAATTAAAGGTCCCCGAAAGTACTATTTACTTTTGGTTGCGGAGAGACTGTCAGCGGCTTGATGGAAGGTCTGGTCGACCAAGGCTGACTTCTCGCAGGTCAAATCGCTAAATCACCAGTGTGGTCGATCATATCTCTTTATCTGAGCTTTCAGCAGATTCAAATCTTTCCAGGATAACTGATTGGACACGACTTATTAAGAAGTTGAACTACTCCAGTCGTAAGAAAACATTGAAGCTGAATCTGTCCGCGCGACACAAGAAACTCAGACTGCAGTGGTCAATGAAACGTTGCCACTGGAGGAATCCTTAGTCACGTGTTGTTTGGTCGGATGAGGCAGCTGTCCGATTAAAATTCAAAGATGAACGTCTACGCCTTTGGATGAAGTCTGGGCAAGACATTTCTAGTCCTTTTTTACATCGAGGAGTCAGGACGATTGCAGGAAATTGCTCATCTGGGGAGCCATTTGGAGTGAATGTCGCAGTTCACTGCATGTTATGAGGGAAAGCATGAACTACGTTCGATCGATCGAAGAACATATTTGTCCTTTACCATTCGGTTTAGTTGGTCCATTATCTGACTTTGACAGTGCTCCATGCCATCGTGCCAGGGCAGCTCAATTGTATAAGAAACAGGCAGGAATACGAACCTTAGACTGGCCGGCAAGGTCCCCTGACTTGCATCTAATCGAGAATGTCTGGTTTATCAACGAATTCGTCGTGGCAATGATTTGATCGGTTGGAATCTTAAGTGAGGCAAGAGTGGAATCAGATTGATCAACAAATGATCAGAAATTTGATCGTCAGTATGCCTAATCGCATCCGAAGGATAATGGAATTTAGAGGAGACAAATCTGGCTACCAGGAAACGCACACATCAGTCTTTTTAAGGACTAGACCTTTGCTGGGCCAACATTTAACAAATAAAAGCAGTTAAAATGATATTGAAAACAAATTCATTCAATTATAGTTAAAAACTTGCTGTTTACTATAAAATGTTGTTTTAGCTAATTTCTAACTATTTATGAAACGTACTGTACAAGCACTAGGCTTGACAGGATCTAAGGCGTGCCGGGAGGACCTCCCCGATGGTCCATAACACTGCGCTGTATGGACTGTACTTCAACCTTCAAATGACAACACTCATTGCTATGAAAATAAGTGATGCAAACAAAATAATAGCCAATGAGTGCAGCAACGGTGTTCTCTAGCAAACGGCGATACCTCGCTTCCGGAAAAGTGACAAGGGCACGTTGAAGATCACAACAATGCAGTTAGCAACTGACAATATCGGTCTCCTAACGCTGAAGTTTATAAAGTTGTAATCTAATGAGTGTTGAGCTATCCGAGAACGTACACTGAGAGAAATGTCCAAGTCAATTTACATGATAGTTAGTATCCTACAATTGACGCGCACTCCCAAGAAATATTCATCACAACCCCATTTCGCCTTTACATGTTTTCATTTATTAATTTTATTAGAAAAAATTGTGATATCTTGCTGCGTCAAGACATGATTTTACTTTGAACATTTTGTGCTGAATTTCAAATTCGTATTCAAATCCTTACGGGGCAAAAGTCGAGGCTCTGATAAGCAAAACATATCATCCAGTGATGTCCCTTTTCGATGACCAATGTTTGAGCATTGCTACTTCCAACCACGATGTAAGTAATATTTCAAGTATTTTTATTAATTCATCTTAACGGTTGGAAGCGTTGAATGCTCCGCTTTTTGATTGAAGCGTTTTTTGATTTTCTAAATCTGTCACTAGGATGACGATTAAATAAGTGGAATAATATTCTTTCATCAAATGATCATATAAAAACGTTGACTTATGCTTCTATATAATAATTCGTAAATGTTCAACTCAGGGAGATAACTGGCTTTGTCTGCGTGTTTTTATCTAGTAATGCTTTTCCTCAATACTGATGGTGACGGCCGGCGCTGATCTCGAGGGGGAAGAAGATAAAAATCCATTGAAAGTAATTCAAATTCTGACGAACCGTTAGACGAATTTATTACTAAGAAAAATAAGTCAAAGATGCATACTTTTCACTTGCCAGGCCTGTTGCAATCTGACCGTTGAAGTTCGTGGGTTCCCGGTTGAGAACTATGTCTGCAATGAGTGTGCTTGGCCAATCACGCTAGCCGAAGAGAGATGATTATCTGTCGCCTACCACCAATCTGTACAATGGCTGAGATAGGAATATGGCCGCTGTGGACTAACCCACACACAAATCTATCTCTATGGTTAAACTACACCTTTGCGAGTTGCACTAAAGAACACCAAGAAAGTTACAAATCTATTTAGGTGTAAATTTCACGGAAATATGCGTTCTATAGGCGAATGTATGTATTGAGAACGCTAACAACACGAATTGAATTAACAGTGAACAAATTACTTGCATCTTCGAAGTGTCCTTTAAATGTAGAGCACATGACCTGCCTTTAAGTAGGCTATATAATGCATCACACAACTTAATATGATATTCGCCATGTCGATGTCGAGTCACTTCTGTTATCTGAAACATCTGGTGCCAACTATTGTGAATGTATTTTCCGCATATCATCTCGGTCGTGAAAATTATTTCCTTTTATCACCTTAGAAAACTAATATTCAGCGCAAGTGATAAACAGGTTTTCACTTTACGTCGCCTAGAATAGTCATATTTATATACCAGAGGCGCAGAAACAATGGCAATATTTCTTTTCAAACATTTCATCATCGATCATGTCAAATGGAATCTAACTGAGAGCCAAAATTGATGTTGAAGCTGTATCAACTCAGGTTTCTTCACTAAAACAACAATCATCATACAGAATATATTTTACCAGAAGACACCTTCCCACTATCACTGAAACGCCAAGAAATTTTGGATAAATATTTGTCGAATGAGAAGAGAGCGGAGTGGGCCAGTTGAATGACCAGCTAAATCACCTGACTTGAGTTCTTGCGACTACTGGTTGTGGTCATATCTGACCTCGTACGTCTACGTTGATGGAGCAAGCTTCCATTCAGTAGATGAAAGAAGTAAAATTGTAACCGAAATTGAAAATATCCTGTTGGATATTGCTTGGACTTGTTTTGCTTCAGCAAGATGTGCAAAATGCGAATCTCTAGATCACAATTTGCAGTATTCTCATTATTAAGTGATATTTCGATTACTGTGACATGTTTTTGGTTAATACTTCATAGCTGCTGTCATTCATTAACTTGAGATTTGTTTTTCTTTTTTGTATTGGAGTATATGAGCACGAAAGTAATCGCATTGTGAACTCGTGTCCTCATAGGGTTTCTAGAAAATGATTAACGAAATTGATTATAATATCAATTAGAAATGATTGTCTTTCTGAAACTATCTAAAGCGAACGCTGTTTGTTTAAATATTGAAAAGTATTAATCGTTTATGTATAACTTACTCTATACACTTATCCCTCAGATGTAATGTCCAACCTACCCCAGTTTGCCCTATATACACAAGTATATTTATGCGAAATGTAATTCTGCTGATTGCACATAATCATTTTACCTTCACATTGCCTAAGAATAAGTACACTCGTGCAGTCAAATATGGCTGGTTTTCAGAATTTTCAGAAAAATCTGTGGATTTAGAATTTATGATTGCTGATTGCTTTTGTGTCACAAAGATGGCCGAGCTACTGCACGTGAATATCACAATTAAAAACTCTCAACACAAGCATGTCCTGTGATTTCTTTAAAACTACAAGTAAGCAGAAACTTCTGAATGAGCGATTAGAACGGTGAAAAGCAGATAATTAACTAAACAGGCACAACATACACAGTGATGATATTCTTTGCAAACTCCCAAAACTCATGTGATGCATGAGAAAGGAATTTTTTGTCTCACAATAAACCTTTGATGGCTAAAATCAAGGACATTTAAATGACAGTAAAAAGAGATTCATTGACATTTTATAAATCTCCAAAAAGAGAACGTTCGAGTATGTTAACAATGCACTAGTGAAATTAGCTTTCTGTCCAGAATACAGAACTAGAGATAGCAAATTAATGTGTAGATAGCTATGCCGTTTTTACCTCAATTGCAAGCAACGTTGGAGTTCGACTTGTAGTACTCACCATAGAAATTCAAAGTTTTGCTTTTACTTGAGTTGATAGGAACAGACCTGAACTATCTCGTACCCGGGTCGATATTTGTTATGTCTGAAATTAATAACATATCCTTCATTCGATCATTTAAATTCTCTGATGCAGTTGATGTGATAGCTGAGCAACATAACTCTTAAGCAATATTATGAAAGTACACCGGCGCGTACGACGGAATAAGTAATACATAGAAGAGCGGCGCATGAATTTATGAATATTATCTGATAGCCTGTCGTCAAATCAAGTGACTACGTAGTCCACTCATTTATCTGACGAAATTATGTAGGATGCGGCGGGAAAAAGCCAGAAAGGTATTGTAAGGTTACTTCGTGTATAAAGAAAATTATTGGACGCATAAAATGCTTTCCCGACAAAATGAAGTTTTACAAATGAAAACGAATAAAGATTTACTTTGTATTATATGCTTAAAAATTGAACCTTTCTGCTCAACAGCAATCCATTTATTTACAGATGGTAGCCTACATAGGACCTACAACATACAGTCTTGTAATAAATAATCCACTTTTTAGAATGATTTTTAAGGCGATTGCATTCAACTATCGCAATCGATGCTTTCATTAATGACTGCAAAGTGAACAAAACGATAAATTATGCCACCCGGGCTCAGATAAAAAATTCATCTAGGCTGGGCCTGGGATGAGCTTGATATTTTGGAGTCAATGCGATCCTTGGCCTTGCCTCAGCTAAGGACATACGGGCCCGGCCGGGTTTCAGCTCTGGATAGGATTAAATATGTTTGTTTAGGCAAATATAGATTGTTGTTTCTATATCTGAAGTAGAACTAAAATTTTTAATCATTCATACATAGATCAGACATCTAAGGGGTGCTTGGTACCCCAGGGGAGTCCTACTATTCAATTCAGCAAACGAGTCCTTTAACCCTCATCAGCCCTGCAAATCTATCTACCCATTCCGCTCACCAGACTACATGCGTCGTTTTTTCATGTTTTCATTGGTTCTTAATTGCTTAAAGGCATTAATGCACATATATTAATATCCTTGATATACCAACTCAGATTCTTATCATCCAATGTTCACTTGGACATTGGTACGTGCTGGTACCTAGTTATGTAAAGTACGCTTCTTGTTACTTACCTCTCGCTATTGGATAATTTGAAGCTCGTGCGAGACATCTTACCTCTCAGGAAGAGTTCCTGTTGGTATCAAACTTTAGCGTAGCAGATTGGTAGACAGAGAATGATATAAGAAGTATTTCTCCATGTACATTTATAAGTATACCAGGAGCAAGTTAAAAAGAGGTTCTGACTCGAAGTTTCAAGTTTAACTTGAAACTTCGAGTCAGAACCTCTTTTTAACTTGCTCCTGGTATGCATCGCCTGACCCGCAAACTGGTCAACTATGTCACATTTATAAGTTTGATTTAATCCGTGATAACTGATAAGGGGTAATGAATGAAAGAATAGTTTCAACCTCTAAAGTGAAGGGCATTTGTTTTGGCACGCATTCGTCAATTCACTAGTTTCAAGGTAGATGGAAGTACTTCATTAGTGGACAACAAAATGAAAGTGTCGAGGCATTGTCAACCGGCCAACCGGTTGAAGTTAGCGATTCACTAGAAACATGACACAATAATTCCATCGAATTCAGAAACATAGAAATTGATACATAGAGGTATAAAAGACTATGTCAGAGTCGTATAATGGTAGTTGATATTACTTTTATTGCTCAAATTCTGTTACCATACCAATTTCCTCCTCAATGTAAAATACTTCAGGTGATAAACTACATATGTAGTCTGGTGTGCGGAATCATATGATATTGCATTCAAATTTGTTTAAATTAACAAAATCAGTTGCAAGTACTCATGGCTAGTGTTAGTAACATGAATCAATTGGACATGGAATTTTATTCAAATTGGGATTGAACTTCCATATTTATATTGAAATGAAAATCCCAAATCTACTCCCATGTAATCTGATGAGCTGATAAGGGTTCAGCTGTCTGTTTGGGACACTTATGCTCCCCATCCGACAAATCTCATTTAAATCCGTAGAATTGTAATCCCTTTCTACCTACCGCAAGTTAAGTCATCTCGGAGTCTCATCTATCAGTAATTGTAGATCTGAGGTCTCACGTTGAGTACCATAAAATAATTTCGGCGAAATGTAAAGATGTGATTGCAATGATGCATACATGTGAAGACCCTATAGTGAAAGTCAACTGATTCATTGCCGATTTATAATTCGTTCACCAAGGTGGCCTTACTTAGCTCAAGAGTTTGAACAAACGAATACCCCTAGCAGTTTGAGAGTACAGCATCAAGCAAATCTTTCAGAAAGATTTCCCCAATCAGGAAGTGAAACACGGACCGAATCGTCTATCTCCGGGATTCGGACGCTCTTCATATTTTGAAGAGAAAGGGTGTCATTACCTCAGGGAGTTTACGACTTGACACCCTTTCAGAAGTTCACAATCAAACGAAATCTTTAAAAACGTTGTCATAGATAATCTGGATGACGCGATAGTTGCGCTGGCCACAGTAGGCTCTCGAAAGAATTTCGAAGCATTTTTGGGTTACAGATTTCTCTAACCCTTTCCTGAGATGAAAATAATAACATAACTGTCTCAGTGGGATTTTTTTTGAATTGATATTCCTTCATTCTGACTGTCTGCAAATCATCAAAAATTGATGGCAAGTTCTTCTGATAGGAACGTGTCTAAATAACAAAATGTACAAAGGCACTGCTGATTGTGACCCTTCTGCATAGCGTATGAACTCGAACAACTGTGCCTTATTGTATTTCCCTTCTCGTTTTGTACATCGGGTTTGTAATTAGTTTCGGTATTGTGCAGTTTACAATGTATATCAAATCATAAACATAACCAATTACAAGATCGACAATTGATGATTTATCGAATCAGCACCACAGTAGCTTCGATCACATTTACGTACAACACTTGAGAGTTCCTATCATACAATTCAATAGCGGCTACACATTCAATCTTACACAGGATTTATTCTTGCTCCTAATACAGGACAGAAAGTGTAGCGTCCAGATCCTGCGAGTTCACGCTCATAAGTGTAGAAGGCTTCGGTGCTTCTATGCCAATCACTCACTGAATGAGAGAACGCTCTCTTGTGAGACTTATTGATTCTTGCATTACAGTAAGATGTGTTGGACCGCATGCTACTACCTAAGAAAACTGACGATATTTTTGGCAGTTACTATTAGGAGTTCCCAATCACTCATGATCTTCTCTGAGAACCGCAACAATTGACTTTAGACAAGTTTTTTAGAAGACTTGTTCTCGATCTTAATTTTATTGGCAAGCTTTCGGATGATGACTTCACCCATACTCAGGCAAATACAAGTAATGAATGATGAAACATCACAGACATTGGACTGTAAGGCGCGTAAGCGCCCTCAAATGTCCTACATTGTTGCGCGAAAAAAGGTATGTTAATAATACTGTTAATGAAAAAATGTTAATAATACTGTTAATGTTAAATGAACTGGGCAGCAATGCTATGAATACACATGTAGATATACGCTGATTGAGATTTCAAGCATGTATTTCACATGCATGGATGCAAATATCATCATTATGGGATACATTTTTGCCTTTCTTTTTCCACATTGTACCACAGCTCAATTGCACACAGTACACTAACCCTTAGAATTAAAACACGGGAGTGTGATAAGTAACATCTGGCATGTTTTGAAACAACTTAGATCAGAAACCAAGCTACATAGAGAGCAAAACAGTCAATGAAAAAGAGATCTGCAACAGCGGTCAATACAGAAGCCCGATTCCCTATTAAAAGTGTGAATTCCCTCCTTTATTCTCCTTCTCCTCCAATAACTCTCCATTTCTTTGTCCCCAAAAGACCCCTGAGTTCCTACTGTAGACACGTACTGGTTAGTGACTCGGTTCCTGAAGATAACGGCTGATTTTCTGATTTTTCACTTTGGATGACATTTTCAAATCAGCCACTTTTCATCTTGATTGGCATCCTTAACGGCATTTATTATCTTCACATTTTAAAACAGCTGTCAGACAATTGAATTTATTTAGCGCTCTTGCATTCATTATTGAAATCACTACACAGGAATTCCGCATCCGATACATGCAATCGACAATAAGCGTTAATTGATGTCATTTCCCCTACGTATGTTAGATTTGCCTTCTCTTAATTGCTTTTCTGAACTAACTTGTCTCCGACGGCTGCTCGGGGTTCGCTTCCTATTCTCTGCTTAAATTCTTCATCTCAACGATTGTCCGAATGACAATATCTCTTGTCTGGACGCAACCTAATCCCCTGTTCTACTCTGTTTTTTTTCTAGTCGTCTTTTGAAGAACATAAGGTTGGAGATAAGTTCATTTTCTACTGTATCTATTTCATAAGACTTATGTCTTGCATCTGTTCTCCTTTACAAAGAAATTCTCGCGAGAGAAATCCTTGAATTAGTTCACGAGTTATGTGTGTGGATAGAATGGCTTTAATTCATGAAAATTTCAATCTCTCAATTGTCCTAAATTCTGCCTTATCAGTTGATGAATGGGCATGATTTACGCGGCATGTAATGGCAATCCGATGAACTTTCTTCAATTAACCCTGTCCATTTCGCGATCTAAAGCACATCCAAATCTCGCAACGGGTGGGGAATTCTCTCACCTCCGTAACTTTTAAGGTCTTCTATGTCTTGCCACAAATCAAATGAAATTCACGGTTAAATACATTCTTACGCATTAGTAATAAGCAGGAATTCATGTTTCAGCCCTGCACTTCATCCGTTCTTTATTGAGAGCTGACACAGAACTGGATACAATGGTGGATACAGGTTCAATCACAATAGATAAATGTTCACAATATGAATGGCAGATCCGCAGATTTAGATTATTTAGGCGTGTCACTTTGCTAGAAATTCAAACTGATTCAAAGCGATGGCACATGCAGGAACTTACTAAGTGTGCAAAAAGAAATTTTCAATGCCTTGCCGAGAGAAGAAAAAATAGTCGTGTGTCGCTTGTGGATTGCTGCGAATTCCTTCAAAATGCTCCGGTCGCCACGGTTCCTTCACATTAGAAGAATTCAGATCATTGTGCAAAGGTTTTCTCGATAATGTTGGGCCCTCCGATCATTATTAAAAAAGTTAGCAGGCGCACGGAAAAACGTTCAAAAAAGTCTCTGTAGAACTTGATATCGACTATGTCTCTTTGCTGTGTGATCCGGTTGATAACAGTCACTGAAACTTCGCACAATTTGGCGTGTTTAATGTTGGACTGGCTGCTCATTGTTCGATTGCTATGGTATTATGTCAGCAGATTGTTCCATTTCATTAGCGTTCAATGTTCTAATGTTTCCTTTCTAGTCAAACAGAAGAAGAGACGACCTGTCTAATTTTGTGGGTAGATTTGACATGCGACACGTCCGTGACAAATAACAAAGAGACATGTACAATGACAGCGGATAAATCACTGGACAAAAGAGGAAGCCATCAAGCAAAAGTTATACAAAACAGTAAAATGTTCAGTATCAAAAAGTACGATAACTAAGTAATAAAAAGCTAAAATAATGCAAAGAATGTCAGATATGTCTTTCATCTGTTCAAAGTCAGAAGTTCAAAAATTCGTTATGAAATACAGGTTGTGAAAATTGGATATATAAAAATTCTTTCATTTATCGAGGACTTGAAATAGTGGGGCTGAATGTGAAGTGCTGAAAGAATTTTTGATACATGGAATTTTCATAGCCTATATTTCATAACGAATTTTTGGATGCCAGGTTTGAGAGAGATGGGTTAGCAGCACATTTCTACTTCATTCTTTAAAGCCAATGCGTTGCCAATTCTATGATTCTTTATATAATATTTTAAATATTTTGTATATGCCATGATCTTTGCTTATCACAGTCTTTTCTTGATAATGGCTATGGTGTAAATATCCGAAATGTGTTGACTCTTGTAAGATTTAGATAATTTAACAACAAAAAAATGTGATTTTCTTCCGAACCTATTTTCAACAAAACTGACTGCTTCACAGTCACTTGACTCAGATAAGCGCTTCTTATTCTTATAAGATGAAACATTATAAAATATTCTTATTTTAGTGTCGTCACGTGCGCGCGACCGAGTATCATGTTGTCAGGTGTGTCAACTACCTTGTCAACTCTACAAGCCAATCCTGCGTAGAAAGATTTTGTGTTGTAGTTGGCTCAGTCGTGGTAATTTGAATAGTAATCGCCGTTAAAGTAACACCACAATTTGTCATGTCATACCCAGAAAATTGTCACTTCCTGGGGATCAGCCTTGAAGTGCCCAAGTGAAAGTTAACTCGGTTGGTTTTACTTTGACTTTACTTTCAATAAATGACTTCGCTGCAGTTGTCCTTATTAAATTTTCTTTTCAAATTACTGTATTTCACTATGGACTAATTTCGCACTATTCACAAATATTCAAATGGACTTCATTTCACTATGGACAACATGGCAGAATTTCAGCACATTTGGATGCATTCGGTCGGACAAATATTCAGTGCACTGCTCGTGAAATGGATTAGTCCAATAAAATCGATCACATCATAAATCTTCTACACCGATGACTTATCGTTGAAACCTGAGTTAGATATATGATCATTTTCGAACAAAATATTAGTTTTTGTTAGTGTCAATCGAACTGCCGGTATCGGATTCAATTCAAACCATTATTTCATGGTTCACCAGAAATTTCAAATGCTGTTTCCGTTCAATTTGGTGAAAATTTATTCCTTTGTATACCTCCGATCATTTATCACTTATTTATAGGTCAGCATACGAAGCATGATAGTCGTTCGGCATTATGGACAAGTAAATATTCTAACTTAAATTCATTGTTTCTGCATGTGAAATCTTTCAATAAGTCTTATATGGATAGATCTAAATTCGCTGGCAATACTGCGCATCTACTGAGTTGGAAAGGAGAATTCATCTTCTGTCAAGGTCATCCCGTGGGATGATAAATCTCGTAATGACACACGCTTTGGCTGAAAGATACCGACTGTGATCTGGCAAAAATGAGCATCAATTTATTTCAATTATTGCCAAAGGAAGTATCTTTCAGATGTAGCTGCAGCTGTAATCAAGGCAAAAGGCAATCTGGAATTAGATGCGAACAGAAATAGTTCTGAATATGCACTGCATGACCAGTAAACAGAGAAAATACAAAGACAGGGGAAAACCAATATTACATTAACCCAAGTAAGTCGGCGATTGTAGCCTTGTGGTAGAGTGTCCACTCTGCGTCCGGGAGACATTGGTTCAAACCTTGGTCGGGTCAAGCCTAAGACTTTTAGATAGGTAGAATCTGCATTCTTTCTGAACAAAACACTCAGCACGAAAGGAATGAGAGTCAGATAAATAACAACTCGGCAACAAGGAAGAAAAGCCAAAGGAAGTTGCCAAAGGGTTCTTATAACCAATTATTATTTACCACACTCAGCCTAAATTAATTATGAAATATTATAGACATTGATTGAATTCTTATGGAGCATATGAGATGGGTATTAGTGATCATCAGGAACTACAAGTTATAGAACATTTGAAATATTTGGGGACAAAAATAATAGACAATATACCTACCAAAATCTCAGATCAATTACTTGTCGGTGAACTTACCTTATCATTTCAAATGTGCACCTGTTATAGGCGGCACCGAATACATGTAGGTCCCTTGGCGTCTATTGAAGGCAGGAGAAATAACAGTGACGTCAACTGCTAGGATATTAATCATTAGGTAATGCAAGATAATGAATCCTGCTCGACAGCTTTTATCAGTTATCAGTTATCAGTTTATCAGCTTATATCAGTTTTTGATATGCCACACGCTCATTCGCATGAAAAAACATAAGAGCTGTGCTCATACTTTACGATTATCATGTTGAATATGTCACTTTGAGACGAGATTTTTCTATACATGTAGAAATGGCTCCATATTTTTTTGAAGATTTCCATCTGTGGTTGCTGTCTAATATTAATAACACGGACTATAATTGAACACACATTCTTTATTACTTGCAGAGTGGTAAGTAGAGTAGTAGTAGTAGTAGTAGAGTGGTAAGGAAAATGTTGGTGCGCAAAAAGGCGGTGCTGGTTTACAGTGGCACGTGCACAATATAATTTCATATTCACTTTAATTGAAGTTACGAATATCCAACCTAATCGGGTACATGCAATAAAGAAATTGAATAGCTATTGCAATTCTCTGCTACCGATTTATTTGAATTGTGGCGCCATTAGTCATCAAGTCGTGATATGATGGTATCACAATTGTCTGGTATCAAAAGAAATTTTTCTATCAAGCCTTGTGGTTATTTTTTTGCTATATTGCGTCAGTTACTGTAAGCTGTACAAAATTATTTTCTTTGCCCCCGTGGATATCATCGTTAATATAGAATAATCAACGCAGGAAGTTCGTCTTTGACGTCTTTGCTGATATTTGAATAAGAGATATTGACTTTAACACAACCTTGACTCGTCGATCAATTCATCAAATGCTTTGAAACACTTTCCAATCTCTCTTTGTTAGCAGCACTATGCATACAAAACAAACTTCACGTATGTCAGATGAATAAATGCAGCACATGAACAATACCTACATTAGACCTATAGGGTTACCCACATTCTTCTGCCATAAACAGCATCTCCAGCAAGCAATGACAAGCAAGAATACTACAAGGCAAATCTTGAATGACGTATTTTAGTGATTTATGTACCAGATAATTCACTGATTAATTGATAGGATAACTTTCTCAACATGTTATGCTTTTTGTAATATTTTTACATAAGATTCCGTTCAAGTTTTATGCGAAAGTTGCTGCGATTCTAAATTCCCGATGCTATTTCTGTAAATGCACAGACAGAAGATGCTAAATTGATGCACTCTCTAAACGTTGGGTACCGAACTTTCATTTATAGATATTCAGATAACTGTATCAAATATTTTAGTTGGAGAATGATAAGTGTACTTTCACATGAAGAAACGTCTCACTTTGAATAATCAGACCGTTCGGCACTAGGAAAATTCGAGCATTTCCATTCACCATTGCATTATTGAAGTACTCATCTTGATCCTCAGCATCCGGTATTTTGAAGTAATGAGGACAAGCCAGTTAGACTTTCTCCAAGTCAAATTCAAAGTCGGAGTTGTCTCATTACATTCGGCATGTCATCGATGATGTACCATAATACACGCAACAGTTACAGCTCGGTGATACTCCCCACGATGTCCGGAAATCAATATCATCAAAGCGTTGAGAGAACATTATTCTTATGTAGTGAGTCAACAAGGATATGAGAATCTGCATTGCAATTCTCACATCAACAATTCACGGACTTAGTCCTATTTTACCCAAGACATTTTCAGCTTTGAAAACTCGGGCTCCTGGAGTATGTGAGGGTGGGGCATATTGAACATCCAGCCTCAATTCCGACACTACAAATAGTGATAGCTTTATGCTTTAAGACATTGTCAAAAAATCGGAACTTTTGTTTTAATTTAACCAAAAACTTAGTATATTTTCTTTTGACATCATATTTCTCAAGTTTTCTTTATCATGTCAGTAATCTAACAGTTCAAAAAACATCTGAACGTGATACGAGCACATTTTGAAAGGCTAGGGAGGTGGGATATTGAACCAACGAAGATGGGACACTTTGAACATGTTTCTAAATGCCCAACCTGGATCTTAATGTTGCCTTTTATCGATTGAACGAATGTGATTTGACATGTGAAAATTAACATGTTAAAATTAGTCTAAGCATTTACAGCATTGGCTTCTGTATGCTGTAATTCTTCTCGAGAAAGGCAGCTGGATAGCACAGCGAAGAATTAGGCTGAGGGAGACATGATAGAAGAAAACAATGACTTAAACCATAATTCTATACTAACTTATTCATATTGTAGAAACGCGACAAATCCCATGATAAAATTCCATGGAGCTCATAAGATCTGATGCATTAAGAGAACTTAATGACTCTTAATAATCTGTTAATAGCTTATAAATAATGGTGTAGCGGCAAATTAAATGAAGAGAATCATTCCCCAGAAGATTTAAAAGAAGAGTCATCCCCGATTTAACCGTGTTGAAGATCAAAAAGTACATTAGGTGCTTTAATTATAAGAAGTTGAAATAAAGGCAGACAATGCTAGCAAATATGTGGCGAAACTAAGTAGGACTGTTGGCATCAACTGGTAGTAGATCAAGAAATCCAGCATGGAACTTTGCAGACATTGCCTAAAATTTCCCGACATTCATGTAATTATAATAATCAATAATTATTATAAGTCAGTGATCTCTATCAAAACGATGAGTTTAAATACGCTGAGCCCTCCCTTGCTAGTCAAGCAAATCGAATAGGTTTTGCTTCTTGCTTTGGTTTTCGATTATTTTGCAGTTTTTTTTCCTGTTTTGCATGTAGGCCTATGCGTCAATTGATGATCATATAAAAAAATGCAACATGGCACGTGAATATATATGTATATATATACATATGTACGTATATATATCATTGATGCTCGTATACTCTTTCATATCAAACATTCCAAAATCCTTGATCAATGAATTTTGTTGTTTGATTTGATAACTTATGACATGAAGCTGCAGATCTGATACATAAAGTCTAAAAAGGTTGAACAGGAGAGAAATAAATAAAGGTGGTTCAATATGCCTCACACATGTGGCATATTGAAACACTTTGGTAAAAAGTTTCAAATTCAAATTGCAAGGAGATAAAATGTCACAGAAGCGGCAAACAACTCAGAGATTACTTGACAGAATCCTCAAATTTTCATCTGATCTTGATTTTGGCTCATTTGATTCATGTTATTCAAGCTATCGAGAAAAGTTCAGAAAAATGCTAAATGTATCCCACCATCCCCTACCTTTTGATTATGGTGTTCCTATGTTCAATTGTTCCTAAAATTACTGAATAACAGCACAATGGGCGCATACTCTTTCCAATGGTAGCATATCAGAGTTAGCAGCATATCAATGGTAGCCGGGGTCAATAGTTTGCATAACACGTGGAGCGTTGAGCTGCAATGAATAATGGATTTCAATGCAACCTGGGGTCTACTACCAGAACATCTGACAGTGGATCGTGGATAATAAGATAGTTAACGGCACGCGATAAATTTTGATTGGCGTTGTGCAGGAACACTCACTGAAATGAAAAATTGATGACAAATTTGGCGAGCTCATTGTTCCAGTCTCTTACGAGTCACTTACTCGTACGTGTCTCTTACGTACACGTCAGCTTGCAGTCATCAATGCAAACTCAAAAGAGCTGAAATTAGACTGTTGATGACAGAATTCACAATTGACGTCCTAAATCACTGGAATTCCCTCACAATTAAAGAAGTAAATCTCACTTCAGTGCTCACCTTGCTGACCCTTGTCCCGCGTATCCCAGGGTAGGACCAGTCCTCCTCTTCCATTCTTTTGTGTTGGTGACCACTGAGGCATCCACTCCTTTTCCTTCATATTGGCGGTCACATCCGCCATCCAGGTCCTCCTCGGACGTCCTCTAATTCTTCTTCCCTCCACTTGCAGACAGGATGATAATAATAATAATAATAAACTCTATATTTAATTCTATATATTCTTAAGAGGATGACTCTCTCCACGGCGGTGCACATGGCCGAACAATGGCAGCCTTCTTCATCTTGCCACTTCTTGGATAGGGGCTATCTCCACATCTGATCGCATTTCCTCGTTGGTCTTCCGTTCCAAGCGTGTGTAGCCCTGCATCCACCTTAGCATCCGCATTTCCGCATCGGGTAGCTTCTCCTCATCCGTCTTAAGAGGGGACCAACACTTAGAACTATACAGGATTGCTGGCCTTGTCATCGAGGAGTAGAGTTTGCTTTTTATCTGAGTGGCATCCTTCTGTCACATAGTACTGGGATCAGTTTCGTCAATGTGTTCCATATGTCCTTGTCCTGGGATCACATTACTTGCGCTGTTCACCTCAGTGTCGACCATGGACGCCAGATATTTAAAGCAGTCCAACCTCTTCAGCGGCTGACTTTGAATGTCAATCGTTGGTCTTCCTGGGTCTGACGACAGATAATCTTTCTTGGAACGGCTTACCTCTAGGCCCTTGCTCTCAAATGATGGCCTCCATGTTTGCAACCTTCGCTCCACATCGTGATGACTGCTTCCAAATATTATGAGATCGTCAGCGTATAACATATCCCAGGGACCATCTCTTCTGGATTCCTTGGAAATCTCATCCATTATTGAAGAGAATGAAGAGAAAAGGGCTTAGCGCTGAGCCTTATGTAGCCCAACCGAAACAGGAAAGGCTTGACTTTCACCTTGTCTACATCTCACTACAGTTGTACTGTCCCTGTACATGTTCTGTATTAAACGGATGTAACATTCCGGTACATTCCGACAAATCTCACATCAGGGAATCATTTTAAATCTGGTCTTCACGTCTCAGTCAAAACATTTCGCAATATCATCACTTAGTCAGTGATCAAACTGGTCATTTCAGATCCTTTATCGATAGAAAAACTTCTATTATATTGGAACTTAGAATTTTCTGACCGCTTAAAGCTTTTTTGTGGAGACGAGGTTTAGATATAAGGATTGCATCAATTCCCGTTTGGGTCATTATTTTGATTATCTGTGTTCAATTTCCCTGTGCATGATTGACTTTGAAAATGTAGCTTACATAATTATACTTAATGTATTTACATTATTAGATTAGTAAATAAATCATCACGGGCATTACTGCTCATCGTACAAAACATGTTATCAAGATGCGAGCAATTGCATCGTAAAATATCGTATTTTAATAGGTAACTCTCGCTTATACGGAGCACCAGTATGCCTAATGCATTTTATGTATGCTGTGTGGAAATAGAATAATGTCTCATGGCACAAGTTGACCAAAAATTGTCTGACGATCAAAGCTTTGACCAACCGGTACAGAGACGCTAGCCACCGTCCCATCCCGACCGGTAGGTTTCAATAAGCCGGCCAGCGACTGGTTTTGAATACGCCGGGATGGCCAATTCTTCTGTATATATTGATGCGCAAACTGCAATATTGAATTAGTCACTTAAGCAGCAGATACCTGATATCCCTTAACCGACGCTTCAAATAGACTTTAACTGCTCTTCATTAAAATACGAGTAACTTAAGTTGTTCTGCCTTTCATTATGATAGTTGCAAAATTCGCTCAATTTTAAGGTAGTGCACTTTTATAAAAGATAAGAGACCCAAAATATCAAAGACAGCATTTTCAGTGGTTTCCCATGTGATACTTCTCCACGCGGACAGACTAAAACCCTGGACTTTCTGCATTTTCGCACCGAAGCGCGGCCTTTCGCCAACTGAGCAATTCTACCGCCTGTTAACAGGCTACATTCGCATCCTCAAAGAGATAAACAAAACTTGGATCTGCATTATTGCATTGGCAGACTACAATGTGTAGAAATTATCTTCTTGCAATTCTAAATAAATGCTCCAACATACACTTTATAACATGACACCTAAGATGCTCTTCAAGTGTAAAATTTGGTATGAAACTTCCAAGTTAATTGCTCAGTCAATGTCGAAGTTTCTGGGATCCTGGATGTCACTTTTTAATTAGAGCATTTTGTTTGCCGTAGTCGCATTAGTATCAAGTGCTTTCTATAACTGTGAAATGTTGATGGGGAAAGATACATCAATAATGAAGAATATAAATAGCATGGGTAAAGTTTTAATGTAGGTGATCATTAAGATGTAACATCTTGACAACGACATTGCCAAACAAATTATGTTATGATTTCTCATGTATTGTTTCAACAGTGTCTGGCACATGTTCAATGTCTTAAATTCAGTTTTTTTACTATGTTGAAAATGTGTGCGTTAAAATGTACCTAGTTAAAATGTACTAGTTCCATGGAGTTGATCGATAAATGGCTACCATTCAATGAGTTTAAAGTACGACTTTATTAGCATGAAATGTCATGACTTTCAACAGATGCTATCTAGTAGATACACGTATTTGTCGTCGAAGCAGACCGAATATTAAGTAAAAGGAACAAGTAATATTAAACTGCTAAGTACGTACGGGCACATCGTTCAACTAAAATGAGCCGGCTCAGCAGACGCTACTAAATTAAATACACGAAGCAATACTAGGGAACTGCCCCAACATGAGCAATTGGAGACATCTGATTAAAAAACTTCAATTAAGTTGCGAAGAGGAGCAGCTGCGCAGATTCTAAATAGATTATATTAGATGCGCATGAGTTGTTCAAAACCTTGAAAGAGATTTATTAAACCCCATCCATACCGGAGGGGACCTATACTCACTCCTGCTGATACACTTTGCCGTAACGCAACGATCTTCAAAATGAATGTATTTTTGAAGATAGACGAATCCAGCATGAATCATATAATGATCTCCATTTTAGATATTGAGTAATAGCAACAAAAATTCAAGTTTGTGCAAGCACTCGTATACTGGTTAATGAATGAAACATAAAGTTAAAAAAGTTAAGGAACAGTCCATGAAAAGCCCGAAGAATGTAACTTAATTGACAGATGACATTCTGGTTGAAGGGGCACAAACCCGATGCAAAAGAAAACATGATCGTCAAGTTGACGACAACGGAAATTTTAATTGACTGCTTCTGGGAAGTCCTTCAGGAATAATGTCATGCAATAGATGAGACATAATGCGCTAACAACAAAGTAAAATCTTGAAAACCTGTTATGAAACGGGAAAGAATAGGACGGAATGCTATACAGGGACATCCAGTTCCACATATTGGACTAAGGACACGCTTTTGAAATCGCCCGTAGTTGTAATCAATATCTTCGATAGAGTACCAAAGGCACACAAGGAGATTTAATAGTAGGCAATTTCTTAGTAGGACATCCAATTATGTACTTAGTGAAATTGAGAGGCACTCTTTAAGATGTCACTAATTTGAAACCGACATGACAGACAAAGTTTCACAGAAAATAAAGTCCACTACACGAAGCTGAGATGCTTGTCTGAAAACAGAATGGAGCAGACTAATTTGCAATCTTGATCTCTTGATTAAGAAAAGAATCTCCTGACTTTTGTTTAAATTGCGTGCACAGGAAATCCAAGACCCGTGAATTTTCTCTCAATGACAGATGACAGATTAATGCGTTGTGATAGAGATTAAATTCCTTCGATGATCTTCAACTCATGCTCTTCAAATTTAGCACAATGAATACAGTTAGAACGAATATTAATAATGGACATATAAGAGTGGAATAATAGCGGACCAAGGATAGATCCTTAGGGAACTTCCAAAGTGGCATACATCAACTGTCTCTAATATCCCTGGATTTTCATAATTGAAGACCTACCATACAGATATGACTTCAACTACAATAGAAAATCATGGTCGAAACTGGAGGTGCTAAAAAAGTAGAATTCGATGGACATGAAGTTATTCAAAAGTATTTGAAATAACCAAACAGAGTACTTTTAAGACCATGGTGACTCTCTCTCTCTCTCTCTTCCTGATATAAATTCTAGGCTACAACGGTGTGAATATCCACCAGAGCATTGTGTGTAGAACCGAGAGTTCTATATACGTGTTGATGTACACCATGAAAATTAAGCAACTTTTCTCTGATGTTCGATCAGACAAGAGCACACATTTCAATAGCAGGAGAGGAGTTGTGCAAGGAATTAATTCTTTTGAAACTCATGTGTAATGAGCGCCAACATATGTGAAAAAGCATTATATATGATATAGATGCAGTATATACAACATACAGTATATCAATAAAGGCAGAAGAAACTCGAATCTATTTCAATTTTTATGATAAGCCTACTTGAGTCTTATTTAGTTGAATCAATGTGTAGTAGAAACTTTGGCTATGCAGTAATAGAATCGCACCAAAATATCATACTGTTTGGAAACCACATTTATTTTCCATTGATAATTTCTGCATAAGAGTGTGACTTCAAATAAAATGATCTCTGTACCCAGCGAGCACTCTCCTGGTAATTGTTGACTATGATGACGTATACATTCACACCAATCTGCATATGATTTGCGGTTGCATGTAGTATGAAAATGAGCGACAGTTAACGTTATAATAATTCACATCAAATGCAACTCCCTATCGCATGCGCGCCAAAATTGCCCACTTTTACTCATATTTTAGTGCAATTTGCAACCAATGTTGAGGCATAATTGAATTGAACTCACCTGCATCAGCTTCGATGAAATCATTGATGAGTGGATTGTGAACAAATAAGGCAATATTTACTATCAATAGGACCTCTAGAATTCGTGCTGTTAATGTTCATCATGAATAGAAATTATTTTCATTCTTAAGTCTCATTCCCATGCAGTGAGTGAGAAAATGGAAAATCTGATAAATAAAGATTCCAACTCCAGAAAACGAATGTTATTCCAACCTTTTTAGTTTGTTGAAACAAATTTTTCATAACTATGTCATGTTATTTCAATTTTGTTTCCATTTTATGCTTCAATGTGTTATATTATTTTTCACAACAAGGCGGAACTTTAGCTGACACTGTTTAACTGGAACGCGGAGGATCTATTCCGGCATCCAAAAGAGTTTCTGCAGGCAACGATGCCGAAAATGATTTTTACCCTATGCCTACTACGAATCTGAGCGTCTGCCAAGTTATGCTTTGTTCCACTTCAGGCACGATCAAATAAAAGCATATGTTAATCTAATGGGACGCAGATTGCAGTTTTCGGCTAACATGAGATGTTCTATGTTTCTCTGATTAGGCGAAAAGTATAAGCCCAGAGCCACAATTTTTGACATTACATGTCTTCATGTCAATTCTTATCATGCTCATGCACCCGTCTGTGAAACTAAACACATCTAGAAGTAGCAAGCCTAATATCAGCAAAAACAAGCATCTTGAGCAATTTAATCCACATTCAACTACATTCTCGCACAAATTACCGATCAGAAGCATCACATGCACATCATATGAGATGACCTGAAGACATTCCATATAAAAAATTATTACTCTAGGCTTAGTACTTTTGCATTAGTACATTGCAACATGTATACATGCATAAATTGAATTAGAGAAAACATAAAACATTTCATTTTATCCTAACAGTGCAATCTGCGTCTCATTGGATGAACATTTGTTTTTCTTTCATCCTGTCTGACAAGAGGGGGAACTTACTTGAACTCGACAGACGCGCAGATTCGTAGTGGGCATAGGGTGTGCATCATTCTGTAAAGGTCTGATTTCGGCCTCGTTCCCTGCAGAAACTAGTTCTGGCTGCCGGACTTATAATAAGCTGACATGATCAATACACTTTTTCTTCATCACTGTTCTTATAGTTGCTGCTGTCTGGACTCTGACAGATGACACACGAAGCACGATTATTGGAGGCATGCCTTTGCTTCCTTTGTTTCTCCAGTCTTTTCTCATTTATCATGGATCGAAAACTGTCAGCAGTGAAGTTGCGCGTATAAGCGTTCCCTTAACCCTGCTGCTATACAGGTGTGGGCGCTGCTACTTGTTGGACTAAAATTTTCAATTTAATCATATCGATGCTCTAGTGCTATAGCTTCTTATTTAGATCAATTAATAATTCATTCTTTGACTGTGAGTGATTTTCCTGTACTGCGCGCCTACAGAGTG
Source organism: Prostheceraeus crozeri (assembly GCA_907163375.1). Taxonomy (NCBI): domain Eukaryota; kingdom Metazoa; phylum Platyhelminthes; order Polycladida; family Euryleptidae; genus Prostheceraeus; species Prostheceraeus crozeri. The sequence continues at coordinate 60,179 of CAJQUW010009899.1, forward strand.
CAATACATGACGACTCCTTGCACATTGCAGTCTTCTACCCTGTTCCCCCCTTGCGGTTCCCGGGACTGAATAGAATAGGACCGACGTTCCCCTGCGTTTCGTAAGAGGCGGCTATCAGGGACCTTTTGCAACTCTGATGTTGGCAGTTTGACATCTCATCCTCATTGCCTTTCCTCAGTGACTATACTAAGTTAATGTTGCGTGGGATCCTGACAGCCGAATCTTAGCTGTTGGAATAATGCAGCAATGCTCTTTGAGCCTCATCCCCTTGGCATGTATGACTATGCCTTTTCCAAAGTCCCCTCAGCGATGGCCGCCGCCCCTCTTCAGAGGCATGTGTGGGGGAGGACCATTGGGGTTAATGTTGTTCACCCTGCGTGAATAGCTTTGGCTTGGGTATGGTATCAGAATCGCTTTGGCACCCCGATGGTATCGGAATGCCCATCTCCTCCCTGGGCCACTCCTCGTCAGCAGTAGGCATTAATTTATCTTACTGAATGTGTCGCTTCGCACTGTCTCGATACGAAGCCTTCAATCCGCTGGACGGAGCCGGATAAAACAACAACAACCCTTTTTATTGCTGCATCAAAAGGACAATTGATTATCAGTCCGACACTATTAGTTCCCACCCGCATGTATGCCAATCTAGGCCTGTAATCAAGTATAATGCCATTATTATGAGAGTGGTGACGCTTTCCATCGTCTCATAATATCTCACGACAATCATCTTTCTTAATCAAGATTTTAACTGAAGATGCTTCTTAATGGCGGAAGAAAAGCTACGTTATGTACTAGTTTGCATATCTAGAAAATTTACGCGTTTGAACTATCTATTTCTAAGTATAAAAATGATTTTTCAACACTGGCAATGATGGCCAACCCTTGAAAGAAGTGGGAGTTTGTATGCGCATGATTTGTCCTCCGGGTTCGACTGTTATCGTCGACCACACCCTATAAGTGAATAGACTACCCAGAAATGCCAGGATATATTATTACACAATTTGGACACTTTACTTGACATCAAATAAGGTCTGAAACTACATGGACAAGCAAATAATTGGCTAAACAGTGTCGACATTGCCAAGCCGACTATTACACCTTTGTCACGCATTGCGAAGATCATAGAATGCTTCAGCTACAAGCAGAACACGAGTAGAGGAAAGCTGAGTCATAAAGTACTGACTATATACAGAATGCGCCGGAATCATCCTACCAAGTGCCGACTTAGATGCAATCAAATTACTAAGGTGAGTATTTAACTCAGGAAGCACAGCTGACAGCATTTCACTTAGTAGGTTGATTAATAAGCAGCATGTATAGTCATCTTCGACGAAACATGTATTAAATATGATACACAAGCATATTACATTAATGCACATAACATGAACAACGGTATACGTGTTAACACATTGTTAACAACAGTTAAGGGCGTCAACTAATTATTCAGACAGATATTGATTAGACGCAGATCTGTGTACACAGCGATTTTTAGGAATAACTCATTTGAATATGGAGTACGTTTGCATCCATGATTAGCACCGATTGAAAAAAAGTCTTACAGTGAAATATTTTGAAATAAATGAAGTTATTACACACGTGAAATAATTAAAAGCTAAAATTACGTACGGTGCAGATGTGCATTTTAAACTAGTCAGATTAGCGAATGAATTTCTGAGTAGCAGTAGATCAAAATCCTTCGAATAGTTTTAAATCAATATTCTGCGAAAAAAGATTGGGATAAATCGCATCTACATAACTACGCAAAAGACAATAAAAATCAAGGCCAATGTTTGCAATTTCGCAATATTAAATCTTCATGGCAGAATACACTTTACAGGGATAGTTGTAATGGGGGAATACTTGTACTTCATTTTATAAGTAGTAAGGTGCGTGTATTCACGGCATCAGTTGAAATGTTTAAGTATTTTGTTCCACAAACATTTGACTCATAAATTTCTCTAGTCATAAAAAATGTCGCAAATACTTTTAAATTATTCAAATATTTATAATTGTTGTTAACTTTAGTATGTTAGAGGATTTTTCAAAAACCTGTATATAAATCGAAACTCTTCGCTTTCTATCAAGCATAAGAGAGTTGGTGACAGAGTCATAAATTACCATAGGAGATTAGGAGAAGTCTAAATTAATAGGAAAAGTTTGGAATCAGGGAATAGTGACCAATGTCCGAACACTTAATAGTAAATAAATTCATTTAAATCAACTCGTCTGCTAATCGTCAATTTTCTTGAGAGATTGAATGTAACTTATTAAGTTGCCGAAGAGACTGCAATTAGCTGCGCTAAGTGCTGAATAATATTGGACTAAACTTATTAAGTTGCCGACTATACGGCGATTAATTCACTCGCTACTTGACAAGTGCCTTTTAACATTAAGTCGGATGACTTGGTCAGTACTTAGTAGGTTAACTCAAATTTTCTACATGGGAATCCTCGAACAAAAGCAGCCGAGAATTCAACAATAGACTTACCTAAACTTATTACTGTACTTCCAAATATGCTTTTCCTTGAGCATTATTCGGAAAGGTAACAGAAATCGTAATTTTTCCTTATCAGTTTGTAACGAACAGTTAATAGGAGTACCTCAGCTGTTTTGCTGACGATAACTATTATCAGTAATGTTGCATGTTTAGCAGTCAGCAGTTCCCTCAACGGCTTTGAATAGAGATTTAAAATGGATCTTTAAGAGGCGGTCCGCATTATTTACGTCACATTTGTTGTTATATTTGCATGCCCTCCCACAAATTATAATTCTTTTAGACAGTAAATTATGGAATGAATGTCACCAATGGTCAACATGATCCTAATTAGAATAACCGGCCGGCTAGCCGGTCTTGAAAGTTTTGGGCGTGGCCGGACTGGCGTTGCTAAAACCGACCCACCAATAGACCGGCAAAACCTATGAATCTCTCAGTGCAAAACATTGACGAGTGAACTTTTACAATGGTGACACCTGTGCCATAACTCGTTCATCTTCGTGCTGCAAATGTTTAAAATCAAAATTTTAAATCACAATTTCATACATTGAAAATTTCCTCGGATGTGGCTACAAATGCACTGAATAATTCCTTATGGTGAAGCCTAGATGGTTAAATGCCGTGCAAAGTCGCATTTCTAAGTACAGAATATCTATTTGATGAGATTGATGCGTGCATGGAATACATTTTAGACATGCGTATGTGAAACACAGTAGTTTTTCCTTCAAAATCATTCCAATATATCTGTGGAATAGAATTCTGCAGTAACAAGCAGCTTCAAATTTGATTATGCAGTACACGTATAAAAAAGTAGGGCGTTTTGCAGGTACCCAAAGAATTCAAAAGATTAGGAATATACACAGCAATGACTGATTAAATTTGTCATTACTGTATTTTGTAATAGGTGTTCAATATAACTCAAAAATCTAAAAATCTTCTGTCAAAAGTGGCCGACCATTCAAATATGCACATGTACATCTGCAAAAGGATGCTTCACTAGTTTAGGTATCTTTGAGTGAGATTTTAAGCACTCAAGAAAACTTGAAAATGCCTTTCAAATTATCTGGAAAAAGACACAAAAATGCTAGATGCTTAATATAGCGGTGTTATTTGACCAGGGGTATAAAAGCCAAGTCTTGATACCTTTGGTATAACTGATGATCCCGATGTGATTTTCAGACTCACACTCGGCGTCGGGCACTCTTTCTGCCCCCCTCCCAATTCAGGCATACTACACTTGGCATGAGTGACAGGGAGTTTCAGCGATGGAAAGAGATACTTGTGTTCTTAAAGATTGCAAAGTGCCAGTTCGCCGGGGCATAGAATAGACGGTAATACTTAAACAATTTAATCACAAAATTTCCTTGGCAGCCGTAGACGCTGCGTTTCGCCCTACAGGGGCTCGTCAGTCCAGCTCAAAATGGCACAAATTAGCTTTAATGTCCAGAACTGTTGAACAAGTTGACGGAATGCATAACAGGCAGCCCTGTGTGGCTGATAATAATAAAGATTGCCAAATGCCAGTGCTTAAAGTGTTTAACTTTGAGGACAGCGCTCTATTCTATACCCAGGTGACCAGGCACTACTCTGCAATCTTCATAATTATTGGATGCATGGCAAAAACAGGATAATTAAATGTAGAGCAGCCTGTCATACAGTCCTTTAGCTTGTTCAGCCATTTCAGACATTTCAAGCTGGTTTGGGCAATTCGGAGCCGCACTGACGACCCTTGTAGGATGAAACGCATTGCAGCGTCTATAGCTGCTAAGGAATTTTTGTACCTGAATTGTTCAAGTCTGATGACATCCTTCCATACTTATCTTCTCCTGATTAATGCCCTGAAAGTGGCCATTGTCGCATCTGAAATTGATGAGGTTATATTCTCTACATACATACATGTAGAGTGCAATTTTACTTCACCATAATATCATGCCATAATCTGTATATATAATTTGGTTATATGTATTCTCACAATCATCTCTGTATTTCAATTGCAATGGGAATCGACCACCTGCTATGGAGCTCTCAGTAAATTATTGTGGAATTATTTGATAATCCGACATGAAACTACTGTAGATGAAGAAGACGATGAAGGTCAGTCCTAGGTCAAATATCACCCAATGGCTTTGGAGATAGGAATTCAAAGATTGCTATGACCACAAACGAGAGTCGTAAGTCAAAGCGAAGGAGGGGCATGGATAAGAGAAAATATTTTCGAGATAAAGCGGCGCGAATGGGATTGTCATCAACAAAGGAAAGAGGCTTGCTTAGTGAGAGCAGTCGATGGGAAAATGACGCTAATTGCATCTCTTTACACAGCCCAAGGGTTGGTCTAAGAAGGAAAGCTAATTTTATCACCACTGGATAATTTGTTTCGATGCAGAGACGTTGATAACTGAGATTGAAACATTATATGGAAGATTGGATGAAGAAGAGATTTCTTGATTAAAATCTGCATTTTTATTTGAGGAGAGAGAAAACAGTTTTGGCAGCTAGACTTGCCTTATCATTTTATTCATACTCTACATGAGTTCATCTTTAGCCCCTTTATACGAAGGAAACGACCTTCCCTTTCATGTCGCCTATTTGCTGATAGCACTAGTAGACGTACTACAGTCCGTCTCGCGTCAATGGTTGAACCTATCCTAAATGGATCTGACGTTTAAAGTGGCGTTTTAAGTACGTGGTTCGAAATGCCTTGCTTTACCTTCTAATTATAAATGCTGTTAGTAAGATGGATACAGCTGAAATCAGAGTGGGAGCAGGGAAGCTATATAAATTTCCCGGCAATCATTGTCACTGCTTCTAACAATATCTAAGATAGGAAGTGCTACTGCATCTGCTCTGATGCAAATTTGCCAGTAATCATTAGATTGCTATCATTTCAGAAAGTATGTATTCTTCAACCGAGAGTTATATTGTAAAATGAGAAATAAATATCACGAAACGTTTCGCCCTTGGCTTGATTCCCCTATATAAAATGAAGGACATGATTTACATTGAATGCGATAAACTACGTTTTTGGACATGCAACTACCTGGCCCTTCACGATTTACACAATAAATACATTTACATATACTTTTCTGACCTGTATTCAGTATAGAAGAAGTGTTTCTGGATTTGAATGACACTGTGATGTGATCATTAAGTTTGCATTTATGTAATTGTCTTCTCACTTCTCGGTTGTCTATAACTCTCGGTTGAAGAATACATCCTTTCTGAATTGATAGCCGGGTCATTCCATGAAATCGTGACATAGATGTGCAAAAATAAAAGAGACTTAACTTAACCACTGAAGGTGAATTTGAGAAGTATATAACCGAAAGTTTATGTTTTCACATCGATTTCAAAATTTTGGCTAATTCTACTACAATTACACACAAATAGAAATGCGTACTTTTTTCTTTAATTTTTTGATTTTTTTCCACCGAGTTAAGTTGTCAAACTGATAATGAAAAAGCATTGGCAAATGAGCTTCAACTCCATTTTTAGCAATAGTTGATCGTACTATTACATTCTGTAAAAAAGAATACTGAAATTTTCAAATTGTGTCACTTCTATAGGCTGTTAAAGTGCACATAGATAGCTTTGTCCCGTTCGTCACGAAATGATCTATTGTTTTTATTATTCAATAAGTATGAAACATTTCAATTAGCAGTTGCCCTCTATTTGTCAACTAACGTCTTGACTAGACACCACATTAATTTCAGACAAGTATGATGTAATGGGTGTAGCTGAGGTGCGTGACGAACGGGACATCGCCATTTCAACTATCTCTACCGGATAGTTGAAAATTGTCCCATTCGCCACACACATCTGTTAAATTAATTTTCACGACTGTCAGGACTAAGTCTATGGCAATGCACTTTTGTTCAGACTTATAGCCAGCCGAAATGTGCTTGACAGAGCAAGTGAGCGCGATTATTGTGCGGCTGGCGACATTCATAGATATCCTACATCGTCGAATGCAAGGTGAAGCGCCGTCGCCAGACAGGGGATTGCCGAGACAATGAATAGGACGTTTGACACGAACTTGTCATTCTCTGGTCGAACATCATGCCTTTAACCCTTTCAGCTCCGAGCTGCAATTTTTTGCAACCCTCGCAAGTGCAGATGACGGGCAGCGCTCGTCATCAAAATGAATAGCTTACTTTCCCGAATCAATTTCCAATGTAACATTCGTAGATGCCCATGACGGGCTCAGCTCGTCATGCAGCGAATCGCTCTAAGTGCCCGTACGAGCATAGCTCGTCATGACATTTTCGTCAATGATTTAAGTTTCTATGATTTTAATTTTAAGATAGTTTTAATTATCTTTTGTGATGCTAAGAGTTTAAAACAGGCCTAATGAGAAATTAAGAAGTTTATTGACAAAAAGAAATTTATTCACTTTCTGTAACAAACAATATTTGCTGCATTATGTTAAGTGCGATAAAACAACAAAAACAACTCGTTGCCTTGCTTGTAGGCGTACCAAAAGTTGACAAATTTCACAAATTGAGTTCGTTGTGCCATGTAGCAAAGCAAGCTCCGACACACAGTCCTGGTTCTCCCTCACAGGCTGGACAAAAGAGCACAGTTTCTTTTCGAACGCGAATACGCCAGCATTGCCGGCATCGCTTGGTTGGTCTTGGTAGGTTTGGCCGGGGAGTCAGCCTCTGTGGAAGATGGTTTCCTGTTGCCGAAGAGATGCGTTGCTGAATTGGCAGGCCATCCCTTCGAGAGGACCCTCGTGACCTCCCAGGACCAGTCGAGAGAAGATAGAGCTTGATGACCTCTTCTTGAAACTCCAAGAAATCCATTGTTGATCCACGATGTTGGAACACGACGAAAGCATTTTTTATCAGGAGATGGATTAGATGCACACCGATTTTTGTGAACCACTTGTACGATTTTCGTACAATGTTATACGGATGAAGGGAGGCGTCTCTTTGGTCAACGCCTTTCATGCCCTTGGAGTACGTCGTAACGATTCTCGGTTTCGTCAGAGTTTCTTGAACACCTCCGCGTTGGGTTCTGGTGATGTCAACATTTGCAGCAGCAGAGGATGTGTCCATGATAAACACTGTCTTCAAGCCGGAGGATTTTTTGTCCACCATCTTCACAACCATGAGTTCACTGTTTCGACAAAAAGCATGTGATTTGACGGGCACAGGATAATTTCTCAATTGAGCAGGAGCTCCGCGATTTGGTCTCAGCGTTCCAGTAAGAAGTGTTCACCTTGCGATCAAGTATTTCGCAAGTCTTTCCGAAGTAAAAAAGTTGTCGGTAAACAAGTGGTATCCTTTGTTTACCAAGGAAGCAAGCAAATACACCACAACTTTTTCACTGAATGATTGGCCAGCAACGCCTTCAAGTCCTTCCATAACCGATTGATTTTCGGCCGCACTTGATGCCAACATGAAATTCCAGGTATATCCTGTACTTGTCTCACACAGACAGTATGTCAGAAGGCCATATCGACTGCGCTTGGAGGGTATGTAACGCTTCATGAAGATTCTCCCTTTGTAAAGAAGTAGGGACTCGTCCACTGCTATATCGCTGCTCGGAATATACGCGTTTCGACATATGCTGCTCACGAGATCCAAAAATGGTCTGATTTTGCTCAAACGATCATCAGAGAGTTGTGCGTAATCAGCAAAGCGCAGATAACGCAAAATCAAAAGGAATCTGTTGCGTGGCAAGCATTCCTCTGCATGAAAGATGTCACTTGAGTATATGGGATTTTTGGACCAATAGCTTCGCATTTCCGGTTTATTGTTCAAGCCATTATCATGAATATTGCAATCATTTTCTTCAAATCATTCACGGAACAATTCGTCCAATCAGCAATTGAACCTGACAAAGTTTCATCTGCAGAAAGGTCATTCATCGCATCGTCAAAAGCGATCCCCGCACGAATATTGGTCCATGAAACTAATTGTTCAAAAAGTTCCTGTGTCAGAAACGCGTCCAAAAATTCTCCAAGATTTTCTTTCGTTGCCTCTGGTAAATATAGATTCAGATTTGGTCCAGGACAAGCATTGAAAATGGGCAGTCCATCTCTTCTATCCGTCTCTGGAGTGACGAACCTCCACCCAGTACCGCTAGAAGATTGCTCAGCCGGAAGCTCATCTTCATCCGCAGATTCCTCAGTAGCATCAGATGATTCAGAATTGTAAGAACTTTCTGTGTCGGAGTTGGCAAGTAAATCCGCAATTTGCGACGCACCAATCCTCCTTCGTGCCATCTTACACTTAGAGTGAAAATTCGTGTTTCTTCTAACCGTGGGTGCGACAATGAGCTGATCTCATGACGTTATTGTCGATCAAATTATCCAGACACCTGACCTGATCTCTGCTCGCTGCCTTCCGGGCACTTGCAGCTGTGTGCATGAATGAACTAAGGGCAGGCGCTATTGTTAAAGCTGTGATGAGCACTGCCCGTCATGGGCACTTAGCAGGCAGTATTTTTCTGTAGATCAGGTATCTGAGCCAATTTTTTTATGACGAGCGCTGCCCGTCATCGGGAGTCAAAGGGTTAACAGCAGCAGAGCGGAAGCGCCTTGAGAGAGCCAGAATGACCATCGAAATGAAAACAGAAGAAAACAAGAAAGCGGCAATGCGAATGAAGAGGAGAAGAGCAACGGTGAAGCAAATGCGATCGAATAGTGAGACGAAGCAACGGGAATATGAGAAGATGCGAAAGAGAATTCAGCGGCAGAAGAAAAGTAAGGGCCGACACCTCCGCATTCTTGACTCCTCAAAGTGAAGGGAAAGCGGTCTCCCGTGTGAGATGCACTCTACCGAGAAGTCCCACGCGTCGGAGAGAAGTTGTAAAGCGATTGGCGGAAGAGGAGAGACTCGTGAAGAAGATCCCAAAGTCAAATTCCAATGGACATGCCCTGTCTCAAGAGACGAAAGAGGTAGTAGAGAAGTTCTACTCCGATGATCTGACTTCAAGAATCTACGCTGACACCAGAAAATCCAAGAAGGTGAGAAAGCCTTATGGAACGAAAGAAAGGGTGCAGAAGAGATTGCTGCTGTACAATTTACACGACGCTTATCGCTTGTTTAAGCAAAAGAACACAGACGTTTCTATCGGAGTATCCAAATTCTGTGAACTTAGACCAGCATTTGTTGAAACTGTCTCTGAGAAGGACCTCATTGTGTGCTGTTGTCCTTACCACGAGAATTTCGCATACATGATCCAAGCAATTGGGTACAGGAACAACGTCGAGTCGTTTCTGGAGGACTTTTCGTGCAACACAGATAGTGCTGACTGTATGTTCTCACGATGTGGATTTTGCTCGTCTATCGACGTTGAAGCAGTGGTGGACAAGGATTCATACGAAGTCTTCATGTGGAAAGGGCCCAAACTTGATAAAGTAAGTTCAAAAGATGCTTTGCACTTTCATGTAGTATAAGTTCGGCACTATACCGTATTAACTCTTATTATTTCCCTGTGTTGTTCACGCTTATTCTCATCATACATGTATTTTGGCTTGTACACGTATAAACCCGTAGTTTTACTATTGATGCATGTAGGCAAGACGCTATCATTTCTAAAAAGATGCACATGTACATGTAATACATAGAATCAATAGAATATCATTGCAATTATTTTTGGCAATCGTATGTCTAATTTGTAATTGTGATTTATTGTTTGAGAGAATTTTAAATTTCAATGCGTGAACTAATTATTTAAGTAAGGACTATCATGCAAAATTGAAATGTGGATAATGATATCGGTAATACATGTATGAATGATACAGTTTAATTAAATGCTCAATGCGAATATTCACACGTGTGTAACAGCCGCATATTTTGGTAGGCCTTGGTTACATACAAGGTGCATGTCTATTTTCCAGGTAATGTTCTCTCGTTCCGAAATGAAGACCTATACACAAGACAGCATCAAGAGACTAAAGCAGCATGTGTATGTCAATCACAGACAGCATGAAGAGCTTCGGAAAGCGAAAGAAGATCTGCAAGATGGCTCTGTGATCATGCTATGTGATTTCAGCGAGAATTTCCAGTGTCGAATTCAACGGGAGGTCATGGCTGCTCATTGGTGATCAGACTGCAGGGGTCCGGTCACAATCTATACATCCATTGTGTACTTTTGGAGTGGACACAAAGTGATCCATAAGGCGTATGCAGTCATTTCTGACACTCTCCATCATACCCATCGAGAAACTGCAGTCTTCAACGAACAAATACTGGACGACATCAGCAAGATTACAAAAGTCGAGGAAGTCATGGTGTGGTCGGATGGAGCTGCTGCGCAATTCAAATGCCGGCACACGATGGGTCACATGTTGAAATCTAATTACAACATCACCTCCTGGAACTTCTTCGAGAGTTACCATGGAAAGGGACCGCATGACGGAATTGGTAAGTTAATGACAAAATATAAAAATATTCAGTACTGGTATTGATATTAAGCGTGATGTACAAGCATGGACAAGTAAGCCTTCATATATTCTTGAATGAAATTTAATGTAGTTAACTACCTGTTTGAGTTCGTAACTTATCATTCTCATATACCATATACCAGGTACCGTATATCCACATGCAATGAAGAGTAATAAATTATACAGGTAGGATACACCGCTTAGATGGGTAGGTGTCTAAATCTGCGAGTATAGATAAAAAACTACATATTTATTATTTGATCATAATGAACGATTGATGTGTTCAGTTACAACATAGTAAGCTTAGCTGGTGTTGAGTAAAAGTTTTACTTTAATTGATACGTATATTGTGTATTTTGAGCAAATTATAAGTGCACATGTGTGGTACATTTTCAACATGAAGACTTATTAATTATGGTCAGTTTCATTTCGATTTTCTAACGGTACTAGGCCTAGGTAAAAATCCTTTGCTTTCGATCAAAACATCAAATCCCTTCGGTTTCAGGAGCGGTCGTTAAGCGCGAAGTCTGGCGCCAGGTGCTCCGTGGCAGCTGTATTGTCCGAAGTGCGATGGACGTCTATCAAATCGCGCTCACAATCGATGGAGTGGAAGCGATCATGATCTCCGAGGATTCAATCCCAAGGTTTGAGGGTATGTCATTTCCTCAATTGCCTGGAATAAAGGCATGTCACCAAGTTCGCAAAGTAGGAGAGTCGTGCGTCTCACTCTTCATGAACACAAGTGATGCGGTCCCGCTTGGTCGTCCCAATCGCATCATCATGACAACTCTTAACATCAACGCAGGCCTACCAACCCATCCCTCTGCCAACCCAGGGCCATCTTCAGAGCCTTCTAATGAAGTCAACGACAGCGATGAAGACATTCTTAGTGCCTCTGAGCTTCGCCTGTTGATAAGCGAGGCCCGGCGGAACCTCTAACTGTTCTTGTTTACACATCAGTAAGCTAAATGAAAGATAAATGTTGATTGGAATATAGTTGTTTTGATGGTCCCGTTCGTCACGTCCCGTTCGTCACGCAACTTGTTTTCTTGACATCAAAATTTAAACACAATCTAATTAATGGAAATTCTGCAAACTCACAGTATGTTAGCTTGATACCCAATACTTAATTACTAAACAGTTTTCGGTGAAAAATAGCCTCTCACTTCAGAGAAATATTTAACCAAACAAAAGGTCGAATTTCTTGATGTCACAGCGCGTCCCGTTCGTCACGCAACTTTGCATCATTCTGGTAGCGAGTATAGTAATAGCTGAGATATGAAATTTCACATGACTGATCTGTTGAGTTTCACTTACTATCTTGGCTACCTAGAGAAATTCAAAATACAATGAAAGGTTTTGAAATACTCAAATTAAAATAAAAAGTCGAAAAAAGTGTCCCGTTCGTCACGATGGAATGACCCAGCCTATATACCAACCGATTAATTACATAGATCATTAGATTGGGTAATTTTTACCGGGAAAAGTTGCCTTTCACAACATTAGAACCGAGCCGCCATCTCTTATGGAAATCTTATATTCCTTAACTTCCTCTTAAACTTGACATTTCAAATATACTGCGTTGCAGCACAATCGAGCTTAGTTTGCTCGGCTTGTAATCATGCTAATCATGACAAATTCTTGCATCGCTAGACTACCTCTAGAAATTAACAGTCCCTGCTACATATGTTGCATGAACATCCGCATTATCTTCTCCATAAGAATGCTTTTCTATTTATGATTTAGGTGGTAGGTTAGTTCAGTTGGTGGATGGATGGCCGGGGATGCAGAATGTCAAGGGTTCGAGTCTGTCCAGTTCAGGAGGTACCATCTCCTCCACCAGAACATGGTGACAGTTGAGAATTGGAGAAGGCTGCCCCACTCCTTGCTTGCCAGTGTGGCTTTGTGCCTTGGGTGAGGCAGTGATGAATATGGCATTATTTTCACAGTATTTTATTGCCGGAATAAGTTACATGGCAATTCCCTTTCGTCTACGAGTTATAATTACCTAATAAAAAGCAAGCACGAGTTTTGGATGTTTCCATTACTGCATTTTTTGAATAGTGAGCACAGCAGATGGTGACTATGTAATGCTTGCTTCGTTGCTTACGTTTCTGTCTTCTGGTACACACTTGTCCGTTGTTGCATCGCATTTTTCTGGAAGCGAAATATTATAGCTCACATATACACGTATGTGAGCACCTCATACAAATACAGCACCTGTTCAAGCTCTATCGATTCCGCACTACTCATGAATTCATGCAAAATAATTTAATACATATCTCAAGAATTTACCCATTAGAGCAAATATTGCAATGCTGCATTCTGTATCTGCAGCAAAGGTATTGAATTCATGCATTCAATGAATGATTGCATTAATTGTCTGTTGCCAACGAATGATGTCAGCGACTTGCATGCCATTTGTGACGGTGCAAAATGTGAATGTTAGCTGGCTTTGCCGCGCGGCTGATAATCATAAAGATCAAACGGGACATTCATGAAAATGTGATGAACCCTTGAAGGGGAGCCGCAGCGTCTACGGCTGTGTTGTATAAATCATACAAGACTTCTTTCTATTTTTTGTCCAGGGGATACTAATACTGATTCAACTAAATGTATCTCGGTTTTACAACCTGTGGAACAGCGTTGGTCGGCCGATAATGACAAGCATTGCTGCTGAAGATGACTCATAGAACATACTTGATGAGGCAATTAATTGTAGCATTAGTAGTGTACCAGAAATTATTCGATCTGCTGTTTACTAGAAGACTGACCGAGCAGTCGAAACATGGAAAGGAAGAATAGCGTCCAAATTCGGTTGTACTTTCAAGACCTAGAATACACTGTACCTATGTGTCCGATTTTCAACTACAAGTACGTTCTGTAATACAAGAAGACTTGAAGCATATGGAATGTTCTCGAGAAATTTGTTTCTCCATCATTGAATAAAAATTGATTGTCTTATAGATATAGGAAAATTGCTACATTGGATTTTGGCTAAAGCATTTTACTTCATATCTCCCATTATGAGGCTGTTTGCGAAGTCAATAAGGGAGAATATCTATTTGTCTTTGACGGTCAATGTCAACATTCCGTCGCCTTTTTATTGTGATTGTAATGTGCTTGCCATGATACATTGTAGCAAAATATTCATCTTTTGTCATCTTTTTCGTGCGGTTCTGACTTTGAAGACATCGCATCTCTAGACCTGAGGAGCTATATGTCGACCTTCGTTTTATCACTTCCTTGGCTTTAAATCGAATAAATATAATCTATTGTGGCTTCCTCGAGTTTAGAAGGCTTCACAGTTAAGACAACAGGGGAACAGTTTTCCAATCTGTTCTAATTAGATTCTAATTAGACTGTTGAAGGGCATTTAATTATTGAATTCATCCGAGGCTATATTTCCTACAAGAAATGGCTGTGACACAATTAGGAGTAGACACTTTGCAGCTATTGCAAGGAATTTTAAATAACAAGCTTGAATGACTATGTCTTTACACTATGGCTGTCCATGGTATGGGCCTCCCATGGGGCGCTCATCGGACCACGGACCTATGATCTTAGAAAGGACCCGGGACAATACTTCCTCTACAATAGGCCATTGTTGGTACAGTGAAAATGCTTTTGGTTAATTCAGTTGTAAGAATAGCCCTTCTCTATTGATAACAACTCACAACGGCATTGACCAAAAGAGATTGGGGCTAACATTGAACAAAAACATATTATGTTTTCTATATCTACAAAATATGCAATTGTTCTTATCACACTTAAGCATCCAACACCGCCCACAAGGTAAGAACTATCAGACTATACAAATACAGAGCATTTCATAAAAGGACATGGTAACCACAGAATAGGACAGGTCATCTCTTCTTCTGTTTGACTAGAAAGGAAACATTGGAACATGTAACGTTCATGAAATGGCACAAACTGCTGACATAATACCATAGAAATTGAACAATGACCAGCCAGTTCAACATTAAGCACTCCAAATTGTATAAAGTTTCAGTGAGTGACTGTCATTAACCGAATGACACAGCTAAGAGACACAGTCAATGTCAATATCTACAGAGAAGATTGTGAACGTTTTTTTCGTACGCCTCTGCTAACTTTTTTAATAATGATCGGAGCGCTCAACATTATCGAGAGAACTTTTGCGCAAGGATCTGAATTCTTCGAATCTGAAGGAATCGTGGCGATCGGAGCATTTTGAAAGAATTCACAGCAATCCGCAAGCGGCGCACGACTATTTTTCCAATCTCTGCAAGGTATTGAAAATTTATTTTTGCCCACTTAACAAGTTCCTGCATGAGCCATCGTTTTGAATCAGTTTGCACTTCTAGTAAATTGATGCTGTTAAACAATATCATTCTGTGCGTGTAACTGTTCAGATCACACAACAAGCAGGGATGTGGAGTCGGAGTCGGAATCCTATCAAATGATAACACTCCGGACTCCGGCCTATAACTAGACCCGAAATGTAATACAAACAAATTATTTATCCTCGTGCATAGCTGTCACTGTCTTGATGTCAACTTTCTCCGTCAAACAAAGGTACAGAGACAGCAGTGCATGCAAAGCTTGTAATAGTTGAGGGAACGGACCGTGATAGTGAAAAAAGGATTGTCTTTTCACTCGGTGATTTAGTAGAGAAGACAAGACTTCCTAGCCTCGATCACATCTACGCGCCAAAGGTCACATCAGAGACAAAAATGAGATGCTAGTTTGTTTGTGAACATTTACTCTTACCCTCACGCTAATCGTGTGTGATGGCTCCTCCAAAGCGCATATCAAAATCGAAAGTGTGCTCATATTTTTTGAAGAAGGATGGGAGATTTTCCCGTCTGATAGAGATTGGAGAAAAACCGTGTGAAGCAAACATCACCAAGATGGGAGGAGCCGAGTCGCATGCATCCAACTTAAAGCGACATTTGATAAACATTCATCGAAAATGATTGATAATTGATGCACACTAAAAATAGGTTCAGCCAAGCCTATAATGATCTATGATGTAGGCTACCGGTTTGTTTTTCAAAAAACTAGGCTTTATATACTTGCCATCCGGAGCCGGAGTCCTATCAAAATGATAGGACTCCGCATCCCTGACAACAAGCGTTAGAATTGAATTCCTCATATCCCAGGACTTCTGACTTGCTGAGTTTTGAGCAGCAAAAGTTATCATCACTTTACAGAAAACATACCTCAATTATTATCGAACTGTTGTTCTCAGTAAACAATATTTTTGTAAATCTCACCGCTCAATTTGGCTGCAATAGTTGATGACACATCTGCTAGATCAATCAATCAAATATCTCAATTAACGGTCATTAATGACAAATGCATTTTCAATCAGTAATTTCATTCCTATCACTGTTAACATGCACTAAAGTGCCTTATTTCTTCAATGATTGCTGCCTGATTGTCTCTGTGAAATTGCTATTTGGAGATTATGGAAGTATTAACGATTGGATAATTCCATAGAGGAAATATGAGGTTATCTGAATGTCATTCATCAAGCAACAGTCTTACGCATCACTTATCAAAGTTGATGATCTGCCTTCCTCATTTATTTTCTCTGATTTCGGGTTCCTAAGCAGTAAAGCATCATCACACGCACATGACTTCCCTGTGTCATCATCTTTCAAAGGTTGATGAGTTCAAATTTTCCACAAGATATCGATCAAAACGTTTTTACAAATGATCCATAGTACACGAAGTATTGTCATCACAGAATTAGACTGTTTAATCGTGTCACATTGCTAGAAGTGCAAACTGATTCAAAACGAGGGCACAAGCAAGAACTTACTAAGTGGGCAAAAAGAAAGATTTAATGCCTTGCAGAGATAGGAAAAATGGCCATGCGTCATTTGCGGATTGCTGTGAATTCTTTTTAAATTCTTTGATCGCCACGAATGCTCAGCCCTCCGATCATTATATAGAAAGTTAGCAGGCGCACGAAAAAACGCTCACAATCTTCTCTGTAGATATTGACATTGACTGTGTCTCTTAGCTGTGTCATTTGGTTAATGACAGTCACTCACTGAAACTTTATACAATTTGGAGTGCTTAATGTTGAACTGGCTGGTCATTGTTCGATTGCTATGGTATTATGTCAGCAGATTGTGCCATTCATTAACGTTGCATGTTTCAATGCTTCCTGTCTAGTCAAACAGAAGGAGACGACCTGTCTTATTCTGTGGTTGTCCTTCATCACATCAAAAATACTAATTGTCTCGATTTATTTTTCCAGTTCAACGAAAAACGATGCATTCTGACATTTGTCCCCTTATGTGAAATGTAAATTCAAAATTTCAAAATACAGTCGTGGCTTATTCTTAGGTCATACACTGTGCAGCGGTAATCAGCAGTTTGTTTTTTTAAAATCTACAATCTGAAAAGTAAAATCTATAAACTGGTCTTGCCCAATAAAGATAAACAGTAACTTTCTTCCCAACAGGCATCTTCCCTTAAAAAGTCTCAGAAAGAGACGATGCTGTTAGGGAAGAAGGTTTTTGGTTGCTTCCTATTGGGTTATTGTAGTTGTACACTGTAAACCGTTGACTGACAATTGACAGACATTTATCCTACAAGATCTATTTTGTCGGTCATTTTTAGTTCTTGTAGGATGATTGACACCGAACACCTACAATGACTGACAAAAAGCGACAAAATGAATAGCAATGAATTATAGCTTAAATTTTATCTTAATGTAAGTAATCAATTAAATTATGTCAAAATAATCATGGTTTTGCCACGCAATAATACAGATTGCCCAAACGTCAAGCAATCACTAATCGAAAAGATCGATCAATATTCAGCAGTTGTTGTCTAGTTAATTTGCATGCAAGGCATCTGTTTCGATGTCGGTGGAGAACCTACAAATTCGTCGGATATCGAAGGATATTGGTGGTGACAATCGTCGGTTGATTTTGTCAATAATTTTGTAGGATATCTGTCGGACTACGGTTTACAGTGTACATATACAGACAAAGATCTACACAATATTCTTTCTTCAATAGTTAAAAAGACTCGTAAAGCAATGTGATAGCCACTTAATTCCGAAACCGGTAATTCGGACTGTGGGTGCATAGACAAATAATATTTACTCAGTTGTACAGATACAAAGAAACAACATACAATAGCAGTAAGTTCATCACTTGCTTTCGTGGACAATCGATCCCCGCTACTGGTCAAAATTGTGACAAAACATTGATTCACTGATCATAAATGCTATGACAACTGATGTTTGATGGCGAGGGTTTGATCTTGCCAATTTACACGGTCGCATACAAGCAGTTGCAGCTCAGATGGTGGAGCACAGATCTAATCAACCTGCGGTCACAGGTTTGAGTCCAACCAGCCGTGCAACTTTCGCATGACAATTTCAGTGATCCTTTATTTCATTTCATTCTTATTGTCAATTGAAAAACACACTTGGACGGAATCAAAACTTCCAATTCTGAGAAAGCAATACACTATCGGCGCAGTTCACGTAGTCCCACCCAATGGGACTGGAGATAAGCTAATGAGAGACCCTATAGCTCCAACTCCGTTTCGCTTTTGCTACTTCTTGAAAAAGCTTATTAAGTTAGCCATCTCAATCAATACATTTTCCTTCCATTTACAGAGACCTGTCTACATTTGCGTTGTGTTCCTCAAAGTTGGAGAAATTGATACAATCAAGGAACAATATGCAGCTGACATTCTGGTGAAAGCTAAATGGAGAGAACCAGAACTGGATCATCGAGACGGTTCTGTGGTAAGAGAATGGATCTTGTTACTCTTATTTGCATCGTTTTGCGAACCACTATCTGGGAAGCCATATTGGATTTTTTTATAGAGGCGAGGAACCTAATATGCTGCATTATAATTCGAATGCATGCACACGAAAACATCATTATATATTATTATATTGATGATGTGTTTTACGCATTAACGTCTCGAAGTGCTGATGTAGCACTTTATATTGACACCGAATCAAGATTATATGGATGAATTTGTTGTCTGCAAAATCGCACAAATTTATAAATGTCTGCAAGTAAGATGCAAAACGTCGTATTAAAAAAGTAGACTATTTTCAAGCAAGATATTAACGGAGGTTTTCGATTCACATTTGCACAAGACCATACCGAGCGGAAAAGAAGTCGTTGGCAAACGGAAATCCATGCCATTGTCCCAGCGGTTCGCGTGTCCTGATGATTTGTCGTGAGCCCGACGGGAATACACTGTACCAAAGGTTACCCACCAGTCGTCACATTGTGGTTTCATCGATTACTGCATACAGAAGGAGTAATTGTGCGTCATAAAAAGATGTGAGATATAGTACGGTTGGTCAACCTTTAACCGTTGGCGCAACGAAAAACCAGCGTTACTTTTCCCACTGGATAGCTGGTACTGAACACACAATGCCGGATCAATAAAGTTCGACGGATATTACTGTACTATATTACTATGTAGGTATTATATAAATTCAATTAAGTCACCATCACAATCAATTACTATCTGCAATTTTAAACAGTGTTAGATAAGCTTCGAGTTCTTCTGATGTGATGTCAGCGCAATTGCCGATTATTTTTTGACGGATCTATGTGATATAAGTTTTGGTGGCAACATCAAGCTTGATGCCATTATGCTTGATTAACCATTCGATTTGAATTGGTTCAGATGCATAGTTTTGTAAGAGACTGACGGAAATTCTCGATTTTGAAAAAGTACTTTTAAGCAAAAGTCTATTTTGTTATGTTTCGACTATAGCCAAATAGATTGAAATCACAAGAAAGTGGAGTCCTAGTCCTGCCCAGTAAATAGGGTTTATGAAAGCCTGCTACGCAGTTTCATGCCGTCACAAATTTGCGAACTCATCGAGCCAAGTTGAAGGCTCAATGGTTTGTGAAAAACGGTAGAATCCAAATTACAGTATATCTGAAAGGGATAGGTGCTTTAAAACAAGTTGAAGCATTTTGAAGACAAAGCACATCAAAAGTAGTGATGACGAATTTGGATGAGAAGAAATCAAGAAATTCAACATTACCTTCAGCCAACTTGCACTTTTCATCCCACAGAATTCGTCCGCCTACGCTGCTGAAGAAGCAAACTTTCCTATAAAATAATAAAGGTGACCCTCTTGATATCATCTTGCACTTGAGAGTCTTATGGCTGACAAGGGAAAGATGAAAAGGGAATAATTTATGTGTTTTGTAATAGACAATACCACAATTTCCAATAAAAGTTACGAAAGTTAATAGTTGAAGTTTGTGAGCCAATTCTTCTTATGAAGGAAGTTTGTACAATAGTAAAGTTGCTATCGCCATTGGTTAATAAATAAACTTGATCAGGGTGTCCTTGATGCTGTGCAGCAACATGATCGACTACACTGTAAACTGTACACCGTTAAAAACAGCTAAAATAACTGTTACTCTTCACAGAAAATATCCGTAAATATCTGTTAAAATGACGTCACCACGTGATGAGTGATGACGTAACAATCAAAATCCGTTCATATCAGATAAAACAAGCGTCTGTTTTTACAGATATTTACATTTCAGACTGTAAATCACTGTAAAAAACCGTGAAAACATTTTTAGCTGTTAATTTCAGCGGATATCTACGGTTTACAGTGTGCGTTGTTGAGTTCATCAGTTTTCAAGAGGGAGTATTGATTTTTAGAATGTAATGAGAGTCTTTATTGAGCATTTGAACTATGGCTTTATAGAGTCTAAATATTTCAAATATGTTTGATGCTCTTATCTTGATAGTAATTCTCGACGTTCAAATGAAATTTGATTGCTGCGAAGCGATGCTACGTGTATATTTCAGAGCCATTTCAGGAGTGTATATTTCAATGGTGTTACGATCTCCCAAACCCGGTAGGTCGTAGCAGGAAAGAGGAATGGTTTCTTATAGCGCTTTATTGATAGAGCGAGTATGAAGGGCCTCCGCGAGGGCCAGGGAGCAAGTCTCCAAGTAGCCCTTAGGAGGACCAGTTAGCGTTCACGTTAAAGTCAGCACAGGAACGGCACGAGCTGTCGGCAACGGCAGCGAGCAGGAACGATTGACAGGAACGGTGCGCGCTTGAGCTCCGCGGGCAGGAATTCAGGAGTAGAGTGGCCATCGCGGAGGGAAGAGATGGTGGCTCGTGCGGCAGTGACTTCTCTTCTTCGTGAGAGGTGAAAGAGAGAGAGCGAGTGTGGCGGCAGCAGCTGTTTATAAGTTCCACTCTGTGCCTGACTGCTCGCAGGCGTTGTAAAGTGACGTCACTTGCCTTCGCGATCAATATGCCGAGAAAGGAGGAGAGATAAGTCGTCACAATGGTCTCCGTGGTTAAGTATTGGATCTCTTTCGGTTCAGAGGTCGAGCCCCGAAGGTGTCATTGGAAGTGGTCAGGAAGGGCATGCGGAGTAGAAATTTCAGAACGCACCAGCTTTAAGTCTGACTGTGTCAGCACCGTCAAAGCCTCAAGTATGGGGGAGTTGTGACGTTGAACCATCTTCTTTCATCCTTTTGCTCTTTACCATTCGCTCTTGCCGGAATATTTCCTTGCGATTATGTAGACGACGCTACTAAATGAAAGAATGTTGTTGAGGGAATACCTGTGGAAATTGTAGGAATACTCAAAATCAATCAGAGGTAAAAAAATATAATGAAATGGTAAAATCATGAAAATGTGAGCTGTTGTTCTGTAATGAATACACAATTACAAGAGAAAACATCGAAGCAACTCACTAAATTCAAGGTTTTAAATAAACTAAAAAAGCATTGAATATGTATTGTAATCATACACGTATGTATAATAGCATATCAAGTTTTTTTATTTTCAAGTCAACATGCTTGAATCAAATCTACCTTGCCACTGCTTCAAGAATTTACAAAGACACTCGCTTTCGAGTAATCAGAATCTACTTCTGAATCGGCTCCAATCGCTCGGATGATGTTTGACTTCTCCCTATATTTGTCTGACGGCTCGTTTGATAAGGGTAAAATAATTTATTTCATTTTCATTTGTGGCACACTTCTGCTTGATCTTGCATCCTGTCTTCTACTCGAAGAACTTAATTTTCAATGAACAGTGTGAAATAAAAGATTGTTTTCAGTTTCATCCAAAAAACAAGTTCAAACACAAGTCATGCAACCTATGCACGAAGGCATATTCCAACTCTTTCTCTGCAACGAATCAGGGGAAGCAGTTACTTCAAATGTTGCTTTCTCCCTTGATTAGCAGAATAACTGACACAGACAATCTGTTCATTTTGAAAGTGATTGAGAGCTTTTAAAAGTCTGTGTGACAAATGAGTGAAAAGTCGATCTCTAAATGATATGTTAGCTCACCTACGGCGAAACTGACATGAAAGATACTCAAGTTTGGTAGCAGGAAATTAACAATCACTCAAAGTGTTCCTGATTTACTCAGGGAAGTCGTTTAAGGATTATGTTTGTATAATTTATGCTCGGGAACTCATCGGTTTCATGGAATATTTGATTAAGTACCAGCCAGATCAATTACACGTATCTGTAAGCCCCGCGAATATTCAGGATGCCTGTAAGAGTGAAGAATGGCGACTTCAAAGTCATGATGATCTGAATTATAGCACTTTTCATCGAACTGGCAAGCCTCTGCCCAAAAACTGTTAATGCTGGGGAATTTTCTCGTGGTCACTTAAGAGTCATGGTTCAGGAGTGGCACTAGACAAAAGTTTGGTGACTTTATGATATTGGGATGACCACAAGTATAATTAATGTTGCAATGATTTCAGTCTTAGGATGTAAAAATGTATTTATTCAATGTCCTTGAGTACTTTTCTTAAAACATAGTTAGCCAGAGATATGGAAATTGTCTCAATCTAAATCGATGTTTTTGTTGATTTTTTACCTTTTGCAATTATGCAAACTACTAAACATTGACTGTGATACCAAACTATCTGCAATTCTTTATACTTGATGAACAACGAGCTCTTCATATTGGGCACATTACTGAATGAAATGGGGCTGTCGGTTTCAGAAGAGCAGGAGGGGGAATCTTCTCTCCGATTTGTGTGACCATGTTACGATTGTCTGTCCTTCGCACCGGTTCTTCGAAGATAGCGGAAATCTGAAGTTGTATTTTACTTCTTCATTAAACAATTTAAATTACTGAAAACATAGATAGACTAATATGCCTAAGTTCAACTCTACTTCATGGACGCCATGATGCCTTTTGTTATAATTCTCTTCATTGAAAACACAGCTATAGACTACATCGCCTGTAAATGTGGACATTGTCTATTGGATTTCTGTGTCATTATAGGCTATCTCATAACATCAAATCACATGCAGCTATACATGTAATTGACTTGCTGGTATTTGACATTGACTTCGGTATCGTCTGTCATTTGGTTAATGATACTTTGATTGAAATAATCAATTAAAAGATGTTGAATCCACACTCGATGGCGGCTTTAGGAACTTGTAATCATCATTGACAGTCACCGGATGTAGCCTAAATATCAGATATGCATTCGCGTTGGTGAAATATAGGAACATATGTGACTGCCAGCCATTTCATCCAAAGAGGTATCATCAGCAGGCCTAGCTCACATCCCTCAACATCAACACCACCTCTATGCTTAATATGCAGCCATAGGGCCTACATGGAGCAAATTGCAGATATTCAATTTCATACAGCACATTAATAAGCTTGTCATCTAGGTTGTTCATTAAATGTATAAATCTACTTTCACACAACTTTCATTTCGTTTGCGTTAGTTATAAGGCAATAATTGATTATCATGTCTTCAACCAAGGTTGGACCTTGGGTTTTGGGTCGACTTTGTGTAAATGATAAAAAAATTGGGTTTTCTATGCAAAACTTGGGTCTTACATTAATGTTGTATATATAGAAATCAAGTTATAAAAATCAATATTTTCATTTGAATCTTATGAGAGCTACATGATAAAAGCATAAATTTCTGATTTTTTATAAAAATTCCACTCAATTCGCATAACATTTCAAATACGAAATACTTGTGGCTATTGGCTATTTCATTTAGGGCTTTACAATACCGCGCATTGAAAGTATGCACAATTTTGCACATTGTATTTGCTACAGGCCTCCATACACATGTACTTTGTTGCACTTGCTCATATTGAATTTTTATACGTTAATATTTTTTACATCCTCGCAGTTATCTTCAAACCCCTAAACTGTCTGCGATAGCTGACAGTTATCCAAAAATAATATTCCAATTTTGTATTCTAAGTATGCATGTTTAACCATGTACTCACCAGTCACTACGCAGCTATAATTTTTGAATAAGTCTGTATATAGTTCTGAATGATAAAATGAAAACAATTGCTTTGTTATGAGCAAAGAAGAACCGAGGAATCAACTAACCTACCTGCACGATGGTGCAGCTGAAAAATCTACGAAGAACTGAGACCTGCTGCTTTTCTACAACTTAATGATCAGCTAAAATCGTCTAGCCGAAGAAATTAGTCACTCATCGTTCAATGTTTCCAATTGCATGGTGTTTTCAGTCAAATTTATTTATTGTTACAAGTAGACATACGTGTAGACAACATTTCAGCACCAAATCAAAAAATGGTGCACATGATACCATCTTTCATTTTTTTTCCTGATTAATTATTTAAAATGAAGCAAAAGTGCATTTGCTTCTGTTATACAATCGCTTTGTTTCAAACTGTTTTTGAAAGAGATGAACGCCTTCTATAATCTATTTGATGATGATGATGCTGAATTAGGTCTTCAACCGGTTTCAATTGCAAGTCAGAGAACTGCTTCAATCTTCGTCATAAAGCTAAAAGCAACACAATTACATTTACAAACTAGGAAGAATTTTCAGAATGTAGGCTACAATTACTACATAACATGAACCATGAGGCATCAAAAAATATTTTGGAGACCTAAGAAGTAAAAAGATTGATAAGTCATAGCACATTCTAAAGAAATATTAATGACATGATCATCGGAGATTCAGGCTCAAAGATGGACTGATAGTGGATGGTTTCATACTGAGAAATGCATGAGGAAATGTTTCGCATGTCCTAATAGGATCGTCTGACGAGCATTGTGCTTCCACGTAGTTCTTGTCAATTATCTTATTGCATTCGTTGAGAATATATAGCTGACATTGTTGGTTGCATTGAAATTGACTTATCTAGAGCATCTAGATAGATCAACATCTAGCCAAGTGTGCGGTTCATAGAAATAAACTGTTTATCTGAAGTTCGCTAGAATGGAAATTGACTCAAGGTCGCGGCACATCCGGGGGAACTAAGTTGGGGCATGAAGAGCCAATTAAAAGCTTCGATTTACTCATGTGACTGATTCTAACCCAATGATACAGACGTTGGCAGGTGCATCTAAGTGAAAATGCGTGCGATTTATGTGCCGTTATTGTGCATTGCATGAAGCTTAATTTCCATTCTAGAGGTTTTATTGTTGTCAATTTCTATGGTGCGGTTGGTTCTCTCGCGGTCTTTTACTGATTGTGGCTGGTTTGGCTGTATCTTTGCCATTACTGGGTCGTTTATTGTAAAATTTGGATGGTTGCATTCGCCGTGCTCTGCTCTGGCTTTCTCATCAACTATCGTATCTTGATACTGCTTGGTGGACTGGGAGTTCGGTACTTTTGCGATATTTGCCTCTACATAATTGAGATTTACTCACATTAGTAATCTTTCTGCGATCTTTGCAATATCATTGGAATCTCCGTACCTCGGCTCTTTCAATAGACGATACGTTTTCATAGCCCGCTTGTGACAACGCACAATGCCGGCGTGCTGAAGCACTTGTATGAAATTGCATACATTTCTACAGCAGCACGTCAGAGCTAATCTGTGAAATTGGATTCCAATTTTCTTTGAACAACTTCAACTTTTGCCTAGTTGTTGGTATCAGGTTCTGTGGCCGTGCGTCTAACGCTTTTGACTGGCAATCGAAAGGTTCATGTGTCAAAAATCACAGTGACTGATAAACAATTCCACTTTTGCCATGTCCAATACCCCAAATCAGGTCAAAACCCGATCAAATCGATCGAACTCCGCTAACACAGTTGAATTGAAACAGCTTCTCGATGAGACGAGGCTGTTGAGGGAAGAAACGAAATCTTTGAAGGATGTTATATTGGAATTAAAGACTGAATTGAGAGACATAAAAGATACGGTGGTCAGATTAAGTGGAAATGTTGAACAAATTGAGCATTCATTGATATCTGTCCATCAAATCCAAGAAAAGCATGAAGCAGAAATAAAGGATCTAAAGAAGTCGCTAATGATGGTATCAGAATATCAATCTCAACTTCTTGAAGAATTTGAGTCTCGTCAAAGGCGGCAGAGGAATCTCATAATAAAAGGGGTTGAAGAAAGCCATGATGGAACCGTTGATGATCGGAGGTCCAGTGATTTGCAGAAAGTGAATGAGCTATTACAGAAAATGAAGCTGGACAACTGCTCAATCAGTGAATGTCATCGCATCGGTAGAGGTCAACGTGATGGAAACCGTCTACTTCGCCTTGTATGCCCAGATGTAGATGCAAAGAGCAGGATTCTTCGCAAGTCTAAAGACCTACGGATGATAGATGGCTGCAGATCAGTATATATTAATCCGGACCTTACCATTGTGCAACAACAAAAACAGAAATATCTTTGTGAAGAGCTGAAAAGAAGAAGATTGGCAGGAGAACGAGTCAAAATACGACATGATAGAATCGTCGATGATGATTATCAGAATTTTCGATAAAGGTTTTAGAGAGTGTACAAAGGCCTTTGCCAACTATAAATGTGAGATCAGTATTTCCAAAAATTGATGAAATACGCACTACACTCTTGGATAAAGACATTGATGTGTTTTGTTGCTGTGAGACATGGCTCAACGATAATATTGATGATCAATTAATTGCTATTCCGAACTTTACTTCTTTCCGCGCTGACCGTAAGGGTCGAGTAGGTGGTGGAGTGGCGGTTTGGTTAAAGGATACCATCGAATGTTTTAGGAAGGATGTTTCTGTTCCTGACGGGCTGGAATGTCTATGTTTGATCTTGCCTAAATGTAGACTTGTAATCATTACTCTATATATTCCTCCTATACCTGCGGTCCGTATGCAGTCTTGCATCAACGATTTTCTTATTCAAGAGGCTGACTTATTGTTAGTGCAATTTCCGGATTTTGACATTATAGTATGTGGTGACCTCAATCGATTTGATGTTACGACAATTTGTAGCAATCTATCTCTGAGCAATATCAATAACAGGCCTACCTATGGAGATGCCGAATTGGATTATGTATTGATGTCTGATTCATTGACAGACTATTTTGAAAGCATAGAACATTGTGCTCCACTAGACATTTCTAAAACTGCTCATGTGTGTTTACTGGCTTGCCCAAAGATTTCATGTGGAGAACAGTCTCAAGCTATTTTTCGAAAAGTATATGATCTCCGTGAATCTCATTTATTATCATTTCAGTATCATTTAAGTGCTGTTGATTGGAATTTCATTTATGAGAACGATCTTTCGCTCGATGAAAAATGCAATCAGTTTCACATGATTTTGAATACAACTGCTGATCAATTCATCCCATTTTCCTATGTCCGACAAACTGCTAATGACAAACCCTGGATGACCCCGTATCTCAAGTCCCTAATCAATTCAAGATGGCATGCCTTTCGATGTGGAAAATATGAAGTATACAATTACCTGAAAATGAAAGTGCGAGGCGTAATCAATAAGGCAAAAATAAGTTGGACAAAAAATGCTGCAACGGAAAACATTTGGTCAGCCATTCACACAAATTTGGGTACAAAAAGTGCAGATCCACTGAATAAACTTACGTCGAAATTCTAGGATACTTCTAAAGCCGTCGAGGCCATCAATGAAGAGATTGCTGGTAATTTCAATTCAGCAGATGTCTTTCCCCTCAACGATTTCCCTGAAGAATGCAACCAAATACCTTGGAATGTTGATATTGAAGAGAGGACAGTCTACAAATTACTGATGTCACTAGATGTCAGGAAGTCCTCATATGATTTGCCCAATAAACTGTACAGAGAATGCGCACATATAATCACAGACATACTAACGAATCTCTACAGGCAATCAGTGTTCGAACGTCGCGTCCCTTGCGCATGGAAGATTGCAGCCGTTGCACCTATCCCCAAAGCAAGGAACCCAACCGTCAATGATATTCGACCAATAAGTGTACTTTCAACTCCTGCGAAGATTATGGAAAAATTGATATCAGAATCAGTTAGATATCATTTTGACCGGTGCATTGATCCTCATCAATTTGGATTTCGAAGGGGATCCTCAACTTTATGTGCCCTCATCGCTATTCATGAGACTATTTCGTGTTACCTAGATGACGCTTCAACATCGGGTGCTGTGATTGTATCATATGATTTCGCAAAGGCTTTTGATAAGTTGCCACACCATAAGATACTTCAGAGACTAGCCAGCTCGTCATTTCCCAATGCATTTATTGAATGGACAAGATCTTACCTTTTTCAGAGACGTCAATTCATTCGTGTCGGCATCCACACTAGTTCCACTATCACGGTGACTTCTGGGATACCACAAGGTTCCATTCTTGGTCCTTACTTCTTTATTAATACCGTGGCTTCTCTGTCTTCAGATTTTCATGCATGCAAGGGCGCCATTATTAAATATGCTGATGACACAACCCTATGCATTCCTTTGTATAAAGATGACATGACAAAAAGCGTCGAGGATGTGGTAAACGAACATTCCAAAATTGTTGATTGCTCCAAGCAGCTTGGTCTTCCACTGAATTTGAGCAAATGTAAAATTCTCACCATTAAGAAAACACAATCTTGTGTTTCGCCAACGATTAGCGATGTCACTGAAGTTGACAGATTGAAGATTTTGGGAGTCATCTTTAACTCAAGATGGACATGGAACGACCACGTCGATAGCACAATATCTGTAGCTTCCCGTCGTTTGTATGCACTCCGTATACTTAAAAATTCCCTATCTAAAGACCAATTGATCTATTCATACAATGGCATGGTACGCTCTTTCATTGAATACTGTGCACCTTTGTTTCTCAGTATGTCGATTGGTGACATTGGCCGACTTGAATTACTTCAACGTCGCTTCCATAAAGTTATATGTGGCAAGAATTGTACTGAGGAATGCTTGAGTTCATTGCAAGAGCGACGGAGAAACCAGTCATTGCGGTTTCTAAAGAAAGTGATGGAGAACGACCACATACTGCACGATTTTCTGCCAAGAGTGTCGACATCCGGAAGATTTCTCTTGCCGCACTATCGCACTTATCGAAGATGCAGCACTTTCTTTTTCATTGCCAGTAAACTTTTCAACAGTGAAATAGTACGCTAACTTACATTACTTCTGTATTTTTTTTTTGCATTTTCTTTATGAGTACTGTGTTTTCTTGTGTTTTCATCTCTAATGTTACTCGATTCTCATTCAAACAAATAAACGGCTATTATTATTATTATTATTATTATTATTATTTCATTTCAAATGGTTTCATTATTGCATTCTGCAGGAAATTAACAAGAAAATCAATCTCATTGCTATCACACGTTTTCGTACAAAATGTTTCAGCAACATGTAGAAATGAGCATTATGGAGCAACAGCAGATAAGTGCAAACAAGAATCAGAAAGTGATCAAGCGAGATGAAATGATAACATTACACTAGTGATCCTTGTCATTTTGGCATATTCTGTTGACTTAATCATCTCATCTCAAGTCACGCTACTCATTTACGCATGTTACTTCAGTGAAGATGCTTGCATGATACAGTCAGCAGTCTTGCAATAAAGATAAAAGTTCTTCTTAACATTTCTTCCTCGGAAGACCATTTTCAGATAACAAGCTTCACTTTTTGTTGCTCATACAAATGATAGAATATGAAAGTGCGGCATCAGATGATATCTAGATGTGTAGCCTTGACATTGATGTGAACATTCGTCACACAGAAGGGCCAAAACATCGGTTCCCTTGGGATTTTTTGATACAAATTACAACAAGAATTCTTTATCATTTTTCCTTCAACGACTTTTTTCTCCAATATGTGTGTTCCTAGCATGGTTTGTTCTATTCTTACTTAAATAGCAGCTGTTGCGTAGGCCACAATTGGCTCTTAAAAGGATGAACTTGCAAAAATGTGCTAGAAATGCGTAATTTTACGTAATAAGCTTTCAACGAGATAGAACGTACCAAGCAAACGTCACGAAAATCCACTGGCGGCAAAGCCCCACGTAAGCAGTTGGCCACTAAGGCTGCCCGCAAGAGCGCCCCAGCCACTGGCGGTGTGAAGAAACCACATCGTTACAGGCCCGGAACTGTCGCCCTTCGGGAAATCAGAAGGTACCAGAAGAGCACTGAACTCTTGATCCGCAAGTTGCCCTTCCAGCGACTTGTCCGTGAAATCGCACAGTACTTCAAGACCGATCTGCGATTCCAGAGCTCCGCTGTCTCTGCCCTCTAAGAAGCATCTGAAGCTTACTTGGTCGGTCTCTTCGAGGACACCAACTTGTGCCCCATCCACGCTAAGCGGGTGACCATCATGCCCAAGGACATCCAACTTGCCCGCCGTATCCGCGGTGAACGTGCTTTATATAATATATATTTATATGTATTTATATGTATTTATATATAAATATCCTGATTTCTGCTGATGATACTTTATGAGACGATAATGATGAGATTATGACTTACACCCTCGTTTCTGCTCCATGTACTTTATGCACGAGCTAAGTGGCAAAAGTTATGCAAAATTTGTCCAGGCATCCTGTGAGAATCAACACAGGTATGATGGTAGGCTCAGTACAAGTCACATTCAAAAGAAAAAAATTGAAATCATGATATTGATTGCACTATGTGTCATTTATAAATTGTTTAATTTATAAATTTAGTATATTACATTACATCGGATTATTTTATGTCATACTGCATTATGTTATATTGTATTATATTATATCATAATACAATATATGTGATATGTTGTTATATTATGTTGCATTATACATGTATTACTTCATTATATTATATCATATTATATTATGCTATATTACATTATATTATTGTATTGGACATGCATTTAGAAAAAAAAGAACCGGACACTTCAAAATACGGCCGCAAGATGCTACAGGGCAGCAACCAGAATTGCAAGAAGAAGGATAATAAGCTGACACGCAAATGCGCAATGCTTTTAATAAGCACATTTCATTGTTTATCAGTCCACCAAACATCTGTAGCTGAAAAATCAGTGATACCATGAATAATTATTTATTTTTTACATTTTATTATATTCTTTTTAGAAATAGTATGGTGCGCCTGTAATTCTTTATGAGATAGTTTCTGCATTGATGTCAACAAATCGTCCCTTTAAATGTAGTTTCCAGGAGCATTCTCGTAGTATTGACAATGGAGGTGCTCGATCATTGACCTTTTTTGATATGCTGAATAGTACCAAAACCAACTTGTTTTACTGAGAATGAATGGATGAGAAAATTGATGCTAAAAAATAAAGCAGAAGACGAACTGATATTACCATGTTTAAATGGACTGCCTGAGTCCTTCCATGCCGAAACTC
Organism: Prostheceraeus crozeri; assembly: GCA_907163375.1. Taxonomy (NCBI): domain Eukaryota; kingdom Metazoa; phylum Platyhelminthes; order Polycladida; family Euryleptidae; genus Prostheceraeus; species Prostheceraeus crozeri. Next base: position 91,648 of record CAJQUW010009899.1, read on the forward strand.
TTCGATGCGTGCATTTTTTATCTGAATTGAACATCACTTTTAAAGAACGGAGCGCTATTTTGTTTAATTTTGTACAATGCAAAATGCTGATGAATGTGAAGAGCCTTCCGTGTGCCAAAATTTGCTAGTAACTAGCATACTGCCAGGATCACGCAGACAAATTAGTAGTCAACCTTTCCAGATATTGCATTGAAGTACGTGCATTTATTATTAAATATTTATAATAATATTGTTCGAATATTAGGAATGTTTTCGTTGACAAAGTGAATTAATCTAGTCAACAAAAGTTTAAAATAGGTTTGAGTTGACATCAATTTTAATTGAAATACTATGGAAGCATAATGTACGCACATCTAGCAGTAATGAGAATACTATGTGAATGTTGTGAAGAGAGAGAGAGAGATGCTGTAGAACTTGGTTGTGTTATATTACATATATGCTGTACTTGACCTATAGTACATATACTAACTTGTACTCAGCATCGATTACACATATGAATGATATATCAATGCATGTCTCCTCTTCTATCATGCATGTCCTTCTATGTGAACTAACATGTTGACTTCATTCTCTCATTTATCATCATCTATCGTACATTATATTGTGTGACCTCACATCATCATCATTCCACTTGTATTTTTCGGGTATTTTCTTTTATAAAAATAAAAATAGAATTTTGAATTTTGAGTGAGACAAACACACACACACACACAGAGAAAGAGAGTGAGAGAAGAGAGAAGAGGAAGCTTGTACTTCGCGCACTGTGACCCCGATCAAAAAGCCACAATGCGATGAGACTCCGGAGATTCGAGAGACTTCCTCGGTCGTCAAAAATTTTATTTGTGATACTGTGAAACACGATGAGAGGCACATGCATGGTGAGCGAATTTCATGATTGAAATGGTCCGATATGACTCGATGGTTTTATTCAATTATAAATGACTCAGTACACATGACGAAGATGGTTCGATAACTTGAATGAACAAAGAAATTGACAAATTAATGTAGAAGGAATGAAAATGAACTATACAATAACATGATTAGAGGTACATTGAACAATGACGCGACAAATAAGAAAGAGAGAGAGAGACGAGGTAGTGAACCCCGCCGACCTACACGCTTGAAAAAGAAAACCAAAATATCGGAGAAGCTTTCGACGGTCGTCTTCCTCAGCTTCGAACAAGGGCAAAAGAAAGAAAAAAAGAGAGAGAGAGACAGAGTTGAGAAATACGACCAATGTAAGCAAATTTTTAGAGATAGAGAGACAGAGATGATGAAAGAAAAGCTATAGAAAGGAAGAAGTGAAAGGAGAGCACATGCATTTGCGAATGTCTCTGATTTCTTGATTACACTGCGAACCTCAAACACTGCTAACGAATGATTAGCTATTCTAATTGAACAAAGCATCTAACTTGCCGACGAAATCTACATAGCCTATATGTACGTGCAGATCCAACACGATGAACAGAGCCTAGCAGAAAGTGTAAGTAAACTTTCTCTGTTACAACAAGATGTAAACTCGCTTGAACTGTTAAACGTATATCAACATTATGCGCTTAAGAATATTTCAGCTTGCCATTCCATTCTGTGTTGACTTAAGATCAAGAATTCGAGTACGACAGTCTATTTTCATGCTTTCCATGTACCTTAACTCCTTCAGGAAGTTTGAGCGTGTTAAATTCAGTTTTATTGAAGAAATTTGTTGATATTGAATTTGAGAGTCACTAGTTAATTTTTTTAGGTAAGTAATAGGACACTGAAATGCTATTGACTTTGTCTGATTGTCGAATATCTGAAATTTATTGTTTAAACGGTAAAGTAAGTGCCTGACCGTCGCAATCTGTCGTGATCTGAAAATAACAGCGTTTTGATCACTTCATTCAATCATTTGCAGCTAGACAGCAACCCGATAAATTTCAATAGATTTGAGTATAAGGCTCGGATCAAATTTACTTTCGAAGCAGAAAAATGCGGATTTACATATTCGTGTGTGCAAAATGCGCCTATTATACTTACGAGTATTTAAATCCTCAAATGAAATTAGTGAATAAATATAGTAATTAGTATTGTAATATGATAATGAATGAATATAGCAAGATTTAAACAATATAGGCCTACATATGAAGAAAGCTGAATTTAATTTTCAACATTTCTGATAGAATAATGATAATGATGATGGAATAATGCTAGGAAAAAATTCATGATAACATGGCTGCTTTTAATACAGTATGTTAGACAAAGGACATTTTATAGGAAGCAAAGCGATTTAAATCTATCGAGAAACAAAGAAAAATTCCATCTTCCTTCCTTCGTCTTCCATCTTCCTTGCCTTCCGTCTTAGTTTTATTTGGCACTGAGGCAGCGACTGGGTCGTGAAACGTTTGCCACTGTACAAAGTTTTAGCTATTTATCTTATTACAATATATCGTGGTTTACTCAAGAAGAGAGTGATCTTTTCTGTTTCGAATTAAAGAAAAACATAGCGAGCTTAATAGTAGCACCTGCGCATAGAAATGTCAAATCTGAAATGACAGATAAGTAGGTCATTTGTTTTATGACATGTCATATTTTTAGGGTAAGATACTGTTAGAGTTTTGGAAGCATACGTTTCAACTTTTAGAATATGCACTCTCAAATTAGAGTTGAGAATTGTACCTATTGAAGTTTAAAGTTGAACATTGTAACAATTGGCATTTCAATTTATTTGTTTCACATGTAGCAGCAATAAGTTAGCTGAAGTTAGTTTAAGTCCGCTTGTCGGCGACCAAAAACTTCTGGTTGGAGTTGAGTGTTCAAAATGTTTCATTTTTTGTGGATTGCTGTGTACTTTTCCTTTAAATTTGAACAGAACAATCCGAATAGAGAATAACTTACTTTTAAACAAACTTTGAGGAGAATTGAGGAAATTTGAGGCTGAATTGCTATGGGTGCTGACGAAGCTGGTCCTTCAAATCGAACAGGAAAATCGATGATTTTGGATTTTTCTCATAAATGCTGTTGAATTCTTTCATCCTGTGATAGACTGCACCTTCCCTAGTAAGTAGTATTCATTAGATAACTTCAATCAACTGTAGTTAGGTTTGAGGTTCATTCATAAAAGTTTGCCCAGACAATCGTATAGGACATCCACTTTAAAGTTACATGATACTGATTCGTCGTAAGCTGGTGCATATAATGTACCCGGTTAGCTTTTACGAAACGACATAACCTCCTGCGTCCTTCTGCATATTATAATGCACATTTCACATCAATGATGAAATAAAAGTGAACCCGTCGACCTGGTTTGCAGACCATTTTAACTTTCCATCGTCAAGATTTTGTATTTAGCTGGTGTATTTACACACTTCGCTGTTAACACAGAGCTTGAAAGGCTAATGTTCGAATTATTGTTCCATATAAGTAACAGTATTTTGAAAAGCTGCAGCAGTGAACACAATAAATAGTCGGAATAAGAACTGCATGAAGGCCATGCCAGTATACAACCAAAGCCAACAGTCTTGCTGAGATGTGTAATGAAATCCAGAGCATGAAAAGTGAGCCAAAGAAATTCAAAGATAGGAAGTTGACCTCTGATGATAATGAAATCATTTTCTTAAAAGGCGAATTATTTAGCCTTCCAATCATGATATTAAATGAAATCGAAGATACAAAGTGTCATTGCATCCGGAATATAGAAGCGGAAAGGTACTTTTGAAAAAGGAATAAATTGCGATGAAGGTGATCTTTCTAGTGTGCTTGATGAAGTCAATGTTAAAGCGAAATTTAGCAGGTCATGTTTTGTCTTCATCATGTAGAAGTATCATGATTGCATGGCAATCAGTGATAAATGCTTGAAACGTTGTCAATGAAGCAATTTTTATCAAGGAAGGAGAATTGAATGAACTTTTGATCCCTTCTTGGATGTTAATTAGTTTTTTCTTTGCAGACCAAGCGCTTGTTGTTTGCTTTCTGAAGAAACTTAGCAATGGCTCATATATTTTTGGAATCAGATTATTCATTAATTCATGAAACTCAGTTATGTTAGCTCAATAACATAACACAGGTGCTATTTCTTGTCGAATTTTCTTATACGATAATATAGAGTTTCTACTTTTGAATCATTACATTGCTCACAGAGATGCTCTTTATGCTAAAGTCTATTATTATAGCTCCCTAAAACGACATCTAATTTATGATTTTTTTGTTATAAATTTCAGGATGATGCTGACATCGTTGCAATCAACATTCTGTTTCATATTGTTTTCAAACCGGCACAATTCTAAATAACTCAAACCAGAATGACTGTCTTTTGCTGTGGAAATCCATTTTTTCTCTGACATAATGAGTGAACCGTATTTTTGCAACTTCTGAATATGACTTTTTATCGGCTGTCAATTGCTCATCCCATATTTTTGATTGATTCATTCGCCAGCACCATTTATACCTACTATGATATTTATTTGAAATTATAACCAAATATAACTTATGGTATACCTCCCTTATCAAACGTCTTTCAGCAGTCGAGATTATTTTTATCCAATAAAATATTGCTGCTTTATAAAACAGACAATCTTTAGGATGTATTCCAAATTCACCAATAAGACAGTAATTTGGTGTAGTCTGCTTTAGATGATAATACTGTATCTCTTTAAGAAAATAATATGAAATGATGACATAAGATTGAAACTGTATCTGATCTAAGCTTTTTAGATTGCTAAAGAAGCGGAATTCAGCACAGTATCTCATTTTAGACAGTGTAGTGTAAGCATATTACATGTATTTTTTGAAATTTCTCCAGTGACTTGTCCAAACTCGCTCAGCTGTCTACCTGTGAGATAAGCAGCTTGTTAAATTTCAAATTCTCTAAATGATGTTTATTATTTTTGCTATCCACATTCCTAAATATTTGTATTTAACATCAGCTTTAGTGGATGTCTTTATGCCGTCAAGATGGACCGCAATATCCACTAATCTAATTTATCAATTTTTGAATTAAGATTTTGAGTCATAATTTATGCTGAGGCCATTTTCTTTACAGTATTTTCAACGTATTTCAATTTGATCATTCAAGTCATGTTTGCCTTCGCTCATTAATAGAATGTCATCCGCATATATAATAGTTGAAATTTCCAAATCAAATAATCTTGCTGAATAAATCTTGTTGTAGCTATCATTCACAGTGTCAATAAAATCATTGATATAGATACTAAATAAAGTTGCTGATAGAACATCTCCCTGTGGAATTCCATTTTCAAGTTTGAAGGATTGTGTCTCCTTACCGCCACAGAGCATTTTGTATTTCTTGTTAATAGTACCGTTTATTATCAATGACAAAAATTTGCATTCAGGCATCAAAAGTTGTAACTTACCAATCATCCGTCTTTTTAGGAATGGAGTCACAAGCTTTTGACAAATCTACAAAGCATGAAAATAATAGGCGTTTCATATTTTTGCAAACTTGCATAACTTCTTTAATCAGTAATATGTTATCCAATGAGGAACTCCCTTGTTGAAGCCTGTTTAATTCTTTTCAATCAATTCTTTTTTACTAGCCATTCACTCAGCTGTTTGTTTATGATTTTTGTTAAAATTTCCTCTATGCAAGAAGATAAGTTGATAAATCTGAATTAATTTGGATAATTTTTATCGCCACTTTTAAATAATGGGAAAATCCAACTACTGCTCCAAGGAATTTCACCAGCTTTTTAAAATACACAATTGTATAAAATTTCTAGAGTTTTAATTGCTTCATTTTCACATGACTTCAATGTTTCATGAACAATTCCGTCAGGATCACTTGTTTTCTGTAGTTTTGATTCATTAACAGCAGTTTTATTTTCAGTTTCAGTTATTATGACATCACCATCTATCTGGATTTGCGAAACATTCGGAAGTTTTTTAGCATATACAGATGCATTTCTTGATAATTTTAAATCATTAGCTGTAATGTGATTATAAATGTCTAAAGCGTTGATCACACATTTTGTATTATTACGTTTTCTAACCACTTTGTTCTCATTTATCAGTTGCCAGTATAATTTATGATTATTACCCCTCTGTGCATTTTTGAAATTTATTAGCCTTTCTCTCTTTTCTTCTCTTCTGTCTGCTTTTACTTTTTTATTCAGAGATTTTTTACTTTCCATCAGTCGTTTTAGATTGTCATTAGTCGGAAATTCTTTCCAACGAGAAACATTTCTCTTATAAAGTTTTCTAGGCTTTCTTGTTTCATTAGAAAGAATTATCTTTCCATTTGGTCTTACAGTGCTTGTTCTGCACAGAGAGTTAATTATGTTCAATTCATTCGTTTGTTTAAGTCTTTACATTTAATATTAAACATTTCCAGATCAAAGCTATCAGTTGCATCGTTTGTTGATGCTCTTGCTTTATAAATTTTGATTTTAATTCAACTTCAAAATTAATTTGCATAGGAGAGTGGTCTGTGTAAAAAACTGGTCGCATTATTTGAAAAGATCTGAGAATATCTGTCATTGATTCTTATAAAAAAAGGTAGTTAATTATTAATCACTTATTCATAATGCCCGAATCAGTTAGCTAGCGGCTTGCCATCTTGAGGTCTAGTACTACTTTCATCATAACAATAACAATTTTACGAAGTTAGTTGCGGTCACCAATAGCTACAGCAAAGCTACAGCAAGGCTATTTTTCGGTCACGTAGTCAAGCCTTCAGTGCCATTTTCTGGGACGGCAAGCTTAAATATCAATATGAATTCTCATCAATTCTTGTCTCCTGTTCATGGTTGGATAATGGATCCTGATGTAATTCGCTTCAGTCAACCTTGTGTGAAAAGGGTTGCTGAAGCGATCGATGATATCAACGTCAAAGTCAATTATGGTAAAAGAACGATCAGAATGACGTAGGACAATATGATCTGAGATGGCACTGAAATGGTTCTGAGATGGCACTCACATTGTCTAGATTACCAATGCTTCTACGATGCCCAGCAAAGCAGGGGCCCTCCAGTTTGTCCATAAACGTTGAGCAGTTTTCAACATTTTTTGCTTGTACAATGCTCTTATAAATAGCACCGTCGCTATAACAGGGGTGTCTTTTCATGTTTTCTCGAAAAGAAGCTGTAAAGAAGAAGCTGTATAGCTGAAAAGAAGAAAATTGGCTATAATGATAATACAATAACTTTTATACGTTGTTGCAATTGATCAATAGTGCGGTCTTGTCAAAGAGGAAAATAAAATAATTAAATAATGATATTATCAATAACATAGCAATATTATCTTTGAGATCACATCGAAGTTTAGACTTTACAGTATTGTCAACGGCATGGTGTGTTCATGACATCCTACAAAGATACATGTAAGTGGAACATAAAATGAAAGATTTTCAAATATTAGGAATATACAAATGAAGGTTGATTTCCCATTTGTTTCGGATACATTTTGTCAAAAATTTGTTCTAACAAAAGTTTGAACGAAAGTTCGGTGCATTTGATAAGCACAGAAACATTAAATGTATCAGATAAGTCTGTACAGAAAGTTTTTTTGTGGCAAGCTCTTTATATCCTTGCATCTTCAACCGACTTTTCAAGTCGATGTCGTTTCGTGTCACAGATCTGTATAGGACTGAGGTTCAAAAACTCTCTTGAACAACGAGTAGTACTGCGCACACATTCTACATGTGGCAACAACTGTAAATAATATGATCCTCCAGCAGTCTGCGTCTACATGATTAGAATGAATTAAAATTCAGTTACTGTTTGTAATATTCAATCTAAAATTCAAATTAATGAGTAAGCTGATGGCAATTATGATTAAAAACATGTCTTGATTTAAAGCAAATGTACTGTTCTTTGTCTGCATTGCATAAAATGCTATGGCGTGTTATTTGCTATATGAGGATGCACTACTAATGCAAAGCAGTGCGAGACTCTGACAGCTCATGCTGAAAACGGCACATGCTGCGATGTCGCAATAATTTTAATCAAATTTCTAGGACATGCAATGATTGCAGATTATTGACTTAAAATGAACCACTTCCATTCGTGAACTCTTGAAGCTTTGTCAGGTATCTCGTGATTTGAACATATGCCGCCATCGCTTTAGTATATCCCAGTATTTGTCAGGCCAGGTCCGGAGGTAATTTTGAAAATCACTTTGTTCAACAGTGTAGAATTCGCTAAAAAGTTTTGTATTATTTAGAATAATGTAAACATATGATCGTACTGCCATTTCTGAATGTCATCATTCACAAGGCAATGATCACTCATCGCGACATTGTAAGAAATTGCATGTACTATTTGAAGCGCAAATACAAAATCAAGCATCGACATCATGAAAATACACCCAAATTGCATTTTTTAGTGATTTCTAGGAATACCTGTATGAAATTATTCAATTAATAAAATGCCTTGAAAAATTCCAGGTGAGGTCATCTTGTTCTACTTAAGATCTGGCAACATTGATCTACATCGGTGCCTAAGCGAGTGACTGAAATGACCATTAACATGCAGTCGTTGTCAATTCTAGTCCCACTATCGAGACCATAGAAGTGGACAGGTCATCTCTTCTTCTGTTTGACTGAAAAGGAAGCATTCTACAACAATCTGTTGACATCATAGAAATAAACTGCTTATCTGAAGTTCGCTAGAATGGAAATTGACTCAAGGTCGCGGCACATCCAAGGGAACTAAGTTGGGGCATGAAGAACCAATTAAAAGCTTCGATTTACTCATGTGACTGATTCTAACCCAATGATACAGACGTTGGCAGGTGCATCTAAGTGAAAATGCGTGCGATTCATGTGCCGTTATTGTGCATTGCATGAAGCTTAATTTCCATTCTAGAGGTTTTATTGTTGTCAATTTCTATAGTTGACATAATACCAAAGCTATCGAACAATGAGCAGACAGTTCAACATAAAGGGGGTGTCACACGGGCAAACTTATCGTCCGATAAGTTTGCTCAAATAAGTTTGATGAAAATATACCCTGTCACACGAGCAAACTTGTTGGCAAATTTCATCGATGATGTAACTCTAAAAATAGCATTTTCTTGCTTTGTGAAATACAATGGGAAAGTCAGAGCAAATGCTGTTGATCAGACGAACTGTGACTCCACTTTGAAGTTAGAGTGTTAGATAGTGTAGTCATGTCTTCGTTCCGAAAGAAACAATTGTGGGCCTCAATAGCCATTGTTGTAGCCACCACACGTACACGTACATCGCAGAAGAGTTACCAGAGATAGGATGCTATTGATAAGAGAAGGAAAACGGCTTCAGACCGTATCAGGGTGTGAGTCTTAATGCACTCTATCTATCTCTTCCTCGTCTGTGATTCAGTACAGATTTATTAAACTACAAAGACAGCGAACACACAAATGGATTTCCCGTATCATTCGACCCTGACACGTCACCATTATCGTCATGTCAGTGATAAGCGTCAGTCCAATCAGCGACCAGAACTGGAGCAAGTTTGATGAAAATATCTAACTAGTTAGATCGGCGGTTTCAGCAAACTTACGATAAGTTTGCCAACAAGTTTCCCCGTGTGACACCCCCTTAAGACACGTCAAATTGTGTGAAGTTTCAGCGACTGTTATCAACCAAATCACATATAGTCCAGCAGCCAGAACCAGTTTCTGCAGTGAACGAGGCCGAAAGTGAGATTTTCACAGAATGATGTACACCCTACGCCTACTACGGCTGCCGAGTCCTAGTCAGTTCCTCATCTTGTCAGACAGGATCAAAGAAAATCACACGTAAATCGAATGGGACGCAGATTGCAGTTTTTGGTTAAAATGAAATTTTCTATGCTTTCGCTTGCGAACTGGAAAGTATTCAATGGTCATGATTTTTTACATTGATTGTCTTCAGGTCACTTCTTATGATGTGCATGTGCTATTACCATGCTTCTGATCGGCAATGTATGTGAGAATGTCGATAAAGTTGCTCAAAAGGTTTGTGTTTGCCGACATTAAGAGGCTCGCCAAATCTAAGTGTGTTTAGCTTTATAGACAGGGGTGTATGAAGATGAAATGAAATGACCTGAAGACATTCCGTGCCATAAATTATGACTCTGGGCTCAGTACTTTTCGTTTAATCAGAGAAAACACAGAAAATTTCATTTTAGCCAAAAACTGCAATCCGCGTCCCATTGGATTTATATGTGTTTTCTTTGATCCCGTCTGACAAGAAGAGGAAATCCCTAGAACTCGGAAGACGCACCGAATCGTAGTAGGCATAGGGTGTACATCATTCTGTGGAAATCTCATTTTCGGCTGTCGGACTAATAGCAAGGAGACACGAACGATGTCAAGTTCTACAGGGAAGTTTGTGAACGTTTCTTCGAGCGCCTGATGTCTATTTTAATAATGATCGTTAGGGCCAGCATCAGAAGAAAACATTTGCGCAGTGATCTGAATTCTTCGAATCTGAAGGAGTCGTGAAGATTGGAGGATTTTGAGGCAGTTCACAGCAATCCGCAAGCGACGCACGACTATTTTTCCTATCTCTGCAAGGCATCAAAAATATCTTTTGCCACCAGTAGGTTCCTGCATGTGCAATCGCTTTGAATCAGTTTGCACTTCAAGAAAGGTTATACGGTTTAACTATCTAATTCTGTGGTCGAAGCAGTTGAACGAATTAAAAGGCTTCTGTGGACACAGTGATCGAATTATCGACCGGCTTGGCGAAGGTTCATTCAAATAAACCATATTTTAGCACTTTGTAATAACCGAAGCCAACCTAAACGTGTTGAAAGTGCCACCATACTGATTCCATTCCAAATTTCATCAAGACAGAGCTCCATCAATTATCAAATCCTTTCTGGATGACAGATTTTAAACGTTTGTAATTTGATCAATGAAACAAAGTTTGCATAGAGTCAGGCATTTAATTCAGTGTGGAAAACTATTAGCTTTATATTTCTGTACATAAATTTTATGGGAGTAAAGATGATTTCTGTGTTTGCAGTCAGGTAGAAGCACCATTAGTGAGCTGTCATCAGACGTTAGTGATTTGATGTGAGTGAACTCTTATCAAAAGTTACAAACCTGACAAATTTTCCGAGTGAAATTTCAAACACATTATTCCCTTCTCATCGATGCCGAGTTATCCATTTAGTTGATTTCGTAATCAAGTGAGAAAGTGCATCGTCTGAGGTCACTTGATGCACTATTTTGATCACATGAGGATAATTGGATAATGTTTGGAAATTGGGTGAAATTGTTATGTGTAATCGGACGTAAGATGAGCGTATTTGATATTCTTCCACCACTCCATCAGAGTTCAGTTAGTCCAATTAGTGCAGTCATTTCAAATAAAGGCTGCTGTTTAAAGCTTATTACATACTTCATTTTAGAATTGAATTGACCTTCTACATGACGTAGTGGGTGGGAGTAGGGTCGGCCGCCGCGATCGCAGTTTTGTTTCGAAATTCGCGGGATGAAAACACCGATCTCTACTATTTTGCGTGTTAGTACTACTTTTAGTTTTTGCGTATTTTCAAACTTTTCATAAAAATAGTTGGTTTTTGGCCACTGAAAGGCAAGATTTTTTACGCTAATTTTGGAAGTTGTTTTTTTGAGATCTGACCAACCCTGAGCTTCATAATTCTCACTAATTCCCATAACAGGATTTTTACTATCAGATGAAAGATGATTTTGTACTTGTCCACGATGGTGCATAATGAGAGAAATTCATTTATTCAATGTTTATATCATGCTCCTGCATGTGCGTTATGTTGCAACATCGCAAAATGTAAATATTTTGTTTTCGTACATGATCGTGCATGACTGGTTGGCCTAGATGACCAAATCAGCACAAATCAATGTCTAAAATGAAAGCTGTCATTATATTCATAGTTCAACACTAACAATAGGCCGCTGGTAAAGTATATTCAACAGCAAATGATGAGTTTGAGATCTCCACAGCTCTTTAAGGATCTTAAAATGGAGCAATTATGGCTAAGTTTTAAGGCCTTTTTCCGTTAGGCATTGATAAATTTTAAAAAATTGGGCTAATTCAAGGGTTATGCTGCATGGAATAAATCAATTTCATTAAAATCAACTATCTGAGGTTATACGGCGACAGCAGACATCGTAAAACCGCCTCTTAGTACAACTGGTGCTGTGCTAAATATCGCTGAATTACAAGAACACCACATTTTCGATTGTGCTTACTGAGAAGGCTGAAAGTACGTTGACCTGCTACACGCAAACATCATTGTTTTACTTAAAATAATCTTTCCTAATGATTTTACACTGGACCCCCCCTCAAGTTTCAGAGGGTGTGAAAAAGCTCAGGTCTCTAAGGGTTAATAATGACTTCAATAAATTTCATTGCTCAACAGGCTTAGTGCCATTATTTGTCAATATAAGGAAATGGTCGATGCAATTTGGTCTCATGCATGTAGATTAAAGATTAATTTGTTATTGAGCAGCGATAAACAGTAAATGTTCAATAATTATACAAAATACTGTAGTATATACTGTATACTGCATGACACACCGTATGATATGATAATATCTCAATATAATAATTCAGTGATATCTTGCAAGGTCATAAGATCAAACACATGACATCACAATTGCCTAAAGTTCATGTATTTCATTAGCCAGATATTTCTTGTTAGCATTATGAATGTAGCTCGTTTGAGAATTAGATCTACAACGCATTTACACTGTCATCTTTGCCATAGACTGTATCTGCATTTCTTGTCGAAATGACAACAAATCATGGAATCGATTATCACTAAAATACTTATAAATATCCATAAATAACGATCACTGAAAATAAGATGGTCAATGCCACAACTTCTATCAACAAGCTCCCAGTTTTGCTCTTTTTGCAGCACTTCTAGAAAATCTTGTGTCCTACAGTTCTTGGTCGATGTCATAATCATCTTTGAGTTACTTTTCTTCCCTTTCCTGTCTGCACGGTCTGCACTGTCTGCATTACAAAACCAAAAAGCAGGAGTTACATCACAAAGACAAAAACTAGAGAATCTATACATCTCTCCCGAATAGCGAGTCGACACTTCATCAAATTGCAGAAAAATCAGTCGAGGAAAAAGGTAGTCGGTAATAGAATATTGGCATCCACATACTTGTGAGACAACCAATAAATCATGAAATCTGTTTGCGCAGTACGGATATGATGCTTTTCATAAGTTTGATGGTGGAAAGGTTGATGAAAATCTGAAGCGTGAAATCTCTTACGAAAGAACAGTCAAACAAATAAACGATTTCAGTATAAGTATGTCACTGTCGCTGGAGCATGATAAAATGAAATGAAAAATTGGCCCTTATTCAACTTCCACATAAATCCTGATTTCAGCAATATTTCGGGATCCATATTTGGCAAATCAGAAAATAGAATCCATCATTTTGTTTCAGACATTTATTCGGAAGTATATCCAGTGAATAATAAAATGATGAGTGCTTTAAAGAAAAATTAAATAATGTTCAAAAGTTCAAAAGTCTTGACTATATAAATTGGTTTTAGGAGGAATCAGGGTTGTAGTTTGCAAATTTTAAAATTTATTTTGCAATTAATTACGGTCATGATTGAAAATTTATCTTCAATTACATCATAAAAAGAATCGTTCGCTGAATGAGAAATTTTAGGGTAAACCGGTGGTCCGCTTCCTGCCTTGATGGGCTGTCATTTCCTATGATGTTCATGCACCCCTGTCTATGAAGGTAAACACGTTCAGATTCGGCAAGCCTCCTAATAACGGTAAGCACAAGCATTTTCTTCAATTTAATCCACATTTAAACCCATTCTCGCATACATTGCCGATCAGAGGCATGATAAAACACATGTACATCGCACTGAAGACATTCCGTGCCAAAAATTATTCCTCTAGACTTAGTATTTTTTAGCATGATATAGAAAATAGAAAATATAGAAAATTTCATTTTCACCAGAAACGCGGATCCATGGGATTAACATATATTTCTCTATGATTGTGTCTGAGATTTGTAGAAGGCTTAGAGTGTACATCATTCTGTGAAAGTCTCATTTTCGGCCTCGTTCCCTGTAGACGCTCGTTCTGGCGGCCGGACCATGGTAGCCTGTCTCTAAACATCTCAGCGATTAAACTTCAGAGGATTCTTTCATTTTCATACTGCAACGAGCTGTTTTTCAAAATACTAGAACTAAACTGATCACATACATAACGTGCCGAATTAAAAAATTCCTGACGAATGACTCGTACCACAAATGACCGTTTGCATCTGCGCCAAGTCTATCAACAAACATTCTCTTTTGTTTTGTTTTCATTTCCTGATTCAACATGAAATCAGTTAATATTTAAACTTTTGATAGCTTTGATATCAGACTCATGAATAAAGAACTAATAACTGATTCTTGATAAGCTTGTATCAGAGTTAGTAAGAAAACTGAACATTTCTGTCAACATTGAGAAGAAACTGTTCGATAATCTGTGAAATGAATCCCTCAACCATGAAATGATTGTCTTTTGACAGCCTTACAGACTTACAGACACACTATCTGTTACACTCGACTTCATATCTGATTTACGCAGGCGTCACTGACAATCAGATAAAAATATTCCCCGATTATGGTATTAAGACTGTAACATTTATGATTTCTTGGCTTATGTACAAGATCGCAGAGGATCAGTGACTTTCTCGTCATGGAAATTGTCTTTCACCTTTTCTCACTCCCAGCAAAGTCCGAGGATGAGACAAAAATGTCTCGAAAGGGCATTGAAGTGCAATCAAAGGCTATCTGGCTGCAAGCTTCCCATGTTACATACTTGACAAAAATTACTTAGTGAAACATCACTAGTATCTCGCGCTAGCGACATGGGGAGCTTCCAAACAAATAACCAACTTCTTCTTCAAACGTGATTCTTTTATTAAAAAGCTTCTTGCAGCAGCGAATTCACCAGACCACCCTTTGTTCGAAATACTCGTATATAGTCCCGAGAATCCGTGGAATTAGAACGATAGTCTCCTTCTTTATACTAGCTGACGACACAATTGCTTTACAATTATTTCCTCCATCATATATAATGATCTAAATGGACAGCATACATTTGTACGTGTACCTCGTGATCGAAGTATTTTATTCCCTTTATTTGAAATGTTTTCTCCGTCTACCTGGCATCACCACTTTGTGATCAACTTGATTGATTTTGATTCCTATTATCCCAAAGGAAGGCTATTATTATTATAACTCAAGAAACTCCTACATATCCTCAACATTGAAAGCAAAGGATATTGAGACCGTTCTTTTATACTGCTAGAACGTCCACCATGGAAAGATGAACCTTTCTTCTATCCGAAGGGGCTCTAGTGCATCATATCGCGTTCAAGGACTCCTCATATTCATCACGTCGTGTAAATTTACTACTATTACTGTCAATAAATCCACATATCGCTAAACATTTTTGTAATTCACTTCACTAAGATCAATTTTTAATGCATTTTATGGATCTATTAAATTTCAAATGGCTTTCATAGAAATTAAGGTTGTATAGTTTGCAAATTTGCTTGTCTAGTCATTAGAAGGAATTTTTCAAATTCAATGCTCAATGGAATATTGCCATATTTCTCTTCTATCAATTGAAGCAAAAATTCTGGAAAAGGTAGTCCTCAAAAGATGGTTTTGCTTAATCATGACAAAGTTGGAGACACATCAATTTGCTTTCATACCAAGATTAGGACAGGGAACTGTAACAGCTTTAACCTTTGAATAAACAAAATCTTGTCCTTTCTTGACTCACCAGCAGCAGTTCGTCTGCTATCAATGGATTGATCCAAGGCATTCGACACACTGCCACACAGTACCATTCTTTCATCCCTTACTTCCTTTGATGCACCGAGGGAGCTCATTCATTGGACTGATTCGTACTTGATGAATAGAATACAAACAGGAAACGTCTGAAACTTATCCTCTGGTTATTACCAGGCTACCAGTGGTGTTCTCCCAAAGAAGTATGCTTTCTCCGATTTTATTCGCGCTAGCACTGGACAGTCTATTGCCCCAATATCAAAACAGTACATTGATCAAATTTGCCGATGACACATGTCTGCTACATTTTGTTCGTAATGATGAAGATGACCACTTATCAGAATGACTTGATCACATATTCTTTCTTGGTCATAATCACAAGGATTGACGTTTACCAACACAAAAACTAAATTGATCATCTTTCAGACAAAAAGATCACCTCGTTATATCCATTGAAAGATCCATTGTGGCCTCAACAAAATTGTTGGACCTTGCAACTGATTCCGATTTGTCATGGAATGCTCATACTTGCAACGTCCTATCAAAAATTCGCAAGCGAGTCTACATGTTGTATTCTCTGCGTCAAGTGAAAGCATCTAAGACCCTGCTGTGGAGTGTATGCTGCACCATGATAAGATCAATTGCAAGCCTGGGGTAGCATCAAAAAAATGCCGTGTGACTAATCCAATCAGGGTTGAGATCGTTTGTGCAAGATATTTACTTACGTCGCAAAAAAGAAGTTTGTTAAGTTTAATGATGGCCTAGGTGTGAGTTTAGCGAAGAAGCATTATGTCCTTCTCATCCTCTGAACTCCATCTGCAACAACGCGTCAACAAGACATTCCATTCGACAAGGGAATCAAAAAAGGAGAGCAAAATCCAAAACATCTCGATATGGCTGCTCTTTCATTAAATACACTTAGTCCTTTATTTTGCTCTTTTTGTGTTTCTCATAGAACAGATGTGTTTTTTTTCATTTGTGAACTGAAATGCCATGTCCGAATGCATCATGACATGCAAATGAAGCTATTATTATTAATGCTTGCTTATAGTTGGCGTGCACAGCAGCAATATGCAACAATATCTCTCATTGACGTTATATAATCTATGAAATAACCTGAAGTGATATCTTGCAGTTGATTGTCATGAAAACCCTAACGAATAAATTCGTGATAAGTTGTTAGAAAATGTCTGTGGGAGATAAACAGCGTTAGCCTTTTGTCCTTTATGAACCTGAAAAACAATTCATTCACAACGATTATGAAAATTAATGATGCTATGTTATGATTATTATGTTAACATACGGCTTGCGGATTTCATGTCGTCTACAGGCTTTGTAAACGGTCCAATTTTATTCATATTTAAACAGGGGACAACTCTCAAGTGCGCATCTCTCTTACTCTAGGTGAAAAATTTAGGTTATGCGACATTCACATCAGAAATAACTCAAAATAGGCCAGCGAAGTCCTGAGCTAGACCAACTGTCAGAATCCAAATTGATGTCATCCTAGCTTGTCCTCTCCAGATCTAGAAAGGACAATAGCATAGATATTTGATCTATATGAGTACTACTTACAAGGAATTCCTTGAGTCTTCCCGGGCTTTCAGAGCTCAAAATCACCCGGATAAAATACGGTTAAGGAAAAGTGCGCACCACCATCTTGCCGTAAGATGATACCGATAAGCATGATATTTTTCAAACTATATTACCGCAACACATCGATGTTATGAGGGAGCAAAAAGTTTTTAAAATAAAGTAAAAAAAACATTCCACTTGGTCTTTCCGAACTAAGCATTTATGGTGTGTTTTTTTAGAACATAAACGGCGTAGATGTCAAGACTGTTGGTGTGAAAGACATCTGGCACAATATGATGAAATGTGTTTTGGTATATGCAGTTTTGAAAAGGTTTTTACTCCGATGAAAGTGATTATTCATTCACAGTCTTCTGTAGATGGTTGAATTATATGTGCAATATTGTACATTCTATCTACATATTGCGGCAGATGACGTTAGATGATGTTAGATAACGGATGCTCAACGCCATTAATAAACATCAAAATCGAATAATATCTAAATCCTGCCAATAATAAACTGCACATAACAATAAGTAATTGATGAATGCGTCATTCAATAATGACTCCTTTGGAAATAAATCAAAGATTGAATAATCAAATTCTTGCAGACAATCATTGTTAGTTGGGTGAATTGTATTCTGATTCACATGTCGAAGTCAATTAAAAGTCGATGCTCATATACAACGAGAAATATCAGCGAAAGGTCGAGACTGTGAAGAGAAGTTGAAGATAGCCATGGCATCATAGAATTAGATTGCTTTAGCGTGTCACTTTGCTAGAGGTATTAACTGATTCAAAACGATGGCATATGTAGGGATTTACTAAGTGGGCAAAAAGAATTTTCAATGCTTAGGCCTCAGTCACACTGAAAGCAAAGCAAGCACGAGCGTCCTGAGAGTTCCGAGCAAACGTACGTGTATGTCCACAAGTTATGGATCGCTCTGGTTTGCTTTGCTTGCAGTGTGGCAGTCTGCAACTGCTGTAAAGATGACTATATATTTGCTGCAAAACGCTTTGCTCGGAAGCGCTCGGAAAAGCTCGCAGCGTGGCTCAGGCCTTACACAGATAGGAAAAATAGTCATGTGTCGCTTGCGGATTGCTGTGAATTCCTTCAAAATGGTCTGATCGCCACGATTCCTGCAGATTCGAAGAATTCAGATCAGTGCGCAAATGTTTTCTTGGCCTTAACGATCACTATTAAAAAAGATAGCAGGCGCACGAAAAAACGTTTACAAACTCTCCTGTAAAACTGGACATCGTCTGTGTCTCTTTGCTATGTGATCCGGTTGAAAACAATCGCTGAAACTTCGCACAATTTGGAGTGTTTAATGTTGAACTGGCTGCTCATTGTTCGATTACTATGGTGTCAGCATATATATTAGCATTATATTATGTCAGCAAATTGTGCCACTTCATTAGCGTTGCATGTCCCAATGCTTCCTTTCTAGTCAAACAGGAGAAGAGACGACCTGTCTAATTCTGTGCATGGTATAGCTTATCTCATTTTCATTATTTTAACCGCAAGATCTTTGATAAGGTAACAGGGGAAGTATACTACTTTACATTTTTGAAAGAGAGCCACAAACAAGTTGATCAGTTAAGCGACATTTTCAAAAGCTTCTTGAAGTGATGGAAGCGATGCTCAAACCGATGGATTCCTGGAAGGGAATTCCAAAGCCAAGTGTGAAGTTAAACTCGAGCCATGTAATATCTAGTAATCAGCTAATGGAGTTCAGTGCCAGCGAGAGCAAACACTAGCGAGAGCACTTTTTAATTCAATGTCCAACAAAGATCATCAAAATGTGAAGAGGGCTGTATACAACTGGGGAAGTATAGGCACACGACGTTAGATCATACTCTTAAGTTGCAAAAAAACTTTGGCATATTGCATCCTATCTGAGATAATCGGTGCCCGAGTAAGATGCTTGATTTTGAGCTATGATGTTTGGACAGTCCTATAGATGTTTCTACTATACCGCAGTTGAGGGGCAGCGCAGCATTTATTAAATTGCTCGACTCCACTGCACAAGAGAGCTGTGATATCCTTTATAAGTGCGCTGTTTTTGATTCCATCATACAACTCCCCATTATAATCTGAACATGTGCGTGCAACATATCAACTTTTTCTTTTAGTGCGATTAAAAATGCAGTCAAATTCTCACATAGGTCACAGTGCATTTATTAATCTAAATATTCTCTATGAACTTATCAGGCGTGAAATGCGTACTACATACAGCTAGGGAGCTAATGAAACTTTCTTCCTAAATCTGCACACAAAATGCTTCATATCATGGATTTGTAGATCTTGAAACGCTTATTATACAAATCAAATTCTTAAGTGTCACAGCCAGTCGCTTTCGGTTATACGTAAGGTTAAAGGATTCCCACTGTAATCCAATGGTAAAATTCAAGAAGATTCTGTGGATTGTGGAGCACTTGGCAATTTTCGCACATTTTCTTCTGCAGAAAAGAGACTATTTATCAGAATGCCATGAAATTTGAAACGTGATTGAGTTCAGAACATCAACTTCGATATAAAAGTTGAAGTGAGTCACATGATATAGTATTTGATGTTTGAGGGCCTCTACAAAATGAGTAAATTTCATATTTTGACTTAATTATGGCGATTTTGCTCATTTTGTAGAGACTCTCAAACAAATACTGAGTCATGTGACTGACTTCAACTTTTATATCGAAGTTGATGTTCTGAACTCAGTCATGCTTCAAATTTCATGGTATTCTGATAAATAGTTTCTTTACTGCAAAAGAAAATGTGCGAAAATGGCCCCAAGTGCTTCACAATTTACAGATATTTCCTGAATTTTACCATAGGATTCCAATATATATATATATATATATATTTCAAAGAAAAAAAGCAATCTTGTGATAATTTGCTTTTATCCAAACGCGTTTCAGAGCGTTACAGTCTCCTTTGTCAATGGATTGATGTAAAACAAGGTAAAATCATTTTTATATGAGATGAAATGAAATGAACACTGTTAAAATGGCGTCAGATGGCAATGTACAGATGAAACAGAAAAACGACAGACATGAAATGACGTAGTTTGAATCCAATGACATAGCTATAGATTTAGCAGAAGTGGAAAGGAACCGTCTCTATTGTTCAGCAAATTATTATTGTTTTTAATCAGAATCGATTCGAGAATCTTGTGATTGTTGGCGCACGCAATGACTTTAAAATTCTTTCTCTCTAGCGCGTGTGGATGAACTGACATTTCAGTGGGTACTGGGTACCCCTTCATGTGCTCTGAGATCCGAGTAATAAAATGTCTAGAAGTCTCCCCGATATAGACATATTCACATTGTCCACAGGTGTACGAATACGTACATTTTGATTTCAAGTCGGAGGGAATAATATCTTTATTTCTAAAGAACATGCTGGTCTTCAACGTTTGAAAGACCGCTCTGATTTTTACATTGCTTGGTAACAATTTGTTTAGCTCATGTATTCTGCTTTTCAGAACAGGCGCTTTCTCACGTACGGATAAAAGGAAATTGCCAATTGATGATTTTCAAATTTTCAGGTTTAGCCTCTTTTTCAACTCCAAACTGATTGTCAACTTTCGCTTTAACTTTGTCTATGGTATGTTCATCAAACCCATTATCAATAAAAATTGTCTTGATTTTCAAGCAAGAATTTTGATAAATCTCAGAATTTGACGAAATGCGCCTAGCACGATAAAACAGCGAACGCATAGCAGCCAATTTGTACTGTATTGGAGCGTGAGAACAACTAGGAGTATAAACCTCAGTATTTGTCCCCTTTTGATACCATGAAGTAACAAACTGACTATCTTCACGTTTGATCATGATATCAAGGAAACAAATACCTCTGTCTTTCTCATCTTCCATGGTAAATTTGATGTCATTATCCAACATGTTTATAAATTCAAAGAACTCTTTGGCATCAGCAGGAGTCTTGAATATAGCGAAACAATCGTCAACATATTGCTTTTTTTCTTTGAAATGAATATGTGTCCATATCATGGATATATATATATATATATATATATATATATATATATATATAGATATATATATATATATATTATAACAATAAAAAAGTAACAGAGATAGATAAAAAATAATAATAAAATAATCCCGCTTCCAATCAAGAAAAAGTAGCCGTTGAAATTGCTAGGGATTTGGCCGACGCATTACAAAATTTCTGTTCTCATTATAACGGTTTCTGGCGAATGGTCGATTTCCATTTGTACTGAAGCCTCTCTGGTTTCTTCGATTGGTAAATCTTTGATTGTATGAGTACATGTTTGTAGGGTACTGCCTGAATTGGTTGTAATCCCTTATCGGCTGCAAATCGATATAATGATCGACCAAACTACAGATACGTACCGAACAATCAGGGGTGGAGAAATTTTAGATCAAATGGTTACAACAGAAATATTAATAATACCATGCCTTACAATTTTAATGGACTTTATTCTAACTACAATAACGAAAGGACTAATTCCAGTAATGTTATGGAGAATAACGATGACTACTACAGTAGAAATGATATAATTGAGGAGCGATATAGTAGAGATATAGTATTACCGTAAGAACAAGATGTTTATCACAGAAACCAGAATCATTTTTTATATTAAACAATATAAAAATCCTAAATTTTTCGGAAAAGGATTTAAGTATCGAAGAGAAAAAACTATTATCTCGAGGGTGTAAATTTACCCCTTTTCCTAGACAAAATACTTCTATAATTTACAATGACGCATCGGTATTTTGTCGGAAACTTCGGTTGATAGACTATTTCTCTGATCTTAATAATGTGATAGCCGAAGAGACCAATTCAATCGCAAAAAAGTAATCTAATTTTCAGCCACCCAAAGGGTTGAATAATCATCTGGATAATTGTATAGATACGATTATGAACAATGCAGAAGTATCATATACTAATGCAACCCCTAAAAATAATTTACCAACAGACGAAAGGAAATCTTTAAATGTATTAAGAAACGATGACAATTTACATATAATCAATGCAGATAAAGGAGGGGCATTTGTGATTTTGCAATATACGGATTACAGAAGTTTTATGCTAAATGAGCACCTTCATGACACTAGCACCTACAGATCAGTGGAGAAATACGATCCGTTGACAACAATCAATAAATTGAAAACATTTTGCAAAAAATATACCGGTGTTCTAACAAAGAAAGAGAAGGAATTTCTTTCAAAATTCAATCCATCTTGCCCCTTTATATACGGTTTGCCTAAAGTACATAAGCTGTTAGATACATTATCGGACAAAGATGTTGATCATTACGGATATCTAAAGATAAAACTTCCTCAGAATTTAAAATTTCGACCCATAATTTCTAGCAATAATGCACCAACTAGCCACTTGAGTCATTTACTGGATGAAATTTTAGAACCTATTATCCCAGAGCTGTATAGTTATTGCAAGGATACATTCCATTTCTTATCGAAGCTACCTGAACGCATTTATGATCAAGATAAATTTGTTTCCTTTGATGTAACTTCCCTTTACACCAATATCAGTCTGGACATAGGACTTCGTGCTTTGGAATATTGGATTATCAAAAATAGGGGAATAATTGAACAAAGGTTTTCTAAAGAGTTTCTTATGGAAGGAATGCATTTTGTTTTAAGCAATAACTACTTTAATTTTGAAATGTCGACATTCTTGCAGATCTCAGGAACCGCAATGGGCACTAAAGTTGCGCCCACTTACGCAATCTTAGTAATGGGGTTCTTGGAAGAGAATATGTACACACGTGCACAGCAAGTTCTCTCTCCATCATCATTCGCAATGTTTCGCCTCTCATGGATCAGGTACATTGACGATTGTTTTATCATATGGAGGACTGAGTTCGGTGATATCAATGCCTTTCATGACTACATAAACAATCTGGACAACAAAATTAAATTCACTATTGAACAAGAAAATGATAAGATTAACTTTTTTGGATGTACTGGTATACAGAGTAGGTACTAAGATCGAAACGGACATATACTCAAAGCCCACTGACAGTCATTCATATGTCCCTTTCAATTCATGTCATCCACGTCATACCACACGCAACATACCGTATGCTTTAGCGAATAGAATCAATAAACTGGTATCAAAAGTTGACATAAAAGAAATTCGACTACAAGAGATGAAAAGTAGACTACAAGAATTAGGTTACCCGGAGAAATTGATTAAGGACGCAATCGAAAAATCCAAATCATCAGAGCAACACCAAAACAATGTAAAAGATGATAAAATCGTCTCCTTCGTATGTACACATAATCCAAAAAAACCGAATTTTTATGAGAATGTAATGAAGTCTGTCTTTTCAAATCTAAAATTAACAACTCCATTCAAAGACTATAAAATAAGGCGCTCATATCGCCAACCACCGTCTCTTCGGAATCTTTTAGTAAAGAACAATCGCATTACGATAAATGGGGTAACAAGATGTGGAGACCCCCGATGTGAGTGCTGTAAAGCAATTATTACGGGACAAAAATTCAATTATAAACAGAAAAATGAGAACAAAACTTTCTTTATAAAACAAAACATGAATTGCAATTCGAGTGATGTTGTGTATATTTTACAGTGCAAGGGCTGCCTTTCTCTCTATGTCGGACAGACGGGTGACTGCCTACGAGCTAGAGTACGAGTACATCGTCAGCAAGTAAGGGATGAGGACTATCGTGTTCTGAATGTAAGCAAACATATATCTATGTGTTCCAAGAACAATGACCCTCCATTCAATGTGATGCCTATCATGAAACTACCAGCCAATTGTGATCGGTCCTACAGAGAAATAAAGGAAAAACAGTGCATGAACATCTTTACACCTACCCTTAACCGTAATTAAGCATAATGCTGTTGTAATACAATCTGCTCCGTGAGATATTTTTTTCATTTCCCCTATTTCTTTGTGTGATTAGAATTTCTATGTCTAGCATGTCTATGTTATAATTTTGCATGCCTACATGTATGTAGAAATTTTGCCCTAGTCTGCATCAAATTTTGTTTCATTAAATGAGTAGCCCTTGATAAGCTAGCAGGCAGCTAGTGAAACCGGTCGGGCAATTTCAACGGCTAGTTTTTCTTGATTGGAAGCAGGATTATTTTATTATTATATATATATATATATATATATATATATATATATATATATATATATATATATATATATATATATATATATATATAATCGAAATCGACTGGCTGTGACACTTAAGAATTTGATTTTTGTATTCAGCGTTTCAAGATCTACAAATCCATGCTATGAAGCATTTTGAGCGCGAATTTAGGAAGAAAGTTTCAGTAGCTCTCTGACTAAATATTTCGGTGTTCAAGAAATATCAATTTCCTTGAAATTCAAAAATTCAAAGTATAAGCGCTGCAATAAGCTAACTAAAATATAATTTGAAAAAAACTTGGGACTCCTCTATCATGAACATATTAAAAGACAAGTTGCTTTTCATAGATGAAGGATGAGAGAAGTGTGCATGAAGTTAATTGTCGTGAGATGTGTGCTGATAATGCATAATTGTCGTGAGACAATACATTTGCTTCAGCTGTGATTGAAACATGAGACGATGCACTTTCGAAATAATATTTTCCTTTATGTGAAAATATTTGATGCCTGTGAGATCAAAAAAGCTAGCTTTTTTGTGCACATGTCTAGAACGTTTCACTATCCTGAATTCTAGATGTCATTTGATTAGATAAAACCTTCTGTTTCCGAAATGTACTCTAATCAGCGAATCGGAACATTGCACAAATTTTGTCTGCTTGGGGACGCGTTGTGAGACAGTTCCTGAGATGAACATCAACCTCGAGTCATTCTATCCGCACCGTGTTTTTTGTGGTTGCTGCTGTCAACGCTGACTGCGCATTCCTTAGTTACCAAGGTCTGTCCAAATCGCACATTGACGAAAACGGGCTACCCAAGCCGTCAACTGCTTAGACAAGTGATAGCTTTCACCTGCTAGTGGCGAACGTACTTAGGAGGCAACGGAGGAGTTCCTTGTGATCACCGCTTCGCCTCGCAAATATCCTTTGATCCTCTACTAACCCGCCCCGGTACAGGATGAGGAAGCTGCACGTTTCAGCGAAGAAATGAATGACCTGTCATACACTAATGATGCTCACACTCTGACTTGTCTTATCCAACAATTTCACTACTTCTCTACTATCTATTGTTTCTGCCTTTACCCCTAGTTCTGTATCACCTCGGTTCTTTTCTTGCCAATCAACATAAAGAAGCATAAATTGTCCAGCAATATAATTTGTATTCAGCAGAAAAAACACTGAAAAAGAGCATTGAAGTAAGTTTTTAGCATTATAACTGCTTTTCACACTGAAAGTTTCAAAATGAACTGAAGCATTTATGTTCAGTATTACTAATTAAGAGCATGATTTCACTAGGTATCAATTTATGACGTCATCAACTTTATTTTCTGTTAAAAGTGAAAGTCTTTGATATTTTATGTTCAAATGAACAAGGATTTTGCACATCATCAGCGAATCGGCAGATGTTCTCTACTGCATTTATTTCAAAAATGATATTTTGATGCGGGAATAACTGAAATTTAATTCTAAAATATCTGGATGAGCTTCAAATCATAGTTCGAATATGAAATTTTGAAACATTAAAATATACATGTAAGAGCCGAAGTCTCTTATGTTTGCGACCAAATAGTGACTCGCAACCCTATCTGTTACCTGCGACCCTATGCACTGCATGTCGTAGCCCCCCACCTTTTTGGATCCACTGCTTGTACAGAGGAAGTGATTGTTTCATCATAGTTCAGCATTGGTCAATGAATGCTGGCATCGCCAAAATTCTCGTAGAGCTATGTTGGCTGCAAGAACTGCGTCTTCGTTGCGGGGAATTTCAACCATCCTGAGAACAATTAAATGGCATACATGTAAATGATAAAATATAATGGAATCTATACTTCTTCAACAATTTTGACTTGTAAATGTTGGTGACTGCGTGCAGCTACTATCATGTTTTCTCATCAACAAATAAGCGGAGAAAAATGATTCTGGCAATGCATGCGAATTTTCTATATTTGACTTGAATAAACAAATGTCCTATCACTGAAATTCAATCCATCGACTGAACAGCTGTTTTCACAATAAAAGCGGCTAGAAAAAGAAAGGAAATTATAGGAAGGTGAAAAACATGTCTTGAAACGTCTCCTTTCGTTAGAAAATATGTCTTTCGTGCTCAAATGCATGCAGAGCTGGAGAATATCAGTTACAGTAATGAGATCTATAAAAATTATCACTTCATTTCTATATTTGAGGAAATATGATATTTCTGAATTTCTTCATTCTCACACATTTAATGGCTAAATAAGCTAATTGAAAATTGATTGGTTGTGCATCGGAAACATCTGCTCACAGAATTAGACAGGTCGTCTCTTCTTTCGTTTGACCTGAAAGGAAGCATTGGAACATGTAATGCCTATGAAATGGCACAATCTGCTGACATAATACAATAGCAATCAAACAATGAGCAGTCAGTTCAACATTACACACGCCAAATTGTGCAAAGTTTCAGTGACCGTTATCAACCTAATCACACAGCAAAGAGACACAGTCGATGTCAAGTTCTACAGAGAAGTTTGTGAACGTTTTTTCGTGCGCCTGCTAACTTTTTTAAAATGATCGGAGGGCCGAACATTATCGAGAAAACTTTTGCGCAATGATCTGAATTCTTCGAATCTGAAGGAGTCGTGGCGATCGGAGCATTTTGAAGGAATTCACGTCAATCCGCAAGCGACGCACGACTATTTTTCCTATCTCTGTAAGGTATTAAAAATATTTTTTTGCCCACTCATTAAGTTCATGCATGTGCCATCTGTTTGAATCAGTTTGCACTTCTAGCAAAGCGATACGATTAAACAATCTAATTCTGTGCATCTGCTTCTTCGATGCTGTATATTGGTATTTGCCAAATTTTTGACAGATAGAACGTCAGTCGTTGCAAAATGAAATCGCAATGTCAAGACGGTATGTATCAGCTACAACTGAACACACATTTCATGGCCTCAATCAAGCGGAACAAATGTAAATTAACATGTACATGTAGATACACACTAGGAAATGGAGACATACAGTCATAGCACAAAAGAACAAAGCAAAAGTAACAAAATGATGAAATCAGAATACAACAAAAATGCAAAGACAAATAGACTGCTAGGTACAAATAATCGAAAAACAAAATAAAATAATCTGGAAAGAAACCTATCATTAATAATGCTAATAAATGCAAATAAAATGAAAAAATGATACATCAAGTAAGCAACTAGTAATTAGCGGAAAACCAAACAACGAAAACAACGTATCTAGAATCGCTAAACAGAACTATGTAAACACATAACGCTGAAACCAAATTAAAATAAAGTAAATATAATGAAAATTAATATCGAAAGAAAAAGTAAAATATAAGATAAAAAATGATAACGCAAAAACATGATTAAATGAGTAAATTGAAGAGCTTCTTAATAATAACAGAAAGGAATAATAGGGAAATTACTAAAAAATAATCAAGGATAAGAATGGTAAGCTAAAATGTTAGCCAATTCGGATGTTCGATTAAAGCACGACGTCCTATTAATGTGCCAAGATTCCTTGAAAAGTCGGTTTCGATAGCTTCTTTCCTTGCCATCACTTCGGCTTATCCCATTTAGTCTGATGTCCTTCTACAGCATGCAAAGTCAAAGCAGATTTGTCAGTTTGAGATGCTGCTTCACTCCTGTTAACAGCGTATTTCCAGACTGCCCGATGTAGGATTTCTCACAGTCTTTACAAACGATCCTATATACAACGCCTTTGTGGAGTTGTTACGGAGGACGGTCCTTCGCAGCATGGAGGAATTGTGATACCCTCTGGCCAGGACGGAACCGGGTTTGAATCCCATTTCGTCGAAGAACCCTGGCGATCTCATCGGTGGTATACCCTGGCCCCAAATGAACAACCCAATTTACGGGACTTTGCGGTTATCGGAATAATGTTCACTTCTTATTGATCAAACTTTAGGGGGGCAAAGAAAACATAAAAGCATACATCGTTGCAAGCAAATGATGCTATGTATGGAATATAATATTGATCTATTTTATTTTCTCACCTTACTGAAGCACTTCAATTTGAATTTGTTTTTGATTTCCTGAATTGTCATGGTCTGAGATAAGTTACCAATATCATAAACAATGCAGAAAGGGATGATTTACGGCCTTGATAGGTGTGCACACTTTGGGTGGCTGAGTGTTTAATTAAAGGAAATGACTATCCTTAAGAAAAATACGAGCACCACCCACATGACATTCAAATTTATGTCATCGAATGATTTCCTTCTTTCTTTTATTTTGGCACACGTGATGATTTGAATCATTGTGCAACATTTTGTTAGCGAAATCTATTAAACAGAAGGGAAGTTGAATACCTAATTTCACATGTTTCATTGATGAATATTGGAGAGATCCATCAGTAAAGAGAACTGAAAATTCTGGAGGCAGGACGTAATACATTGTGCAATATTCAAGAAAAGTCAAATAAGAAAAAAATTGAATGTCAGCTTGTCAATTAAACCAAGGAAAATGTGGCAAGGGCGTCATTAAATGCTAGATTAAGCTGTGAAAGAGAAAATGTATGTAGACGCTGATGCAGTAAACAATTAGAAGAATGAAATATCATAATATATAGGCCGATATTATTCAGTTAGTTCAGGTGTTCCCAAACTGTGGTACGCGAACGAATTTTGAGGGATACGCATAATATGGTAGATTTATCATAATTCAATTTTACTTTGATTACTTTCCTGTTCATTGGTCAGTTGAACTGTTTTGAACTTTGTGCGCATTTCGCATTGGATTGTAATCATCTGGCCTTGAAGCAACCGTTACTAATTCGCAACCAACTCGACCCCAACCACATACTTATGTGAATTCTCCACCATTGTAATAATTAAAAGCAAACAAAGAGCTCGTTTGTTGTTGGAGCATGACTTTCTCTGTGCTTGTGTTGTTGCGCAAGCGTGCATCAGTTACGCCTAGTTAATTTTTTGTGTAATAAAATTACAAATTTCGTATATTCCTACGCGTAATTAAATCTTAATATGACTGAATTTTTGCTACTATTTATATGTATAAGTGAGGGTATGCGGAATAATGAAAAATCCTATGATTTTCTATTTTGGGGTACGCAGTATGAAAAGGATGGGAACCACTGAGCTAGTTTCAACGAGACCTCTTTTTAATCATCGGTTCACCTGCTCAAGCTTGTTAATATTGAATTGGTACACAGTATTTGCAAAATCTGGCATTTCATCACATTTTTAGTGAAAAGTTATATTAGAAATTGGAGATTTATTGTACGACAGGTCGCATTTCATCTATGAGCCGATGACAGATAAATGATTGATTTGCGAGTGGGAATTCAGAATTTCAATTGTGCTTTGAGAGCTCTTTTGTCAGCAAACTCAAAATAGCTATTTACATGGATTATCACTTATCTGCAATTTATCAAATGGAATTAAGTGTCAAGCAACATGCAATAATAAGGAAAAGTCATTATATAAAAGATGAGTCACTTTAGTTCTTGTCTAAGAATATCATAATTTCCTCAATTATTCCTTTGGTTAAGCAAATTTAACACATAAAAGTGACTATCACAATTTCTTCGGCTTAATATATTTCTCAACTTCCGTGTTTCTTCCTTACACATTTTTACAGTCTCTTAGTCGTCCCTTCGTTCTCCTAGAACCAAATGATTATCGTATTTATTTAATCTGTTTACTATCATGCATTTGATTTTCCAATGTAATGCAATGAATGATACGGGAATCAATATATTGTCTCAATTTCTAATTGTTCTTTGTAAATTATAGTTCTTTTCTGTATTATGAGTTTCGCATTTAATAGGCGATTTTGCATTAATCAGGATGACTAGGCTTTGCTAATATACAACGTGGGCGACATAATGAAAAGAGCATGGCGACCTCATTTGATTAACTTTTGTTTATCGATGTTTAAAGATGCTTCCAATAATGTTCAAAGACGAGAGAGATTAATTGAAGAACGCCCATGAATCATATGTCAAGCAGAAAGTCAGTAAGGCTGAAAAACTCACTTTGAAAATTTTTTGTAGCAAAATGTCCTTGAACAAGAACGATGACATAACGCCTCACAACCATTATCACATTTCCATGCGCGCATTAGAAAGTGAACAAACAAAACAAACTCAACCTTGTTGAACACACCCTTGTTGACGTCATCAGAATATTCAAACTTGTGATCTTTCTTCTGCAATAAAAATGTCTATTTCTTTGAAGTGACTACCAACTAAGGAGGCTTCTTTCTGTTAGACAACATCGCTTAGTAAGTACCTGAAACAGATAAAAGATATCCTAACAGAGGAAATTGTCTGATTTTAAATATCAGAGACCTGAAGGGAGAATGCAGTGGTCCCCGTAGCGAAATTTATCTACATGTATTTTAATTTTTCTACTGAGGATGTATCAGCCACTAATGGATATCCAAAATCATCATTTTTGACAATAATTCTCAAGTAATCATTTCAATTGGGTCAGTAGAAGAACAGGTACGGTTTTTAGGCCAGGAGGGACCACTGGACCCCCCTCAGATCTAAGACGGTGCAGGAAAATTGTGCAATTAAGTGAAAGCAAGTGAGAAATGATTTCGTGCATGTCATTGATGGTGCATGATGGGTGAAATTCATTTGTTTATTGCTTACTCGCATGACTGCGTGTGACTGGTTGACCTTTATGAACGACTCAGCATAAACAGATGTTCAGAGGATGAAAGATGCCATTATATTTATACTTCAACACCAAAAATAGACTGTTGACCTTTTGCAGCAGTAATTGATGAGTTTGAGATCTCTACAACTGTTTTGAGAGTCTATCAGTGTAGCGGTTATGGCTCCGATAGGCCTTTTTCCGTTAATAATGAACGAATGCAAGACTTCTGCTACAGGGAAAAGATCAATTTCAATAAATCACTGTCTGAGGGTTTCTTCTAGTAGCAAACATTGTGAAGCCGCCTCCTAATACAACTGAAATTGTGCCCAATGTTGTTGACTCATGAGAGCAACATGTTACCATACACTAAGAAGGCTGACAGACACTCAAAAGAATAAATATTTCGATCAGCTATGCATAAACATCATTGATTTATTTGAAATCAACTTTCCCAATGCTTTAATATCGATTTAAGGAATGCAAACTAAGAACTTGTAGAAGGAGCGGACTGGAACCACCAAGTCCATAAGGGTGAGAAAAAGCTCAGGTGTCAGAGGATTAAGAAAATTATAATCCTAGCATAGTCGCATGATCTCAATCCAAGTGCTTGATTGCATTCTCACTATAGAGCGTCTGGGCGTCTACCTAGATCTTTAGCACTTCTAAGATTTTTTGTACGAGCTCGCATTCGAGTTTGTAGACGAGTTCGCAGTCCAGTTTGCAGAAGAGCTCACGGACGACTTCACAAACGACTTCACATACGGCGTCGCAGACGAACTCACAAAAGAGTCCGCAGACGACTTTACAGACGTGTTCACAGAAGAGCTCACAAACGAGTTAGTCTGTTCCCTTGAGGTGCCGATATCTATAATCTGTCTATTTCGCAATGTCCTACATTCATTAATACAGTGTAACGAGGTCCATCGTGGGCCTAACGTTACCGCAGCATGGATAAGTAGTTGAATCCGTTCATCCTCCTTGAATCCAATACAACAACAGTGCTCGATTATTCGAGATTTGCTGTTATTTTCAGCTCCATTTGTCATGCTATACAGAGTGAAATCTTTACAAAAAGCACAGGTTCTCAAATTCAAACTGCAGTGAGATTGATTATTTTATCGTCATAACATCAAAGCAAACGGTGAGCTGCAGCTAGTTGAAAGACACTCAAGTGAAGAGAATACATTAAATGGAAAACCTACAGTTTCCTCTCATTCTAGCAAATATGATGTTAATTACTCAAAGCCTGGAAATTAATGCTTTTGATTAACACGGTGGGAAATGCAATGTAGTTACTATACAGATACCATCAATCCATTATCTTTATGTAAGTTCACGCCCGAGTATATCGAATAGGATATGGATCAGCTTTAGATCTTCTGGATTTTTTCCTCTTTATTCCACTCTTCCTCAGAGATTCGGCAACAATCTGCAGCAGATTCTGAGAAAACTATCAGAACTTTATCAACAGAGAAAAGTCTAATTTTAGAGTAGAGCGTTGAATCCACTAGTATTTGTTGGATTTTATAGCATTTTAGTTATCCACAAAACTAGGAAAACATATGTACATCTACAAAACCGAGACAGTGCATAGCTATGGAGTCGTGAAATAAGAATTAGATATCTACTCCTATGTGGGAGATGTACGCTGAGAATCGAAAAGTCAATGATCCAGCGATTCCCGATGACATCAATTGTAACATGAGCGATTTTGATCAGTGTTTAGGTTCGTATATCTTTCCATGTTAAAATATTGAACCGCAATATACCTGATTAGCATATTGCGGTTCAATCATAGATTACCTAACACAATGATTTATAGGAATTCACATGAAAGAACATCATAACAACATTAACGGTTTTAAGTGAAGACTATTAGCTATAGAGTACAACAGTGTAAAGAGAAAATCTATTGAGAGCATCTACATTCAAAGGGACAATCCAAACAACTTGATGAATGGATGCAAAGGTTGGCAGGTCCCTGAATTTTTGACTGGATGAACGCTTTCTCTTTTATTTAGTGATTTTTTATCTATATTTCTAATATGATGATCTCTCTTTGTGTATCTCTATGTTCGTTATCTATTTTTTGTTTCACTTCTCATTCTGGATTTATATTCTCACATTCTGTATATTCTCTTTCTGTATTATATTCAAGTTTTAAATCTTCATGTAGACATAATTTGCATTGCCCGTGATCAAGCCTCAGTGGTAAAATTTGGGCTGCTTATAAATTTAGTTGGCTTTTATTTCTTGATTTTGCGCGGAAGAAGGGCCACTAAGCCAAATTTTAAGCCAAAAAAATCATTTTACTCCGCGATGGCCACTAAAACATTAGATTTTATGACATTACAATTCAGATCTCAGCCTTTAGACCTGACGGCCCTCAGCCCTATGGCATATTGAAGTTCAGATATCTGAACTGCAATATTACATTTTCAAATATCTATCTGATATATAAATTTATAAATACCTCGCCTGCAGCTAGCTTTATCTCACGCCATAGCTAGTCAATAAAAAGCAGTATAAACCTCAAAAGCTAGCTGTAACAACTACATGTATATAGAATACAGTCTTGATATACAAGAGATCTCCAGGGAATAGATGGATGTATGTTTTATCCCACTGATTTCATGGAGACAATTGTCCAATCAACTCGTATCAACTGTTATGTATTCACCTCGCCTTCAACTCGGAGAAAACATAGCTTTTGAAACTCGTAAATTCTGAACTTTTATCTCTCGAAATCAGGGGAACTTAATATCTTTAGGCATGCATTTTCTAGATTTCTGAATGCTAATATACACTAATCCCAAAAATGTCTGTCACCTCTTGAATTGCTTTCTAATGTTGAAGGGTGACATCGTCATAAAATTGGCAAATTTAGAATATCTATGCAGACATTGAACACTCTATATGGCATGGATAAATTGGCCATTGAATTGAAATACATTTCTATGAATGTTATAAGATGCATTGGTATTAGAAAGCTTGGATACTGAAGTCAATTGCACTCAAGCATGCCAACACGACCAACAAAATGAAGGCACTAAATTTGAGAAAAAAAATTGGAAAAGAAAACGAAGGGAACTAAAGAAAAGATGGCTTTAGAGCAGAGGCTTTTGGTTTTTCAGTAATGAATTTGGCAACATCAAAAATTGTTTGACTAATGAATTAAGCAAAAAGAATAATTTTGAGGTAGAGAGCAAGGCACAAAGTGAAAACTATTGAATAAAAGTGCTCTACCGCTATAAAAGAAACTCCATCGAACGCCGCAACAGTCCACAGCTTAGATACCGGTATGTTCTGAACAGCAGACTTTCATCCGCAGTATAGTTTTGAAAGATTTGGAATGAGCGATTGCTTCATAAACGGTCTACGTACAACTGCCTGCGCAAGACCGGTGTTAGAAAACGGTGACCGTTTTTTGCGAGTACAAAGGAGATTGAGAGAAATATGCTAAGAAAAGAATGCATGTGCAGAGAAATTTGGAGGAAGGTGATATTTGCAAAAGAGAGCAAGTTTCGAAGATTGAGGAATGACAGGCGGATGCAAGCACATAAGAATGGATGGGCGAATGAAAGCTGAGAACTCCAGAAAAGGTATACAAAGTATGGAAAGTTAATTCAATTAATGTTCTAGGAGCGATCTGACGTTATGATCTCAGTGAGTTACGAATTCTGAAATCTGTCAATGGGTGAATATTTACGTTAATGCCGAGACTAGATTTTTTAATGCATCGATGGCAGATTGCCGGATTCCATCGTTCATGAAGCATAGCTCATCACTGACTGATCAGTTTTACCATGTTAGCAACACTCGAAGGATAGAGCGGCCATCAAGATGACCAGATCTTAATTCTATCGAACATGTGTGATGGGATCTGGAGAAGAAGGAAGTATCAAAAAGAGGTGGCATTAGCTGTTTGAAGGACTTACAATCCATCGTGGTCGAAGATTGGATGACCATTCCTCGGAGCGCAATTGATAACTTGATAATAACATACTTGTACATGTAAATACAAGTGTATTTATGCTCCGAAGAATCACAACTGCGATAAATTCATCAGGTTTCCCTCGTTACTAACGTTTTATAATCATATCGAAAAATCACTGTTTATCATCAGGCTAATTAATTTTCTTAACTTATGCAATCTTAGGAGCATATGTTGTAACATAGTAAGTGGTTTTGATTTGTATATATTTGGTCATAATTAAAAGGTGACACACTTTTTTGGGATTAGTGTATATGTGACCGGGTGCATTTCATTCGAATAATGATGCATTATTCTGAATATGAATGTTGCAACTACTAGCCCATTTTCAAAAAATGATTTACTAACACATCTATGAATCCAATAAAAAACTGATCCAATACACAGCAAATCAATTTGCGACTCCGCTCTACAAAGTACATCGATATTATTTTTATACAGTACGTAGATATTGTTGCACTTTTTTCGATAAAAATTTGTAACTGACAATTGTCATGCACATAATATATATTATCATTATATTATCATACTGGGACAATCATCATGAATTGTACCAATTTTACCTGGGCTATTTTGTGCTTTGAAGCTGGCCCCATCTGATTTTGATGCTCTCATGACTCAATCGTCCCCACAATTTCTGATCCTCACAATTAGGCGCGTGCATTTCAATGGTGGTGGTTTTTACCTCGAACATCTTGTTCTGCACATAAATAGTGATTCAGAAGTTAAATGTCATTTTGTTTAAAAAATTTGAATTGTTTGAAAAAGCTACCGCTTGATCAGAAAACTATAGGCCTACGCTTCATAAATTATCATGTCAGAACTGCCTTATACAATGTTACAGCATGTTTGATGCATTGATTGCAATGGGATAATCAAGAGGCATGAACTGACTGAGGTGGTACGGGCACGTGGCACGTAGACCTCGCGAACACCAGACCCGGCTAGCGTTGGGAATGTCTGTGCCAGGGCCAGGAAACAGACGGTGACCAAAGAAGACATGGGAGCGACATATGGAGAAGACATATTTTTGTATTGGAATCACTATTTGTAGCACAAAACCAAACACTTTGCACAAAACTTACAGGATCGCTCATATACACAGAATTAGATATCTTACTCGTTCAGCTTTCCTAGAAGGCATGAGTTGCATATCGTATACCATTGGAAATGGCACCCACTATCTCAGACAATAAGCTTTCAGCCGGCTTCTGGACAGTGAGTGTCGTGTGTGCATAACATTTCTGACCACAGAATTAGATTCATCTACGCGCTTCGGTTTCCTAGAAAGGAAGAGTTATATGCAACCTTCAAATCGAAATGGCACATCACAGAATTGGACAACTTGCTCCTTCTCGAATGGATAATTCGTGCATCGCTTGCTATTGGAAATGGCAGACAATAAGCTGTCAGCAGAGGGCACCAAAGCCAGTGAGATGCGTGCGTGCTGTAATATCACTTACCACACACCAAAACACACATCCCTGTCTTGGTTAGCATTTGTTTGTATGCACTACACAGTGAGAAACGCCGAGGAGAGGATGTGAAAACATCAAGTGAACTAATTTTCGTACGCCTGCTACTTTTTTTAATAATGATCGGAAGGGCCAGCATTATGGAGAAAACTTGTGCGCAATGATCTGAATTTTTTGAATCTGAAGGAATTTTGGCAATCGAAGCAATTTGCTGGAACTCACATTAATCCGCAAGCAACGCACGACTTTTTTCCTATCTGTGCAAGGTATTAGGAATTCCTTTTTGCCCACTTAATTGGTTCCTCGATGTGCCGGCGATTTTGTATTAATCACACTTCTAGCAAACCGAAGCAGATAAACAAAATATTTAATTTTGTGTTTCTGACACACCAAGGCACTCATCACTGTCTAGCCACATTCAGTGCATGCAGTGAGGAATGTTGAGAAGAGGGTGGTGAAATCATTAGGTCAACTAACTTTCGTCTTCTTTAGTACCGGAAGGACCAACACCATCGAGAAAGCTTGTGCAGAATGATCTAAATTTGAAGAAATCGGGGGAATCGAAGCATTTTGATGGAATTCACAGAAATCCGCAAGCGACACACGACTTTTTTCTATCTCTGTAAAGTTTTAGGAACTCTTTTTCCCCACTTACTATGTTCCAGCGTGTCCCATCGTTTTGAATTAGTCTTCACTTCTAGCAAACTGAATGAGTTGAGCAATCTCATCCTGTGATTATGTTGCTGTAGGAGTGTTCAACCTTATTTTACCCGTGATACTTTGAACACCGAAAACGCGGGTGTCGGCTGCCACAGCCCCCACAGATACTGTGCTCGCATCATTCAATCGTTTTCAAAAGCACACAATTGACGCATGTTCGCTCCAAGGGCGTCTTCAGGTCTCTACCAACAGGGGCCAAAGTTTTATTAAATTTGGATTGGTTTTCAGAGATTCATGCAAAATAAAGATCACAAAACACAAGAGTAGCAGCTATTTAGTTTTTGAGCAATATTGGCAAAAGGGTAGAAGGTGGAAAGGGCTGAGCACAACACCGACAGTTGTGATTGTACAGCTCATACTCTGAGTCTGGGCTGCTTTTCATTCATTTTGACAGATTGAGCAAACAACTGATTTGACAACAAAATCTGTCGCCGCACATTAAATATCTTAAGAGAATAACGACTATTAAGTCAATAAAATATACCAACAGCCTTCATTCGCTGACTGCGAATTCGGTTCGATTCCTGTGTCGAACGATTGCGGTCGGGGAATCAAGAGTATTGGTGTATTTTATTGACTTGATAGTTGTCATTCTCTTAAGATATTTGACTAAACTGAAATTAAAAATGCTTGCAATTCAACGGGATCGAGTCGCCTCGGTTGGTAGGTGCCAGAGCTGGAAAAATTCCACTGAAATTTTTTAATTCCAATTACATAACAAGATTCAATTCCGATAATTGCAAGTCGCGTATATTGTCTTATGTCTAACCCATGTGTCCTTATCCTATCCTCTTTGTTCCTGCGTGCCGTTCCCTGCGTCGTTCCTATGTGCGTTCTCATGTTCATAGTTCATATTTCTTGTGTACATGTATATATGTAACCGGTCAGCCTACGCCATTTTCGTTTCGTAAATGAGATATTCAATATCTCGCGAAAAAAAGAAAAGAAAGTTAACGGTCAGCAAAGAATCAAACGCTGAGAGAGAGAGAGATGAGATACGAATAGATCTATTAATAAATTGACAGAAGAAAAAAAATCAGTGTGCAAACAACGTGATTGTTGGTGAAAGAAAAAACGACGATAAAAATGATATCATGAAATTTGATTAACGGTCTATGCTAAAAAAGAGATTAAAAATTCCGTGATAAGAACGAAATGTGGTCGGGTTGAAACGAAGCTAACGAGCAGAGATTAAAGGAAACTCTGTCAATTTTCAAAAGAAAGTGGTTTTATCGTCAAGTCTCAAAAATTTGTATAAATTAGAAGCGATGAGAAATTAGCACAACAACATCAACACATACGACATCTTCAGTAGCTGTTAGAAGAACTCCGGGCTCTCGCGGTGTAACATAACTACAGTAGTAACAACAACAACTGCCTGCCAGCGAACAACAACACAGCAGCGTATGCGGCAACACATCAGCGAGCGCGATTGAAGATTGACGGTATAAGTGACACTGATATTTATGAAATTATTTTGGTATAAGTGAATCCGATCGAATTGAAGTGAATTCAACATTAAGAAGTGAACTATAAATGTTAAGTTTTTCTTTTATCGTTGCGCATCGTGTCTATATAACTATAGTCTTTAAAATTAATATTGTTAATTGTTGTGATTGGAAGTTGAATGATAGTTCATGTAATTGAGTAATTAATTATTAGAATAATCTGTTGACACTGTCTATATTATGATTTGAAGTGACATGGTTGCTGCCCTTTAATACAGCGTTAATTTTCCTGTTTCCAAACCAATTGTTTTCCGTGTGTACAACAATTAAGTTAATCTCCAATTTTTGTGTCTATCCTATCAAAAATTAAATTCAACAATTGCTTTATTTTGATTAATTATCTTACTTGATAAATAGCTAAATAACAGATTGAGCAGAGATGGTTGTCTTTTCATTGTCTGCTTAATCGCTGAAATAACATTGTCCGGGGCTGTAGGCCCATCGAAGTCACAAAAATATCCTTTATTCAACAATAGAATATAGCTACCTCTGTCGATCTATCTCTCTCTTATCTCTGCGTGCAGTTAACACAACGACCGAGTACTGTGATTTCAATTTTTGTACAAATAGATTTGTCACAGGTCTATTGAAAAAGTGGAATTGAGGTTTATCAAGGTCAATTCCAATTCCAGTAGATTTAAATATCGTCGATTCCAATTCCAATTCCAATTCCGACGAAAAATGGAGTTCCAATTCCCACTTTTCCAACTCTGGTAGGTGCTTCACACGACGGTGTAAGCTACAGGGCATTCCTATGCTGCCGATCGTTTTAGAATGCATTGATATCCGGACACTGATAGCTGATTGACACAACGACAACATCGACGGTTGCGCCTATATTAAATGTACATTAAAGGAAGATCAATCAGGTTGAAATTTGGTGCAACAGGAAATTGCGTTTAAAACTTCCTGGAAGTTACGTTCATCAAATTTCTAATGCAATTTTAATTATCTATCAAAATTTACGGAAAATGAAGGAAATGGAAAAGTGGAAATAATTTTTCCAAGAATAAATCATTTTAGAATATTTTCATTTTGAAAATGCTGTCTATTTTATAGCACAATTTTGATCCACAATCATTACTGAAAAGAAGTTTCAAAAATTTAATGAATAGAATTACTTCACAGGTTTTCATGAGAATTATTCGGATTTACTTTTTGAACTTTTTGCATCCTTGAGGGATCACTTATGTCAATGTTTCAGATTGTCTAGAATTTCTAATTAATTTTAATGAAATAAGAAATGTTTCATTAACATTGGAAATATCTATTGATTCAATCATTTCGATAATTAATTCCGAGTGGGAATCTGTCGAAGCGTAGCGAAGGGAAATTCCTCATTCAATTTCTCTCTAGATAGGTTTCTCTATTTCTCTATTAAATAATCTCAAAAAGAAAAGAACGCTGATTGCTATTGTGTGTTCAAGCTGAGAATACTCACAATTTATAGTTAGAAAATTGATAGTTTTCAGTCAACGATAACTTTCAGAACTCTATCAACAGAGGAAAGTCTGCTAACGAAATAGCGAATGAGTGCATCAGATCAGAGAGATTTATCACATAATCTTTATCAATCTATCAAAGAATCTTTATCACAGCATTTGTAATCATAGTCGTACAAATTTGAATTGGCATTGATTAAAACAAATATTTGAAACTTCTGCATTTGAGCAACTAATATTTGAAATTGTTCAGGAGACGAATTGTCCGATGAGTGGAGGAGGAAAGAAAGAACTTTTTCCCGCGACAGTTTATTTCTGAAGGGTGGTGGTGAACCATTTTGTTACCTTGAACATTACAGGTACCGCAAAAACTCTGGAATTCACCTTGGAATTATTGGCTGTTTTTCATTTTTGTTCCTTTTAGTCTACTTTGTCACATTTAAGTGTAACAAAATGTCATAAACAACTATCAACTAATGAAATAATGACTATAAGGCATTTTGTAATGCAAGTGCCGTAATCGTAGTGTCCAGAAACATGAACGCCTGAAACTTGGGCGATAATCAGCAGCTTATACACCCCTTGCAACATATCAGAGCATCAAATGTAAAGTTCTGCATAATCGTTGAAGCAGAAAGTGAAACAGCCTCTTCAATCGCAGCTGGAAAGCATATCAGTCAGGCCTGCTCAACATCGCCTACATGTAGGCGAGTGGGGTTACCTGAAGAGAGAAGTGTGGCCACCTGTTCGCAAACCTCTCGTCACTGCAAAGATGCGGAAAATCGCCTTTTTGTCGTCAGCATCAACACGGGACAGTCAATAAATCAAAAACAAGACGTTCAATGATGACTGATGAGACAGCCTTTCAAGTATATAGGAAAGTTGTACTCTGACAGTCATTCAAAGACTTCGTCGTGATTCACCCCTGAATCCGCAGTACCGTACATGTACAAGATGGTCAAACATGCACCAGGCATTGTGATGTGGAGCTAGAATTTTGATAGAGTTTCTAAAGATCGTTCTCTTCCTCCGCACTATTTGGTAGTGAACCGATGGCCTCTTTTGTTCATTGTTTTAGGAGTCATTGTTAGGACGCACACTTTTGCCATAATTACACTTTTCTGCACTGGTACGTCACACAGACCCATTAGATGGAAGATCTGTGATGTGGAGAGGAACTCCAGTAACATTTTCGTTCCTACACTTTTATTCATGAAGTCTTGATGAGAGCTAAAAAAGAGAAATGAACCTGATTACTGACTACAACTAAGAAATGAGTCGAAAATCTAGCACTCTTTGAGTACATAAGCATCAGTATCCATTTTAGAACTGTTTGGTTTCGAAAGTACAGTACTTAATTCGCATACTATATTATATCAGTTATATTAAATCATATTAGATATTCTATAAGTTAAATTAATTGATAAATCAAATTAAATAATTTCTGTAATATTTTTTGAAATCAAGACTGACTGAATAATACATTTATCCCGGTATATTGATATTTCATCATATTATTACTCAATTAGTACTTAACATTAGGAAGACCAACAAAATGAGCTGATATTGACTGCTGGAGGAAATTTCCAGAATTTATGAGATAAAATTGAGCACAAAATACTTCCAGCTAATTTTTTACATTTCTTTACATAAGAAGAAGGCAATAATTACATAGGAATGCAATTACAACTTCTTGTTTACAGTTTCTTCTCACGCTGCCAAGAAAGATTGTTTTTCTACAAAATTAGCGCTGTTTCCCGTTTTGTTTGGCCAAATGTGACTTTGATGCTGTTTTAAAACTGACCTGGGACCAACAACTTCCGAGCTAGGTTGCATTTGTCGCTTTTTCGACCTATGAAAGGTGGCTACCGGCGAATACACCAACTTTTTCAAAAAATGCCGATCAAAAAATAATTTGTAACTATGAATCGAATATTCATGGGGGTGAATGAGACCATTAGCTGATAGTACAGTAGAAGGGCCAGATCTAGCGATAAATACATTCACATTCTTCGTTGAGCTACATCTGACATCAGAATTAGCGATTACTCTCTCCTTTTCGCGCTAATTCGGGAATAATAGTGCCTACTACTTCTACAATGAGGATGTCGAAGACGAGGATGTGGAGACCACAAACGGCAACAGTCGGCTCAAGTAGCGGAAAAGGCAGATTTTAAAATTTTAAAATTGTGAGGTTTATTCGCTTTGGTGGTTACTTTACAAGTTGTTCTTTGAAACTTTTAAAATTGATCATGTGATTAGGCTATGTGTTGATGATGATGCCGACTGATGCATTTATGAGAGATGTGCAAGAATGAAGTGATGATGTATACAACTTTACGACAGATGTTTAAATTACACAAACATTTTTAGACGAAATTAAGGTTTTTTGCTCTTACAGTACCGGCAATTAAACTAATATTTCAGACAGACTTCTATGAAAGACAATAGCTGTTTTAACACAGTTCCAGAGCTGTTGGTGAATGACTGCAA
Organism: Prostheceraeus crozeri; assembly: GCA_907163375.1. NCBI lineage: Eukaryota > Metazoa > Platyhelminthes > Polycladida > Euryleptidae > Prostheceraeus > Prostheceraeus crozeri. Next base: position 134,342 of record CAJQUW010009899.1, read on the forward strand.
GACGGGTTATCTTGTCAATCATTCTGCGGAAGCAACCGGGAAAGTAAATGTAGAACAGTAACAAATAGGCTAGCACCGAAATCAACAAGTAGCCACATGACCAAACTAGAAACAAAATGACAGAACATGAGCAGAAATCAGAAAGCCATATTCAGACAACAACGCACGGAAAACGTACTCAGAATTCACGCGAGCACCGTCAAGACAACCAGTCAGAAACGCTCAACATATGACCGAAACTGCGGCAGCAAAAATGCCTCCAGTAAAACAACATAACCAGCAAAACCAATTTCCTCACTAGAGATATCCACTAGTGCTCTCCAGATAGACTGAGCAACATACATGTATTTCTATGGGATTCATCATGCTGTCTCAGGCATTCAAAGTCATACTTTCATGAAAGTATGGTCGTTACCTTTTGTACAGAAAAACAGGTCGTTTATGTTGTCCAGTTGCACCAAATAACCAAGAAATCTGAAATAGCGTACATTTAAATCGGTGACTATTTCACCTGGTCATATCACAGAAACTCTGACAGAAATTTCGTGTCTGGCAGATATTTCGTGAAATCACAGAATAGAAGTGAAATAATGTCAATCAAACGAGAAAGGATAAATGGGATGAGGAAAGAAATCAAACAATATGTTTATTGAACTGTATGAAAACTGAGTTGTATTTGCTCACCTGGGAGTGTGAAGCTGTAGACCCCCTACGAAGTAATAACTGAAATTATTTGGAAAATTATTATCCGCTGAATGAGCCTCCTGGGGGAAATCTCAGAGATAACACATTTATTCACTTTATCCTTGTCTATTTTGAGCTTTTTGTGAAGCATCTCAGCCTGGGAAAATGGTGAATTTTGCAAACTTTTGACCTAAATCTCATTGAGTCTCATCATCTTCAGAGTGCGGCATGAAAAATGTGACTAAATTTTTATGTGGCATACCTTTCCAATTATCCAATACAAATTAACAGACAAGGTCTCATTTTGCAGCTCACATCTCTATTGTCACAATCAACATTACAATAATTACATTTGGGGATGAGAGTGTGTATGTATACAAAGTAAAAGCATGAGAAGTCGAAAGATAGGAAACTAGATGAAAAGAATGAATAATTAATGAATAGAAAAGCTACTTCCAATTCTTCACCTACGCGACTATCATAACAGCGAAGTCTTTAACCAATGTTGCAGATGATCACAATTAGTTTGATAACTGGATCAACCTTCACAATCGCAGCTGACTCGCAGACGACTCGCAGCTGAAACTTTACGGTTGCAACCTAGCCGACAATGTCTCCAGCTCTCAACATGTCGTCACTACGAGGAGTGTGACGATCTCTATCGACTATCTGGAGACAACCGATCCAAACGAACAGCAGACACGAGTGACCTGCTCAATGGACCACATGAACGTCAGAAGCACTGGGAGGAGTGTGGCAGCAATACACTTCACCCACTCCAGAAGGAAGGCTTGGTCGACAATCAACCGTCTGACTTGCCAGAACCCTCCAGAGAAAGACTGCCCTCAGTATCTATAAAAAATCTCCTCACTAAGACCCAAGAAGGCGCGTTGTCCAGATGGAATACACAACGAATTCCTGACTCAACTTGGTCCAGTTGGCTTAGAGTGGTTGCGGTCTTCCTTCAACATGTGCCACCATTTAACCTGGATTCCGAAGATGTGGCGATGGGCTACCGCTATCAGCTTATTTAAGCCTGGAAAGCTAGTCGATACCCCAACCAGTTATCGTCCCATCTCGCATAGAACGAATGCTGCTAAACAGGATAACACCGACAGTTGATCCTCTTCTACCAACAGAGCAAGCCGGCTTTAGACAAGGCCGATCTCCCGTTGACCAAGTCGCCTTGCTGACCCAAAATATAGAGGATAGCTTTGATCAGAGAATGGCTACTGGCGTGTTCCTCCACCTTAACGATGCCGTCTGGCACCAAGTTCTGCAGGTGAAATCTACAAGACTGATCTCCTCCAAAAAATACACAAACATTATAATGAATCTGCTAGCCAAACATTAATTCGTGTTCTTCTCTGGTCCTGGGAAGTGCAGAAAACCCTTCCGCCTCAAGAATGGAGTCGCAGTGATCCGTGCTGGCTCCCATGTTGTTCAACATTTATTCAGATGAATTTCCCATGGCATCCAGCACAAGGTATATGTTCACCGACGATGTTGACTTAAAAAACCTTGACTCAGGACATGCAGAGTGTCTGTACATACTTGCAAAGATGGCGACGAAAAATTTCTGCCAGCAAGACTATGTCTTCAATCTCCTCCACCACCGCAAGTACATGGCATGAAGGTAGCTCTCCCTAACAAACAGCTGCTGGTTTTCGAACCAACCCCAAAGTACCTAGGGTTTACGCTCGACCTTCCAGCCCCCATTACTCGACCATTCCATTTAACATTCCGCCCCCACTTACTCGACCACGAAAGAAGATCAACGCTAGGGTCGCGGTACTGCGACGCCTTGTCAGCACAAAATGGGGCGCCTCCTACTCGACCATCCGAGCCTCCGCTCTCGCGGTGGTGTACCCCCGCACAGCACTGAGCACCAGTTTGGTGCGCAGTGCACATCCTGCTCAAATCAGCGTACCGTTAAACGAAGCAATGAGGTTCATCTCCGGCTGCCTGAGTGGCACTCCCCTGTGCCTGTTACCCCATCTGTCTGGAATCTTGGCCCCTTGCGACCGCCGGGACAAAGCATGTCTTCGTCTATACGACAAAAATGCACACAGACCACCTCCTCCACTTCATGCTGTATCAGCATCCTGCACCGGCTAGCTTGCCGTCCAGACACCTGTTGCGGATCCATGTGCAGAACCTGGTAAACGTGCGGTCTCCAACGATTCCACCCTTCCTACAACCGCTCCTGTCATCATGGTGTACTAAACCCCCAGACCACCACTTCCCATGACGGGCCTGGGTGCAGCTCAACCAGTTACGTACCGAATTGGGCCATTTCGCGGTCACCATGTGACAAGTGTTCATGTGGCCAGATCCAGACTGCCGAGCATGTCATGATCTGCAGTGCCGTAGGACCACCGTGTCCAATCACCGACCTTGAAAACCCCTCCCCCTTCTATCCTACCTATCACGCGGTGACTTCTAACATGCTTACTCTACTCCAATTGTTGCATCATACGCTATAATAATCAGTGGCGTCTTCTCCGTACCTGCGAGGCCTTCGGCGCATCCTCAAAAATTATTTACCAACATTTATAAAAATGAAAGGTGTCATCATTCATTTAAATTCGATAGCTTCTCGTGATAGCTTCCGTCTCAAAATCAGACACTCAACCTCAAAAGTGAACAGTTTTGCAGCACGTGCTTGAATCACAGCTGTTTTCTTCGAATAATTAGACACACAAGCTAGTCGTGTGTTCAGACGGAGCACTGATGTTCAGACAGCGAAAGAGAGTTGTGTGCGTGTGAGGCAGTAAGCGCACGCGCCCGCGTAAATATTGTCTTTCCCGGTAGACATGATGCTTTGCCTTCTCCAATTTTTGCAATGAAATTCTACACAATTCTTGATCGAGGCGCGGTGCCTAAATATAGTAAGGGAAGCGCAACCCAATTGTTCCTAGCTTCGCTTAATGTGAGAGAAGCCAATACGTCAACAGTGGCAGATGGATGACGTTCAGATAAGACTGCGATCAGATGATGAGCGTTCTCCAATGAATGTAGAGTGATGCATCTGACTCGAACACCCAGATTCGGTAGAATTCCATAATTTGTTTTTACGTGATTGATGTGACACTATGTTTAGTACTGCAGATGAGATCATAACCACGCCTTTCGTCCGAAGGGAATATACTGAAAAGATGACAGTCGGCAAGCAAGGTAGGCCAACACCTGATATGAAATTGAAAGTACTCACATAGAAAGAAATAAGAAATACACAAGACATTTTAATGCATCAAAATTTCAAACATGTGAGCGACTGACCGGCCGTCAAAAACGCAAGAAACTGTTCGCCTTGCCTCCTTTTTTCTCGAGAAAATGTGGTCTGGACAGAGAGGGAGTGTTCTCAGCTCCTTGAGTAAGGCGATTAAGTGACATGAGCAATCACTTCTCATGTGCACTTTCACCTGACCTTAAAAAATGTTCGGAAAATTGTTATTAAAAATTCAGCTTTTATGAAAATAAATGTTCTAACATAAAAGTGCTTTGTATAGAAGTAGTATCCCAATGCCGAGTGAAGGCCTATGACAGTGAGCACGAGACGCCACTGATAATAATAATAACGTCTTAGTTGCCTCGAACGCCAGAAATTTTGTATTTTCCTTTTTCATCTATTCCAAAGTCTCCACGTCTCTCCCAAATTGAAACTCAATCATTTTCTTTTAAAACAAATAGTCATTCAACGTGTTCATGATCGATCATTGAGCTCTTCATCGAGGGGTCTCTTTGGCAATTTTACAAGGGGTACAAGGGGGACGAAATTTTACCCACCCCCCATCGTTTAATACAGTCATCTTTATCTCTACTTTGTTGTGACATAAGTCTGTGAAAAAACAAGGATTTTTAGCTAGTGGTCATAATGCCATTACAGTATTTCTCATTCGTAATTTGAAATTTGATTTCACTGATAGTTCATAGAAATTCAAGTTACATAGCTTTCCGATGAATGCCACATGATGCTTTGGTTATTGATTTTCATATGAAAAATAGTTCTTTAAGATACATGTATTTGATTCAGCAAATCGATCCCATGAACCTAGTGTTGCATGATTGAAACAACAGTGTGGTCATTTGAAACAATGGTTAAAGACTTCATAATGATGACTGTCATTTTAGTGACGAATTGGAAGTAGCTTTTATGCTCAGTTTGTTCTTTTTATCTATAGTTTCTTAGCCTTCGAGTTCTCATACTTTGTATGTCTATTGTACTCTCATCCTCGAATACAATCATTTCAATGTTGATTATGATCATCGAGATGTGTATTGGCTTCAAACAGAGACCTTATCGGCATTTGTTGATTTTTGTTGGATAGCTACAATGTATAAAGTATTGAAACATTGAAATTTTGTCACATTTTTGTGCTTCATCTTAGATAGTGTAGCGGATATCCATTTCTGATACCTGAATTCATCCACGAAGATTTACATGTATCCTTTACCATAACAAATCTTCATCAAGTTACATCTACAGGTACCTGGGAATGTGTATTAGAAGATAAGTGTTTGCAAAAGTGCTTTTGATATCATGTAGATGCTTGAAATTGTATGGGTATTCACAAGAGAGTGCTTACTAAAAGTCTTCGCTTATTGATGAGCAAGGCTTATTGAAGGCAAGGGTGTGTAGACGCGTTTTCGATCTAGTGGCTTGAACATTTTTTCACATGATGGCAGTTGTGTAAAGTAATCCTTTATTGATGTTAAAACTCGCGAACTTGTGACTTAACTTCCAGAAATATGTGTCAGTTTACATCTGCAGATGTACTTTGCAAGTGATTTTGAACTAGAGACTGAGAAATCTTGACATTAGGAAAGGAATAATCCAGAAAACATAGCTGATATCGCTGAGAGTTATGTGGTAAATGCAGTGAGTGAGACAAAGTTGCAACTCTTCATTTTAATTGTCTGTTGCGACATATATCTGCGATTTCATTGGAGCAAACGTGCTTGCTGAGGCCCAATGCCGGTCATTATGTTTAAAAAAGACTCATGATTTCAACTGGAAAATTCAGGGTGTTCTTAAAACTTGTGCCATTGAGTTCATCGACCTATTCTCGGTCGGAACACTTTGTTTTCCAAAATTCCTGACTGAGACCCTGCCCAAGCCCGACCAGACTCGAATTTAGTACAGGTCCAGTTCCCTCTCTGGTCATCGTCCATCATATCTATTCATCATCCAGATTTGATTAATGAGCGACTAAGCGGCATTACGCTTTGTCTTCTTATGCAATTAATACACATTCTTATGTGGACATAACGAACTTGCATTTTCCTGTATAGTTATTCAAAACAACCTCCGGCTTGCCGTTTTAAGCTTCTATTGCAACTTCATTGATTCCGCAAAAGTCAAACTTTGCTCTGATACTGAGGATTATACATGCTTACATTGCCTGTAGATCTCATCATGTAAATGTATGTCATATGATTCTAGAAGCATATGTCTAACTCGACATGACTTAATCACAAGTATTTTACAGCAGAAATATTCCATGAATGTTTAATTATTGTATTTTGAAAGGGTCATCTTCCTTGCGCTTTCCCGTGAGCAAAATCTTATACAGTGACAATGTAATCCAACAGGTTGGTTCAGTTGTTTGCCTGAGTAAGTAAAATCACACTACTTCGTATGGCTCGCCTGTATGAAAAAGCTGCCATAATTCCTTTTGAAAATGAGCGGCAAGCCACTCCCAAGAGCATTTCAACAATGTACACTATGTGTATGAGTTGATCAGCGCTTAGTGTCATCATTTAGAGCATTTGTTTTTCATGTTTCCATCAGGTAATAAGGCAGGTCGGGGATCGCTCATTGCAATCAGAAATAGCCTCATTACATTATGCATGCTGTTGATGTTACTTGTTCATTGAATTGCAAGATGTCGGTAGTGTTTTTGTATTCTTTATGTAGCATTTTCTGAAATAAAAGTAGTTATGAAATGCCATGAAAATTTTCATGCATAAGAAATAGATCCATTTACAGGTAGCCACACAATTTTCGACCCCGTTGACCCACTAATACTTAAGTACTAATAAAGTATAATGCAGTACGAACGATTTCAGCATTGACACCATTTCTTGTAGATAGCAATGAAAACATTTTAAATAAGTCCATTCATCCTAGCGATTTTAACAAGCCTTAAGTGCCGAAGACGATTTGTTCCCGTATCATTTACACGGTAACTCGGCAATTATGCTCCTTGTTCATAGAACGAAGAATGCTCGTCCTCGGTAATTGCGACGATGATAAGCTACTGTGTGAAGCGCCTCAACCTTTTATTTGCAGAATGCAATCCGCGTGTCTGCGTTAAAGCAGTGCCTTCCTGGCCAATTCACGCTGTCAACAGATGGTCCGGTGGCCTTGTGGTTAAAGGGTATGCTTTCACGTCCTCTAGCTCCAACGTCGCTGGTTCAAACCTACCCACGACTGATGATGCCCAAAAGGCCGAAACGTCTCGTGGTGGTTATATCTGTTGACTGTTGAGATTTGATAAATGATAAAAGCTGTTTGCAATAATCAACTATTTTAGTTGCATCATCAGTTGAAAAACGAGAACAGATCTGAGTAGCCACCATTTCATCCCTTCTCAGGAATCATAAGCAGAGCTAGTTTGCATCCTTCAACTTTAACTCAACTTTCTATTTAAAGCTGCAGCTATAAACGGGGTAAGATTGAGACACGAAAGTACCATGTTAAGTGAAGTTTCTGCGAGTGTTCTATAATGCTGTTGCTTAAAGTAGCAATCCATGAATACTTGCAGAAATTTCCTTGAACATTCTCAAGAGGCTAATGCATAAAACATGGGATTTTGAGAGCCAATTTGCAGATTTTTCTGTGAAAATCTTTTCGCGCGTTTAGAAAGATTTACTTCAGGATTCAGTAGAATACAAGCAAGTAAGCATTGGTATATGGTAAAAAGCGCCAACAGAACGGATGGATCTCGAACCTGGAAAGATTTTTCACTCATAATTAATGATTTCTTCTCTTTGTGAGAAAACATATGCTCAAAGTGAGTTAGACAAGCCTGACTAACCAATAGCAATTGAGCGAAATCAGCGCTGAATGCATTGGCTTCCTCCAGATATTTGTTTCTTAGTTGCAGTCCTCAGCAAACAACTTTGATCAACTAACATGACAGTACTCGTTTTATGGTATGGAAACAGCAGTTTTCTTTTGAAAAAAGTTGACATGTTAATCCATTTCTGAATGTATATTGAACCATATTTTTTCGTTGAATGTCAGCAGCGTTAGCGAATTATACAGTTATTCATGCAAAGTCATCGACGCGCAGCCATCCACATTCTCCGAAAATACTTTTTAGTCAAACACTCTTTAAAACAACAGCTGTGTGCGTATACAATCCATGAATATCTGTGTCATGCACGTACATAAGGCTACACGTCATCTTACCGCCGCGTCTGACAGTCGGCATGTAGTTCAAATCTCATGTACATTTCTTTATAACAGCAACAAGTGTAACTTCCCATAGTTGCAACATTATTCTTACAAAATTCCACTATCACAACGATTGTACTATCTACAAGTATCATGCATGGGAAATGCTGAGCAGACGGGATATTGATGCTAATGATATTAATACTAATAAGCCTAGATGAGGGTCTAGTAGTATTAATACTAATTAGTATTACTAGTTAGTATACTACTAGTAAATTGCTCATTATTAACCACATTGTAATTGACGAATAGAGGAAATAAAAAAAAGATCAATTTCTATCAATTTAAAATATCAAAATATCAAGTTAAAAAAAACTGAATTTGATCGCAAAGGATTTTGCATTCACAATGTGAACGATATTCTATTGACGCCATAGATGGGTGTTGGAAAATATAGGTAGCATATCAGAAACACGGGATAAGGAAACAATAATTTATTGAATATGATGGCAGAGCTGAATATGACAGAACAATACAAAACCTCTTTTTTATTTGAATAATCTATTAGGTTATCCTTTATATGAATAAATTATTTGTCGAATTGTATATTGTATCAGTATATTGCATGCGCACAATAAAAAGTAATAGAAAGCTTTGATTTTGTAGTTGATTGTACTCAAGCATGCCAAAACGATCAATGCAATGTAAGCAGCAAAAATTGAGAAATATAATTGATAGAGAAAAATGATGGAAGGGGAAGAAAAGATGGCTTGAAGTAGAGGCTTTTGGCTTTTTAGTTATGAAGATGGCAACATTAGAAACTGTTTACCTTCTGAATTTTAGCCATGGATCAATTTTAAGGTAGAGCGAAACACAAAAGGAGTTTTAGTGAATAATAAACTACCGTCAGAAAAGGAAATCCACCGACCGAACGCAGCACCCAACCACTGCTTGGTTAGCTCTATATTCTGTTCTGAATAGTAGATTTTTATCCGTAGCAGGGTTGTTAAAGATGTGGATTGAACGATAACGGCTTGCGCAAGGTCAGTATGAGAAAAGCGGAGAGCGTTTGTATAGCGAGTACAAAAGAAATTGAGAGAAAGATTAGTTAAGAAAAAATGGAAGTGGAGAGACATTTGGAGGAAGGTGATATGTACGAACGAGAGTAAGCTTCGCAGACTGAGGCATGACAAGCGGATGCAAGTTCCTAAGAACGAATAAGCGAATGAAGCTGAGAATTCCGGATAAGGTAGGGGAAGTAAGCTCAATTGATGTTCTGGGAGCGATCTGACTTGTTGATCTTAGCGAGTTGCAAACTCTGAAATCCTTCGTGAAATTCGAAAAATGCTATTACTTACGTTAATACTTGGACAAGTTTTTTAATGCATCGTTTACAGACTGTAGGATTCAATCTTTCATGAAGTATGTATAGCTCATCATTGGCTGATCATTTTCATCATGATGGTAAGATAGAGTGGCCATTAGGAACATCACAATTCTATCGAACATGTGGGATGGGATTTCGCGAAGAGGAAAGAATTCAAAAGAAGTGGCATTAACAACTTGAAGACTTACAATCCATCGTGGTTGAGGAGTGGGCGACCATTCCTCAGAGCGCATTTGATAACTAAATAATAAAATAGTCTATGCAAATACTTGTGACTCGAAGAATTAGGGCTTTCATCAATTCATCAAGAGGTCTCTCTCGTTAATGATATTGAAAATATCACTGATAACCACTAGGTCAAATACCTCTCTTCACTTATGCAATAGAAACATTTATTTCAGCAGGCCTATGTATGATAAGCGGCTTTTATATGTGTTTAAAGGATGCTCATCTCAGCCAATCAGAGAGAGGGATAGCTTGTTAATGATATGATGACAGCTATGTTTTGAGGGCGTCAATGGCAAATTAGAGGGCCGCGTTAGCGGCCCGACAATTTGCCATTGACAGCCCGAAAAATGTAGATGTCATAATCATTGTATGCCATGTTGCGAAATATTTCTATGGTTTCATTTCCAGGCCATGAATTTTCCGGGCCGTTAATGAATTTCTGGGCATTATCAAAGATATCAGTCTTATATACATGGTATACAATGGAGGGACAATATTGTTAAAATGCCAGGGACAATTTGTTAAAATGATTGTTTGTTATCTATGATCAAATGTCCTTTCTAAATTGAGAATGTAGATAGATGTCCATGGATTTCCGTTCATAGTGCTTCGTTCTTAAGAAATCTATTTCTAAGTCATAGACTTCTAATTGTCTAAATATAAACAGAAGAAGAAGAAGAAGAAAGTATTGGGAAATCAAGAGACGTCTATGTTGGAAATCAAGATATCAAAGATAGCTAGAAATTTGACCCTTTTGATAGGTACATCTGTACTAATTCTATGGATATGGTTTCTTTCATTTAGGTCACTGACCTGCATTCAAAATTCAAAATCAAAGTTTTGGACGTCATTCTAGGGTCAGACGGATAGGCATTTCTTTTAAGATAGTTTACCATCGCAAAGCAACACGGTCAAAGAAATCATGACAAAAAGACACGCCACACCTATTACAACTGAAGAGCTGAATAAGATACGAAGACCACCATTCCTCAAAACGCCATGAATCAGAACTACTGGGCAAGAAAAGTATTCGACGACTGGCTCAAGGAAAGAAATACAACAATTTTAGAAAACGGTTCAGAGGACCTTATGTTTCTATCGGACCGTTCAAGCGATGGTCATGAGAAATTGGAGTTCATCTCCAAAGTCACTTTGAACCTGGCATTGAAATTTTTCTTTCATGAAGTTAGAAAGAAGAACGGCGATGTGTACCCGGGTGAAACTCTACGACTATTACTATGCGGAATCCAAAGATACATCAGAAGCGAACGCAAGTTGGATTGGAAGGTAAGACGATTTTTATGACGCTAAAATTGGAAAAAATTAATCATAAATTTAAACTGCCATAAAGTTGGAAAAAAATATAGCTTCTATTAAATCGATATTGTGAAGTAATGCAAGTTTCCACAATGGTTTTTCTATTATTTTTATTCTCGTAGTCATTTTAGAATTAAATTATGATCAACTGACTATGAAAAATAAGATATTTAGGCAAAGGAATTTGGTAGCATATACAAGTAGATATATAAATGTATGTTCCTGATTAGCTGATGTTGAACAAGTAGCATTCTAGTCTTCATATTAATAAAACTCCTACAATATTTGTGTTATGCACATGCATGCAGATATTATTCACAAAATGTTGGCTTAAACAAGAGGAAGGAATGATTTTAATCTTTTATACTAAACTTCTTTTTTTGTAACTGAAGTTTATCGCAAAAGTTTCCTTTATTGGTTGAAGTGAAAGTCCTTCTTTTGAGTTTGAAAGTGAAATCAGTTTTTCTTAATAGCATGCAAATTTAGTTTAATTGAAATATTTGATAATGCTTTTTGATTGAAAAGATGAATTTATTTTATAAAGATTTTGCTCTATTCATAAATTTATCATGTACCGGTACTTCTCAAGGTACTTTTGCCATTTCAATTACTTGTGTAACTTTATTGTTATTTAGTTCGTGATGCTACTCTGTTTTATGAAATAAATATAGTTACTTTTCCTTCCGAAAACTAGGAATGAGGATAGTGGAAAAAATTACTTGTTTGCAATGTCGACTTTCATTACAAACTACGAGTTAAAAAACATAGTGAACTAAAGTGCGGTAATATCATAATTAATCTATTCTAAATCAAATTAATTTGTCATTACAGGTGTTTGATGATCCTGCTTTCCTGGAAACAAGGAGTTCGTTGGACGCAGCCATGAAAGTCAATACCGCTGCTGGAGTTTCCCTAACGAAGAAGCAGGCGAAGCCGGTGCCCCTGTCCACAGAAACACGGTTATGGGAGAGACAATATCTCGGTCGCGATAATCCTCGAAAACTCACGAGGACGTTGATTTACATGATTGGAGTTAATTGTGGGCTTCGTGGGGGAAAGCAGCTACGCAATCTAAAATGGGGAGAAAATGCTCAATTGACCTTGACTCGAAGAGAGGGTGACGATGTGCTCGAATACAGGGAGGATATATCAAAAACGTATAAGGGAGGTCTTCATGAACATCACGTCGTGCCAAAAACAGTAACTGTATTCAAAAGTGATGATCCTTCAAAGTGCCTGGTAAATCTCTTTATCTTTTACAGTTCATTGCGTCCTGTTAACGATACGACCAATGCGTTCTTCCTCCAGCCTCATCCAAAGCCGACAGCTACCACTTGGTTTGTGAACCAACCTCTGGGACACAATTCTTCAACGGCAACCATACGAAACATGATGGAGGCTGCGGGAGAAGATGACCAATAGAGTAATCAGTCATGCAGAAAAACTACGGTGACCAGAATCATGAATGCCACCGGAAATAAAGAAATGGCAAAAAAAGTGACTGGTCATCGCTCAGACTGTGTTTTGACTTACAATGATTACTCAACAAACATGCAAAAAGTAACATCAAACATACTAACCAATAGTAATGTGAATTTAGCTAACAAAAATGAACAAAATCAACCAACGGACGTGCCAGCTGCAAGTGACAAAATTGTCATCAAATGTCCAAGTGGGATCATTATTGAAGTCCCTTATATGTGATACTAACCCCAAATCTTTGAATGCTTCAGCGTTGACAATTTGAAACATTATTGACTTTTACTTCCTTGTATGAAAAAAGATAGCGCTAGATGACTCCAACTGCGAAATTTCATTTGATATTTTAGCCAACATAAAGCATAATGTCATACCTTCATGGACTCATAGATAGTAGAGATTTAATATTTAGGAGTCCATGATAGTCCATAATGCCACCTTCATGGTCAGTTTTACTATTTTCTATGTACATGTAGTCTGGAGTCATCTAGCGCTCTCTTGCAATAGATATTTATTTGTTAAGAAGTATAAATTTTATATGAAATACAAGATATTTTCCCTCCTATCTAAAACGTGACATAGTTAAAATGAGCATCCTTTAAGATCAGATATAAGGGGCTTACCAGTATGTTAAGGTTACAGGAGGATATCTCTATGACTGTTTAGAGAATGTCTGTCTTATTTCCCATGTAAATATCCTATCAAATATATTTTCTTTTTTGTAAGAATACCTTTACTTTAAGAAATATATTTACCAAAGACATGAATATGCACGCAAAATAGCAGTAATTGTACTCCTAGATATCATTGCACTGCACATGTTAAGAAATCTATGAATCAATGAGTAACGATATAGGCCTATTAAATGCATGTAAAAATAGCGATAATAATATTATATCTATAATGTTATAATAGTATATAATTTTATATGATCTATATTTAATAATCTATATAATTATAATACTATAATAATATCATCGCTATTTTTACATGAATTTACATCGTTACTCATCGATTCCTAGATTTTTTAACATATGCAGTGCAACGATATCCAGGAGTAGGCTACAATTATAAGATGAACAATTCATCTTAATAAGATGAAATAACATAAACGATGGACTTCTAAATAATTTGACTGTGATCGTATGATTTAATTCAACTTAGTCTACCTGTTTATTTTCAGCCTTTTATTTAGAAGTCCATGCAGAAAACAAATCATCTTTAATAATATCATAAATCAAAAGTTCATCTCAAGAGATGAGCCATCAGAGTTATGTACTCTTTTTCTTTTTGGAACAATTTTCAATTCTTTGCAGAAATCTTTTAGATCATTCAAAGTGGTGGGTCCACCGACAGATTGTTCAATAGTATTCGTTGTTACAGTATCCGTAATTGTTGTTATTGTGTTGCTGCATTCTATGTTTGAGTTATTCACTTGATTAGATAACACATTCGAAGCTAATCGCATTCTTTTGTCCGATACCTCATCGTATACATCAATACATTCACTACAATGGCCGGATATTTTCTTAGCTAGTTTCTTGTCTCCTGTTTTCTCAATAATTCTTGTAACTGCTGTTCGTCTTCCACTTTGGTTGGTGTAATTTCCGTCAAATCCAGCCGCTTCCATGAGTGATCGAATAGTCAAAGACAATGTATTGTGACCCATGGGTATGGGATTATACCATTTGGTAGCTGTGTGGTGCGGATGTGGTTGCAGAAATAAGGCTTGTGTATTGCATGTAGCTGGTCTGAGTTTTATCATCTTCTTATAAAGTCTTATCACACAACGATTGGCATTTTCTGACGGCCAGATTCTCACAGATTTTGGTTCGATGTGATGATGCTTTAGCCCATGATTGTTGGTTTTTGATGTGTTTTCATAATACTCCAAGATTTCAATATTTGTTTTGTACTGAAAAAGATTTAGATTGCCATTTTCTCCGTATGATAATTGTCATAATTCAGCTCCTCCTCTTAATCCACAATGCTTTGAAAGCAAATAAAGCAAAGTGCGATTCAGCTTCTTCGGATTGTCGTCCCCAAGATAAAATCTGTTCCATAGATCTTCCTCCTGTTCTTCTGTTATAGATACCGCTCTTTTCGGCTGTTCATCGTTTCCTTCCTTAGCGGTCTCCTTCATGGCGCCGTCTAGCGCGTTTCGATCATCTTCAAAGTCGGAGTCCGTAAATATATTCCAGTTTTTCTTTTCTTTTTTGCCAATAATTTATACCGTTAATAAGTTGTCTTAAAGACTCGCTCGGATACTTCAAACCATTTCTTTTTCGCACTTCAAACACAAAAAACTTCAATGCCGAATTAAGATTGGCTTTTGTTATATCTTTGAGAGACGAATGTCCATTCTCAGATAGAAACATCAAGGCTTCTGAATTACTTGCCAAAATGTATTCGTTTCGTTCTCGGACCCACTGGTTGAAGGTTCCACATGCCCATTTAGCATTGCTTAATGTTTTTTGTGGAGTTTGTTTTTCTATTCTTAAATCAATATCAGAGATGGAGGATGGTAATTCATTTCGTGATGTCCTTGATTGTTCATTTTCTAAGTTGAGCGGTGTAAATATTGAGGATGATTGCTGCTGTTGGACTATGGTGTTCAGATTTAGAGTTGTTGAAGTTGTATTCGTTGAAAAATCGTAATTCGCCAAAAATTCGTCAAGTGTGTTAAAATCTTCATCATCAAACAATTCGTTAGATAGAGACATGTTTCAATATGAATGATATGATCTCAAATGGAATCATTGCAAACGAAGTTTGAATACCATAAACAAAATTTCTAGGGTGTTATCAGATTGTAAGAAATCCCTAGGTAATTCTTACAAATGCATAGAAATAAGACAGACATTCTCTAAATTGCTTAGAGGATAATTTGGCAAATCTATCATTGATATCTCGGTATCATTAACATAGATATGCCCTCGGGCTAAAGCCCTCGGGCATATCTTTGTTAATGATACCTTTCTATCTATGATAGTTTTACCAAATTATCCTCTAACCATTACATGGGAAATACCTCGGTGTATTTCCCATACAGTCATGATATCCTCCTGTAACCTTAACATATTAAAAGGTGACACGCATTTTTGGGATTAGTGTATGTTTATGAATGCACAGCATTTGAAATATCAAATAGATATTATTATTGATGCGAAAAGGAAATAACTAGTCAAATTCATCGAATTAATTATTGAAGCGCCTAAATATATAAATAAGTACATGATTATTTTTAATTGCCGATTTTTTGAAAATTTACGATGGTTTCATGTACATGTAGATCCGAAATAAGTGCAATACAGCTCAGTTGGAAGAGTATTTGCTTCAACCACAATGCGATTATGGGATTAGGCTACTTTCTATTGGTCTATCGGAATATCAACTGTTTTCCATCACAACAGAATAATAGATCAACGACTGAAACCGACTGAACTTGAAATCATCACACATTTTAGGTCGTGAATAGTTTGTAAACAAATTTGTTATTCTTCAAGTTTAAATTGCATTTAAATTTCATATAAACATTTATGTGAGCTTCAGATGCAAATGTCATTTTCCTCATCATCATGCCGTAGAAAAATAAAGTGCTTAGACAAGGGCAGAAAACAGATGAAAGGGGTGAAAATCCTAAAAAATCAACTTGAACATTATACAAATCCATTTTGGATGACATGAAAACACTCGGTGATCAAATTTTATGCAAATCGTCAGATGACAACGATGCGATGCTGCATCATATATCAGCAACTGAATTTTGTTTATCTACTGCAGTGGTGGGCAACCAAGCTGAGATAGCAGGCCACGAATTTTAAAAGGCAGTAGTAGGATTAATATTCGTTTATTCCGTTCTTTTAAGTGCGCTGTACCGTACGTGCATATATATAGTGGTCGCATCACATAGCAAAATTTTACATATAAATGTATACATGCACACCAGTATTATGCACAATTAATTGGTCTATTTTTTGGGAACTTTATTAGTTATAGATTAATTACTTTCTAGTTTCTACAGTACATTTCATGTGAACATTGAAGAGCGAATAGGCCTATAGCAAACCATGGCAGCTTTTCTTTTGTGTAATTAAACGGAAATTTTACTGTTTTGGTGATATGACTGACATTACCTTATTTCATCGTAAACAACGGTCTGCAAGTTCAGTGCAACTAACTATCCACCTGAGAGCCACACAAGATGAAATTGATTATGCTACATGTACATACGGTCACATATGTCACCCAAACATGAGCGGCCTTAAAAAATCGCTTCAAAAAACTAGTTCCAATCGGGAATACGAAATATATATTAGTGTAATAGTATACAAATAAAATTCAGCAAGAATATTTGAAAAAAATGTTGGCCTGTCAAATTCATGCGGTTGGATTTCTCCATTCATAGCCCAAGTGTACTTAATATTGCCTCTTTCTAGCTTCATTGAGGCGTGATTTATTACAGAGAAACATGCTCAACAGGGCATCGAAAACCGTGTGACTTAGCATGAACTCGCGCAGGTAATGACCATTTTGAGCTTGTACGAGAAGATATTCATTACGAAAGGAGCATGGTTGGATAATTCGAATGTGAATTCTTGTTTTTTTGTGCCATCATATTCTCATTTAGTCGTTAATTGATGGTTTTGCAAATTCTAAAGAGCATCCCTCACCCGCAGAAGAGCCTCCCGGAGGTCGAAGTCGGAGTGAGTCATTTTCCCATCATCGATTCAAATAATGTCCGCGGGCCACTTTAGATGGCTCCGTATCATTTCACATATTCTCATTTCGCATAACTCTTTGTTGTGCAATTTAATCTTATGTAATCATCTAATCCGTCGATGTGTATCAAATGGCATAACACAGATATATCATTTCGCATAATTTCATCATCTTCGAAAAACTTGTAACTTGTTCTTTGTAACTTGTAAGCTATTGTCAACACCTTTATCTGTTTAATTAAGCCATTGTTAACACCTAATCTGTTTAGGAGTGAGAATTGAATAGAAATGGAAATTGGAGTGATAGCTGAAGTATCAAATACCAATTTCTGACAATTGGCTTGCGAATGACCACGGGATAACCGTTATAATGTATAAATAAATAAATTCCGTTCATAACGGAAGGCATATATTTTTCATTGCTGTGATTTTTATGATGAAGACTGGGAAAAATATTGCGAAGTTTGTAACCTCACAACGTGGTGGCAAGCTTTTAGAATTCGACGGATATCTATTATCTATCAACCGAAGAATGGAGAAACGTCAACACTGGCGTTGCCGCGTACAGAATTGCGGCGTAACGGCAGTCACCGATGAGGATCTAGTAATCAAGACTCCCGGGCCTACACAATCATGCGCCAGACTATAAGAACATTGAAATCAAAAAGACTTTGAATAATGTGAAAAGAAGCGAATAAAACAGCCATTCAAACCTATTAGCGGCTGTTCTCGGACGCATTTGGCAAACCTGACGAAACCACAATGGATAGCTTGCCATCTTTCAACAAGTACAGATGTACTTTGTACAGGGCAAGATCAAAGCGTTTGCCAAATATACCACATTCCAGAAGCGAAATTGACTTACAAGGACAGTGGACCCAAACAAAGGATGGCCGCCCTTTCCTCCTAGCAAACGATGGAGCAGAGGACCGTATTTTGATTTTCGGCACGGCGCAAAATCTTCGTTATTTGTGTTAGCTACTGAATATTTATGGATAAATCCGCACCAGAAATGTTTACTCAAGTGTATTCTATACATGTTAAAGTGATGGAGTGTATGGTTCCTGTTGTGGTGGCCTTATTACAAAGAGAGACACACAGACTTACAGAAGAATGTTTCAGCTTCTGCAACAAGCTGCCGAACGCTTTGGCCATCGACTTCAACTCAACCTCAAACTGTGTGTATTGACTTTGAGAAAGCCATGATTGAGTGCGTAAATCAACTATTCCCTTCTTCGAGGATTCGTGGATGCCTGTTTCACTTTACTCAGGCAATTTGGCGTAAGGTACATTGACAAACAAATACACCGAAAATCAGTCATTCAATCGTCTTGTTCGTCGATCTTCGGCTCTCCCTCTGATTCCCTTAGAGTCTGTTGATGAAGTATGGATGGAGGCACTGAACGAATTGACTGATGAGGATGTGATCCCATTCATGGACTATGTAACTACGACATGGGTGGATACCTCTGCCGCAATATTTCCCAAGGAAATGTGGAATCATTTGAATATCGACGGATTCCGTACCAATAACCACTTGGAGGCTTGGCATGGTGTTCTCAATAGAGAGTTAGGCCGCCCACATCCTAACATATATAAACTAATAGAGTTGCTACAAACAAAGCAACAAGAAGTGGAGCACAAACTTCGTCTGCTGCAATCTGGAGGGTTAAATCCACCTCAAAAGCAGAAATACAGGGATGTAACTGACCGACTCGTGAGACTGAAAACACGTTTGCAGAACAGAGAAATTGCTGTGTACGACTATGCTGGTGCAGTTGCTGGTGCGTTGAAACAAGGTGTGATAAGAGGGTGATTTTCATGAATACAATATTTCAAATGTTTCATCTTGCGGTTTTGATTCATAATAACTGGGCTCATAACACAATTATCGATTATCTATATTTAATAGGCCTTTATTATAATATACAGGCCTTTATTATATTTATGCGAAATGAAACTACAAGTAATGATGCAACGGAAGATATGCGAAATGAGACTATGCGAAATGAGATTATGCGAAATGAGACTATGCGAAATGAGATTATGTGAAATGAGACGACACCCTTTAGATAAGAGAAGCAGTGGCGGGCCAATCAATATGTCCCGGCGGACCACGCGTTGCCCACCTCAGATCTACTGAGTAGGCCTACTGCATGTCTTGAAGAACAGTAGTCCCGTTATAAGTCCATTGGGATATAATTAATATTCAGTTATGACATGAGGGAAACAAAAATGTTCCCTACAAAAAATGCCCCTGATTATTAAGAGAGCACTCTGATTATGAAATGCACATTTATAATGGACAGAAATTTCATTTCTTAGAAAATGTGACGTCCGACACATTCCATGGCAACACTGAGCACATCTGTTTCAAATTCCTTCTATAATTTATCCTGTACAATCTAACAGAGATAAATAATATGATAGGAGAAGCAATAAACTGAAAGCAATGAAGCATCAACAATTGAAGTTTTCGCACTGCGCATGCCTAATTTGAATTTATTGAGAGAATCCCCACTATATTACATACACATTGAAAACTGTATAATGAGAATAACAAAGGACTACAATAGTCAAAATCCGCTAGCTTTCGTGGTCTACAGTTCACAGCGTCATATGCTGATTCTCAGTTGATCACACTCATACTAGGCCTGTATGTACCCATGAAACAATATGAGAATCAGTTCAGCCAGCTTATTGCTCTCTCAGGCAACTTATAAATCGATCCACGGGGTCATCGAACAAACTAAGTTATTTCATTCAAATAGATTTACATTTACTTTACCGCTGGAGAATTACGCTAGACAGGTTGCCGTGGGTATGGGGATTCTGTGGGTATAGCCATGGGTATCGGTCCTGAGGCCATGTCCCATATAGCGCTTCTATACGGATCTTGTGGGAATTGTCATGATTTTTAACATTCACTAGAAGCAGTCAGAGCTGACATTTTAGCACTCAATAAATCCTGACTTTGAATCATCAAACAGCTTGGCTTCTCTGTGCTGATTACACATTCGCAACACATTGACAATAATTGTGAATGACTAATAATGCCTCGGTGTGTCAGGAACGTCTGAAGGGGAAGAACGCTATCAGCTGGTTTAGGGTATAACTGAATGGAGGCTAATTTGCACACCTTTTATACCGGTATAATCGCCGGTAAATCACTTACATGCAGATTAAATCACATTGATTCATAATGATTATGCAATATAATTATGCCTGCATGATAAATGTGATTAATCATTTGAAACTTATCACGACATAAAAGATGTCCTAATAGAACATCTCTGTTAAACTTTATGAACAAAGTAGATAATAGATGGGTCATTCCACAGAAAGCTTGAAATTTTGTGTCCTGAAGCCATATTCATAATTTCGACTGTGCAGGATTATCAAAATAGAGAATGTAATGTGTAGCAAGAATTTGGGTCCACACGAAGTTCTGAACTCTTTCAATGTATAGTATTTAAGTAAACGACCTGTCGGTGGTGCAACGTGTCTGCCATGTTTCAATGTTCATAATTTCAACTTCACACGATTATCAAAATAGAGAATGTCTGTAGTGTGACAAGATTTTAGGCACACATGCAGTTATGAACTCATTTCAATGTATAGTATTTAAGCTACCGACTTATCGGTGGTGCAACGTGTCCCCACAGAGGCATTTCAAAATTCTCAGCAAATCCAATGCATAACAAAACCTCGATGATTTGAAAATAGAGTAGGGTGATATCAGTAGGTTATGCTGAAAAGTTTCAGTAAACGTTCATTTCTAGTTGTAGTAAATAGTAAAAAGACCTACATGAATTCGTGTTGTCCCTAAGATTTTGTCTCAGTGGTGCAGGTTAGCACGATGCGTTTCGATTCCCCCGTTCTTCCAGTGTCTAATCTGGCACCAAATACGATTTTGCTTGAATTCGGGGAGTGCAAAAGTATAGTCATCCATTTGCACAATCTCAAAGTCATCTTGTAACTATCCCGCAATGCGCATCTCAAAATGCTTACTCCATAGCGCACATGTGTTTCTAATCAGTGATGCGACAGACGACATCACTAGAGAATGGCTTCAATTTTCAATACAGCCAAAATTATGAAAACTTAGCATCCATACCCAGACTAGAAAAAGCAGTCATCGTTCTGACTGAATTTCATTTCCACTTATATACTAAGCTAAAACCGATTTTTTAAATGTCGTCAATGGTGTAGCAGTCAGTGGCAAGGACATTGGTCAGTAATGGTATAACGAAACGTTTCATTACACAAAAGAGATCCTGTTGCTACGGGTCATCCGAAAACTTCAACAGCTTTCGTGTTTTCATCTTTTTCTGTTGTTCCTGTTTGTATGTGTGACTCGTATATTCTACGCTTGCCTTGCCAACAATAATTCACCGTGCTTACTGTCGCATCACACCGACATGTTCTGATTAAAATTCTTCACGAAGATCCCTAAAACTAAGTCTGATTCGTTGATGGAGAACTTACATATAGAAGCATTAGACGAAGAGTCAAAACATGCACGCAGTTTTATTTCACAGTGATCGATGACTTTAGATCGAAATTTCTTTTGACTTGTTTGTAGACAAGTAGCAAAGCAGACGGCATCTCGAATTGCCTGCAGGAAACTTGTTAAGAAATTATGTACAGTGCCGGACAGCAAGTTGTCATATCGTAACAAAATCCCGTTTTTGCACGCTTTTATCACTGATCAGTAATTTAATTTCCTTTAATCACTAATAATCAAAAGCAATGACCTCCATCATTAATTACACACATATTTTCATCATTTTTTAAAAAAATATCTTCCCAAACTCAATAATCAATATCATCCCCCCTGGCCTCAATAATGGCTTTCACTCTTTTGGGCATTGAGTCTGCTAAAGTCTTGCACACTTCTTTGATCTCCATATCCCTGTTCCACACTTTGATGAAGTTGCTGATGAGGTCGGATTTGGTTTTGCAGTCGAACTTTCCCAACTTCATCTTCACGAGGGCCCACAAGTTCTCGATTGGGTTGCAATCCGGTGACTGTGGCGGCCAGTCAAGCAGTGTCACACCATGGCTCTGAAGAAACTCTTTTGATCTCTTGCTGACGTGGCAGGGTGCATTGTCTTGCTGGAATATCGCGTCGTCATGGAACGCTTCAGCGATTTCTGGAATGACTCGCCGCTCTAGGATGTCATTGATGTAGCGATCAGTGTTCAGAGCCTTCAATGACATGTGCCCGTCCAAGACCTTCGTAGGAAAAGCAGGTCAAATCATGACCTTGGTTGGATGTTTAACAGTAAATTTGCAGTGATCCTTTGTTAATGGATGCCCTTCAACGACACGAACAAACCTTGGAGCTCCGTCTGTCAGACAAATGAACGTCTCGTCACTCCAAAGGACTCGCCTCCACTGTTGCAAGCTCCAGTCTTGGTGCTCTCGTGCCCATTCATATCGCTTGGCTTTGTGTAGGCCTGTCAGAAGTGGCTTTGTTTTGGGTCTGATTGTCCGACACCCAACTTCTACGAGCGCTCGCCTCACAGTTCTGATACTCACGTCTTCGAATTCTGTTCCCAGCTGCTTGCTAACTTCATCTGCTGTCGCACGCGGATCCTTTATGACAACTTGTTTCATGTGTCTTGGCGCTCGATCGTCAAAAATCTTGTTGCGATCACCGCAATTATCGAACGCAGTGGCTGTTGTTCCACTTTCTCTCGCACTATTGATGATCTTTGAGACACCTGACTGAGTTATTCCAACAGCTTCTGCAATTTCCTTTTGCGTCTTTGTTGTGTGCTGCGCTAGAGTCCACACTTGAATTCGCACTTTCTCTGTTTCGTTCATTTTTAGCTGTGAAAGAAGCAAAGATTGCATTACTGACCATTAGCCAGCAACACTGAATAGTGTTCCAAGCATTTGTTGATTCATTGAAGACAATGGACAAGTTCAGCATGGTGTAAATATCATACAAACAAGGACCTGAGTGAATGAAGTCGAATCAATGACGTAGTTACGTGACATGACAAGAATTAAAGTCATATTTGATGCGCAATTGTGCGATATGACAACTTGCTGTCCGGCACTGTAGTCTATGCTTTCAGTTTGAACCTCCACCAGTGAGTGATGTGCATGTTCCATGTGATTGCTGAGAAGGACAGCACTGCAATTGTTGGTCATGAAGAAAATTATATCCAGGGAGTCAATCTGACCATGTATGAAAACATTTGGCCGGAACCGCTACTATTGGCTAAGTACAAGCAGATAATATTGGTACCCGCTTTTTGACGGCCTGGCAACCATTGAAGAGCCATTTCAATACAAATGCATTCGTCTGAGTGCGGCTGTGTTATGAAAGTAGTACATGAGTTGATGAGGTGTCAGAAAGGAAATTGCAGTGAATATCATTACGTTATAATCAAACCATCAAAGGCAGGTGACGGATCGTATCATGTTTTAAGTTTCACTGAAATTGAAATATCGGATATCAGTTATTCCATAATATGAAGAAAAATAGCATATAAATTAGGTTTCTTATCCTGTGAGGGTGTTGGGATTCTATGGGGATACCCACAAGTTTTCCTGAGGGTATGGAGTGGGGTGGGGGCTCGTACTTCAATCCCCACGGCAACCCTGGAGTTAGGCCTATATTTATTATATTCATTTAAGAATCTCTGAACAGTCAGAGAAATAACCGCGTCAAACGAAGTCATCTCATAAAAGCGGCCAAGGCCAGCCGAGGTCCATCTTTGCATTTGAGAGCGTCTAAAAATGTCCTACTTTGCTCTATGAAAAGTCAATGCTGACAACAGTCATGTGCCTAATTGAGATGACAAAACTATTATGCAACAATGAATGCAAAACTTCGGTGTTGACCATGCTGCAGTGCATGTGAAATGTTACTACATGTGCGTTCAAATACATGTCTGCATGATCAGTACAATTATTAACTCAATCGCACGATACATCCATGCTTTAGTGCAGGAAGCACCCCATCATCCCCATCTAGGCGATCAATTCATTCTTCTGGCTGTTTGATAATTCTTTTCTTTATTCTCTTTGCCCAGCCCTCTCCATCCTCTCTAACTACTTGCAAATGCTTCAATGTCATCCAAATTCAGTTCCACATGCAATTCTCAAAACATTCGCGCATCTAGCTATACACGTATGTTCGTATGTTTCGCAATTACATGTAAACGAAGAGATTGAAATCCTTCATTTTCTTTTAATCGACCTTCAGTAATATTTAAACGTAGGATAAGTGCTCTTAAAGAAAGTATATATCTTCTTGACAAAGGATTGCTGTCTCTTAGCTACTAATTGAACGCTATCGTTCATCATGTGGAGAATCTTACATGCACAAGTGGGTATATCAAAGATACATGGATTTGTTGCTATGGTTTCAAGTTACCGAAGAAAATTCATTACATAACTTGTATGAAAAGCCTCTGCAGTACATTAACTGCCCACTAAAGCTACATATTTGCTTATGAGCGACTTCTGAAGAATGTTGAGTGTGGACATCTTTCCAACATTGAAATGTTTTTTCCTCTAGAAAGGAAGACGCGCATTAAAGTTCATCTAGACAATTTTCCACGTTGTAAACAAAAAGATAGCTCTCCCTCAATTTAGACGATTTATTTATTTTTTAAAAAAATAAAGTTCCCCGACGCGTTTCGTCACGGTGGACAGTATCAAGGGGGTAAGTAAATGAACAGGCAGTTGGCTTAAATATAAAAATGATTAGGCAGTGACGACTCGTTAGATCAATTCATGTTTGCGGTTGATTTGTGGCTTGTTCAACGCTATGAAGCGTGCTTCGGCCATTTTAGTTTGCATCGAATTCTTTTGTTTATTTAGGACAGAAAGCTGGAAATTATCGATGTTCATCATTCTATCGACATGGTCAGTCAAACTGTTCATTTACTTACCCCCTTGATACTGTCCACCGTGACGAAACGCGTCGGGGAACTTTATTTTTTTAAAAAATAAATAAATCGTCTAAATTGAGGGAGAGCTATCTTTTTGTTTACAACGTGGAAAATTGCATAATGAACCTCCCGTATAAGACAACAAAAGATCTTCATCTAGACAAATAGGAAGATTATCATCTTAACATTTAAATTGAACATACATCCGGTTAACTTATCTATCTAATATTTACAAAGTACCCAATCAAAGTAACTAATGAACATGTTTCTCCTCGACAAAAAAAGCTCTGCTGCAGTTTATTAAATATCTAAAGAGAATGACAACGACTAAGTCAATAAAAAACACCAGTACCCTTGAATTGAAGCCCCGACCGCACTCGCCTGACCCAGGAATCGGAAAGAAGTGGTGGTGTGGGAGTGGGTCCTGGGAGCCTCCGGTATCCGGCTGGCCGATGGCCCGCTCCTATCGGTAGATGAGCTCCGCACACCTGACGGGGGAAGCCCAGAGGTCTTACGAACCAAAGTCCGCAGTGGAGACGAGTTCGCACCTTCTTCACTAGGCCAAGTTGACGATACAAAGGGAATGCGAGTGAAGGCAGAAGTCATCTCCAAGCGATATTGACAGCTCATTGTTATAGGTAATTCCTGGATCAGACGAGTGCGGTCGGTGAATCAAGGGTGCTGGTGCCTTTTATTGACTTAATCGCTGTCAATCTCTTCAGATATTCAATATACAGAGACAGACCTTTGTTGTCAATCTACAGTGTGACGTAGTCGAATGACATGCTGAGATGCTGTCTCGTTACAATATGACTGCATTCTGTCAATAATGATAGGAGAATAACATGTCGATATCACTTGGAAATGACTTCTGCATTCACTCGCAATCCTTTTGTACTTTTGGCGTGACCTCGTCTCCACCGCGGACTTCGGCTCGATTCCTCTGTCGGGCGAGTGGGTCGGGGAATCATGGGTGTTGGTGTCTTTTATTGACTTAATGGTTGTTATTTTCTTTGGATATTCAAGAAGAAACCTTGTAGGGCGGAGCAGTTGAAGTCTTTGACCAGTCACTCATCTTTGTTTCATAAATAGCAATTCGAAAATTGGAATCTCCAATTTTTGGCATCATTAGAAAATTGCAACATTTCACCGAATTTTGGTTATGAGTTTCATTAATGATTCCCAAGATGGTTAAATACACTGAGATCTCACTTGAATAAAATTGATCTGTGCAAGGAATTTAGCGAAAAAATAAGTGACATGTGGGAGATCTAAAAATGACCTTTCCAATACATGTATAAATAAACTCTACATGTCCTGACTAGTAGCTGGGGCATCCAATAACGTGTCCTGACTATTGAACACAACTTAAATGCAACAACCATAAAACAGGACCAGATGTACGACGTGTACCTTTCAGAGGGCAGATAGGTAAAGAGATAATTCGGGAAAGGATAGGTGGCGCGATTTTTTGTTTTGAAAGCAACACTTCAAATTCCGACAGGGAAATTGTTGTTCCCTTAAATGGAAATGTCTATGCAAAGTTGATAACGGCGAAAATGTAATAATTAAGAAACGAAACATCAGTGATGAAGCCGTTTATTCTCAAAATGTAAATAAGTCAGAAAGGACAGCACGTGGAAAATTGTTAAATTTGTTTCAAGATTTTCAACGACCAGAGCTTCTACTGTGCTTGAAAAAGATTGAAAACTTGCTGACGAAGAACAATTTTGAGACAAGGGCTGTGCTTATCCGTAAACTTGTTCAAATTCTTTTAAAGAACTCACACTGTGAAACTGAGACCTCTGCTGTCTATTTTTTGGAGTAAATATTTCCTGGGAATCAAATGTATAGATAAAAAAACTACTCTGAGGTAGTCACGCATACTGAGCACACCACTTCATTCAACTAGGAATCGTTTTCGTCAGGTTTCTTAAATTGAAAATGCATTATTAGTGCACGACAACTGGGAATAAATATTTCATGAATCGACAGAACAAATAAGTATTTCTCTAAAACAGGATGATGTGCAATGTTAAGACTTAACCCTCACCACAGTGGAATGTTTTTCCGAACGCGCCCAACTGGGGAGGGTGGAAATTCGCCCCCTGGTGATCTCCCAAACTATTACACCAATTCTACCAAACCAGACGTCAATCGAATAGGCATTGAAAAGGAACTCAGAAAAACGGCATCAGTTTTATTTCTAAGGTCATCCCTGGGCTGAGGTGAAGGTCAAAGGTCAGAAACCGCCAATTTTTAACAAATTTCCATTAGATCACTATTTAAAATGGAAAATAATAACAAAAACTGATAAACCGTACACCAATCGAAAGATATAGTCAATGTGGTTAGCAAAATGATGAGTATTAGCCTCTCTGAGATTACATTATTGTATCAGATGCGGTCAAAAGTCAAATAATTCAAACTTTTAGTTCAGCTCAAATATCGCGAAAATCGCACATTTTAGTATTTAGTTTCTGCAGGTGCAAACCAATTCGGTGACTTTTATCGAGACATTATTGAGGCTAAAAGCAACTTGATTCTAAAAAATCCAATGATTGCTGATTAGATGCAGACTAAAAAGTACGAAAATAATAAAAAAATATATCTGAAATTTGAATGTCAGATTTCAAGCATGCAGACATAATAAGCAAATAATCTTAAATTCAAAGATCTTTTTTTATAAATATCTCTATATCAATAGGAATAATCTTTTATGTAACCTCAACTGAATTGATCTCAAGAATTGATGCCGCAATATACATTAGAAGTGAAAATACATGTATGCCGAAATCAGTCAAAATATTCCCAACATTCAAATTTCAAAATAGCTCTCACGCTAAATGTGTTGTGCCAAAATTACTATCCTTCTGTCTTAAGTTGCAAATACGTAGAAAGCAAGCTATTAGAAATCTGGTGGCCATAGATGGTTAATAAATTGTTAATTATTAATTAATAGATTTTAACCATCTTGGTTTAAAAGGTACTCAAAAAAGCAACATTTCGCGATTTGATTTAATAAATTCGGTAGAATTATCTGCCCAATCATTTGGCCAAACATAACTTTGAATTTTTTTGCCTACTTTAACCCTCAGAGACTTGAAGGGGGATCCCGGAGCCATGTTTTTCAATCTCAATTTTTCATCGACGGTATATCAACCGTTCCTACCCATGTAAAAGCATCATGTCTGACAATGATTCTGTATGTGATATGTCATTTCAACTGAATCAGTGGAAGTATAGCAGATAGGCCTAAGGGACCCTCCCCTCAGGTCTCAGAGGGTGTAGAAGATCCCATCCAAACACTTTTACTTTCAGATGAAAAATGACTTTGCGCATGTTCATAATGACTCATATTGTATCAATTTATCCAGTTATTGTTTGCATCATTCTTGAGCTACTATAAGATCGCAGACTGCGAATATTTTGTTCGCTCATATAATCACGCGTGACTGCTTGGCCTACATGAATAATCCGGCAATGAATCAATGTTCAAGATGAAAGCTATGATTATATTCATAGTTCAACAACAAAAGAAGACTGCTAACAAAATGAGTTTTCATATCTCCCCAGCGGTTTTGAGAATCTAAAAGTGTTGCAATTATGGCTCCGGCAAGGTTGGGTCAAAACTTGTATTGGATACACGCAATACAGGTTTTGAGCCAAAACATGGGTCGAAACCAAAGCCCAAGTTTCAATTAATGAGTAGAATGAAGTGAACGAAGTGCATTCTTTGTATTTCTTGCTGACATAAAGTTTCTTCTATAGGCCAAAATTCCTATTGGGCCAAAGAGAAGTGTGGTATTAGTGGGAAACTGTTTTTTAAGTGCACGTATTACGTTATAAAGCTTTCCTTTAATAATTTAACCTTATACACTGACTGATTGAAGATCTTTGATTTAGAAGATTGAATTACACATTGCTCATGACAGAGCAATTGTTTTCATTTAATGATTCAGAAATATAAATAGACTTAATAAATATTATAGCTTCGTAGTGAGTTTGGAATGCGAAATTGGAATGAATTCATTTTTGGAATATCGGCTATCGGTTCAGACAGTTTAGGGGTGCGGATAACTGCGAAGATATAAAATCTAAAGAATGTGCAAAGATCTAACACCATGATCATCCATTATACAATAGATATAGGATACCGTCCTTTAATTCAAATGTTTTGTAATGCTACATAGACGCTAGTAACAATGTAATGAGCGGCACAACATTCAGCAGTAATTTTGCCTATTTCTCTGAACTTCGGATATCTTTAAGTCGTCGCTCTCATGTTAGGGCATTTACACTTAGTGAATATCATTTTAAAGGTACACTGGAGCGGTTGTCTTTGAAAGAAGATCTTCCAGATTTCGTATACATATATCAATCTTATTTTGCAATCACATCGGAAATTTCACTTCATGCAATCCTTTTACCAATCGTGAAGGAATGTACATACAAATATGCGCTGTTTATAACAAAACATCGGTAAAATGTCAACATACAGAAATCAATGATGCAACATTTTGAATTGCTATTTGTGACACGACGACCAGTAGCGCATATTTTGATAATTAAAAGAAATGCAAAAATCTCAATTCCTTCCGAATAGGCATAATGCCAAGCAAGGTATATTCCAGCATGCATAATACTAAGTAAAGTAAAGAGCATCATCAAGTACATGTATGGAGTAACTTTTCAATTTTTTAGTTATGTATACTCACTGACATAAATAATGAAACCAACTATCATTGACTTGAATGGAAGTTTGTTTAATTTTTTTCTATGGTTTGAGATGATATCTCGCTTTGAGTATATTTCATAACACAGTTGCATGCGTCAGGACAGTATTTACAGTTATGAAAAAGACAAACATTTTACATTAAGTGCAGAGAACCAAAATGCGAATACACTGTAGTAAGGCACACTGCAAAGCTGGTCCCTACAATAGTCTCGCTTCAGGATATAAAGCGCGAGTAAATCAGACAGTTGTGTGAAAGGATTGAGATCAAAATTTCGAATCTTCCAGATAATATGTGGTGAACGTGGCTTGCAACAGATATTTAAATGAATGTCACCGTGTTTAGAGCTTTGCAGGTAGAACTATTTTTAGCAGATACGATTATTAGTTTGACCTTTGTAGTTTGTACAAGCGTACATGTACATGTTCATGCACCCTCTTTATGTTCGGCATGATAACAGCAGAAGATCAATTCAGTCCCCACCAGTATCAATGACTTCCGATCGTGTTCCTGATGACTTGTCTGCTGGCTTGAATATCTTTGTATTATCGAACTCTAGTATGTCAAGCAATGGAGTGCAAAATTCAATCGGTGCATTACAGTAGTATTGTGACAGAAGAAATGCTATCTCCCATATACAAAAATCTAAATATTAAACAATGAAGTGTCAGACAAAGCTACTATAACGTGAATAATACGTGCTGATTTCTGCTTGATTAGATGAACGTCAGTCAGACGAGATGTCTCTGAATTTCTATGGATTCTAAGAGGCTCTGTCTCGAAGCAGCTCAAAGTCTTGCCAAAACATATGGATGCATTCCAGGGTGCAGCGGAAGAGACTTGCGCACTGAGAGCTCGAATGCGAAATTCGTTAATGTACTTTCTGTGTTTTCAAAGTGTAACAAATTGCGGACAGTGAATCAGTTTGCTAAACATCAAAACTTTCGAAATTGATGGCAGTGACAAGGCGACAAACAGGCTGAAGATAGGTATAATTCCGCATTCAATCTCCAAACGACTAGTTTGTAAAAAGGTCAAAGATGATGTTTCAAAAGTTGCGTTTTTGTACGCACCTGAGTTGCGATGCATACAGATTTTTCCATGATATAAAAGAGAAGTTTCGCACAAATAGTCCGGCAGCCAGAACGAGTTTCTGCAGGGAACGAGGCAGAAAGTGAGACTTTCACAGAATGATGTACACCCTATGCCTACTACGAATCGGCACGTCTGCGACTTTCAGTGAGTTCCTCTTCTTGTCAGACAAGATCAAAGAAAAACACATGTAAATCCAATGGGACGGAGATTACAGTTTTTGGCAAAAATGAAATTTTCCATGTTATCTCTGATTAAACGAAAAGTACTAAGCCCAGAGTCATAATTTTTGACACGTAGTGTCATCAGGTCATTTCCTATGACATGCATATGCTATTATCATGCTTCTAATCGGAAATGTATGCGAGAATGTGGTCAAATCTGGATAAAGTTGCTCAAAATATTTGCGTTTGCCGACATTAAGAGGCTTGCCAAATCTAAATGTGTTTAGCTTTATAGACAGGAGTGCATGAACATGATAGGAAATGGCCAGATGACATTCCATACCAGAAATTATGACTCTAGGCTTAATACAATCAGAGAGAACATGGAAAATTTCATTTTTGCCAAAACTGTAATCTGCGTCCCATTGGATTACATGTGTTTTTCTTTGATCTTGTCTGACAAGAAGAGGAACTCACTAGAACTCGGCAGACGTGCCGATTCGTAGTAGACATATGGTGCGCATCATTCTGTGAAAGTCTCACTTTCGGCCTCGTTCCCTGCAGAAACTCGTTCTGGCTGCCGGACTAAGAGCCGTTCAGTTCAACAGTGCAGCTCATGGAGTTTGTGTGTCCTCATAGCCAATTTATTTTCCCACTGTTTAGTGCATTGAATTATGACATTTGCAATTGCATTATATTACGTGAAATTTGAGAAAAAAGCTCTGATTACCGATCATTAGCTAATCCGTCAAATCTGAGAGTGAAATCTAATTACAGATCACTAGCTCCTCTTGTTTCTGAAATATCCAATCAACGAAATATTGTTTTCTTGCGCGCTCTCTGACTACGAGATTATGTTTAGATGAACATAATGAACATATGATTGCGTGATCAAGAATCCTTAGTAAGCACTAGACAATCATTTGAAAGCAATATGACGCACAGTGGGTGAATTGACGTAAATTTGAATAGTGCAAAAGTCAAGTCATCAACCATCTCTGGATTTTAGCCAGTGTGATTATAAATTTCATAGTGCATATTGACCCTTTAATAACGGGCGTATTATGAAATACCACGGGCAATTTTTTTTCTCTGTTGAAACATGTTCATAATAGACCAAATATTCCATACGCTATACACAAAGTAATAAAATCGTTGTGTTGGACTACAGCTCAGAAGTTGTTTCTATATCGCAACATCGACAGTTGAAGTTTTAGCGCTTTGCTTACTTTTCCGCGTAATAAGATACCGGTACGTACTACGTAGACTTGTAACTTGATGCGTGTTGTTAGGTATTTTATCGTATTTCAGATGAACGATGCTTGACGGCTCTCGAACAGAGATGCTCGAAAGAGCTCGTACATCAGGATTAAGTGCGTCCAGGATTAAGCGGTCGAAACGCAATCGTCCTGACCAAGTTCCTGTTGATGACCTCATTAAAAATAGTCAAGTAATTTGTTGCATATTTTGTAGAATTTTATTTCACGTTTTAGCATAAGGAACTAATATTAATTCACTTACACACCTGGTAGATTTTAGATCGCGGAATCCCGCTGTGTTACCTAGATCTGGTATTTTGATTGGAAACAGAATAGACAGACTGTTAAATAGGATCTTTTCAATATATAAGTGATAAACATAATTTTGAACAGAACGACTTACTCGCCAATTCATTACACATGGGGAGAGGAGAAGCGTTGTTTGTCCTTCTAGTAAGCATCTTTAAAATTTTTAGACATTTAGGATATAAAAATTTTCTTTTAAATCATATTTTGTACCCATCGAAAATTAACTAGTCGTTATTAACTGGGTTTTTTTAATTTTGTTACCTTGACGCTACGTTGAACCAGGTATTAATTTACGATACCTGGCTTGGCATGCGCACTGGCCAGCAAATAACGACAAAACTTTCTTTACGTAAGCTAGTGACATTTCCTCAAGGATTTTGATGATTGATTTGAAGCTGATTTTTGTCTTTAAAATGCATCACCATACCTGCATATTTTCATCTGCTTATATATATCTTTGATCTTCTGAAAATATGTGTTTGCATTTTTTTCATCATAGGACAACAATATTTGACTGACGAGAATTGACTTAAACTGTTGAAATTTTTAAAAGCATGCATTTGGGATGAAGGTGCAGATCTTTACACCTTCAGAATGTCCCTGTACTTTAAAAAAGTTAGGGATGCAAAACATTGAAGCGTTTGGCATGGACTCTGCAAATTTGCCAATCATTTCGTCTTTAACTTGAGAGAGCATTTATTGAATTTGGTGCTAATGTCTTTCCATGACGAAGATGGTAGAGAAGCCCATCCGATCTTAAGTAAACTTTACATTTTGCTCCAATTACATAAACCAAATAATCGTTTAATAATGAGAGTGCTAACTTTTTTAGACAGCAGTCATTTAAACGGGGGCTAAGTACGAGTACAAAGGAATATCTATGTTGATCACACAAACTACGAATGGATTTTAATTTTTCTGTTGTAGATATAATCAAAAATTCCAAATTAGAAGTTCTTTTTGTTGATATCAACATAAGTAGAATATGAGTAGTCTGTTTCTTGAAATAAAGTGGTTAAATTTCCCTGAAAATTTTGCATTCCGTAAAAGGCTAAACAAGCTCATTTTAGCTTAAATGAGTTGCGACACTAGAACATTGTCATCAGGCCGTTGCCGAATAGTATTTATTTATTCAGGAAATTTATAATGCGCTGTACGCAATAGGCCCACAGCGCGAGGCAATATTATCAGCACAATAATCACAAAAAGTACAATGATCAATAGTCAATAGGCACCTGTAGGTCAATGATAAGCCTCTGATAAAAGAAACACTTTCAATTTAAAAGACTTTTTCTTTGAAGGACTTGAGTGAGTTTGCACTACGTATTGACAGAGAAAGACTGCTCCAAACAAGAGAGGCAACGTAACTGAATGCACGTCGAATGAGACGATGTCAGTATGACTCATCGTATATGCCGTCCTATAGTACATATGGTCGTGTAAGTCATTCGACCGCGATGCGCACTAGCTTGCTGTCCACTAGCGCTCATGTTACTATTGAAGCTGCCGTTCACCCGTAGATTACGAAACAACTCTTTCGCTGCTGATCGGAAGTAGCGAAATGATACTCAGATAATCAATAATTGCATCTATGCTTCCAACACTTGAGTGCAACCATAGAGTATATATATATATATATATATATATATATTTAGACAAGTAATCTGGCAATTGATAAATTTATCAAATCTCAACAGATGTAACCACCACGAGACATGTTTCGGCCTGTTGGGCATCATCAGTCGTGGGTAGGTTTGAACCAGCGACGTTGGAGCTAGAGGACGTGCAAGCATACCCTCTAACCACAAGGCCACCGGACCATCTGTTGAGAGCGTGAATTAGCCAGGAAGGCCCTGCTTTAACGCAGGCACGTAGAGGGCGGAATGCTTTCTGCAATCACTTAATACCGCATCCGAGATTGAGGCGCTTCACGCAGGCGCTACTCATTACATCTTTAGACAAGTAAAAAAGCGTTAAAGCAGTGCCTTCCTGGCTAATTCACGCTCTCAACAGATGGTCCGATGGCCTTGTGGTTAGAGGGTATGCTTGCACGTCCTCTAGTTCCAACGTCGCTGGTTCAAACCTACCCACGACTGATGAGGCCCAACAGGCCGAAACATGTCTCGTGGTGGTTACATCTGTTGAGATTTGATAAATTTATCAATTGCCAGGTTACTTCTCTAAACATGTAATGAGTAGCGCCTGCGTGAAGCGCCTCAATCTCGGATGCGGTATTAAGTGATTTAAGAAAGCATTCCGCCCTCCACGTGCCTGCGTAAAAGCAGTGCCTTCCTGGCTAATTCACGCTCTCAACAGATGGTCCGGTGGCCTTGTGGTTAGAGGATATGCCTGCACGTCCTCTAGCTCCAACGTCGCTGGTTCAAACCTACCCACGACTGATGAGGCCCAACAGGCCGAAACATGTCTCGTGGTGGTTACATCTGTTGAGATTTGATAAATAAAAATTTATATATATATATATATATATATATATATATATATATATATTAGGTAGAGTGGTAACTCCGAATTTATCAAATCCCAATGTGTATACACTTTCGATTTTCTTAAATGAACTCAAGGGAGATACAGGTGGTATTGTCACCAAATGTGAGATATGCAAAGTTTTGCAGTTTTGCAGAAATTACAACGGAATTGAGTGATCATGATTGTAATGCAGAAGGAATTATGCTACTTCACAGATTCTCAGTGTCATGACAGCCTTGGAGATTTAATGTTTGCTAAATTAGAAATTCGATGGGTTCCTATTGCTTTCATACTGAACCTCAAGAGTATTTTCTTAAGCGCGATCATATCACAGGCAGCCTGCCACTGGCACAGCAAAATCACATAATCACACAATGACTTCATTTAACGTAGAAAGATGTAAATTGTTCCACATCACTATTCAGATTCTAGAAATGAAATATGAATTTAGTGAATCATAAAATCATGTCGGTGAAAATTGAATTAAAAGCTTGAAATTTCAGCCAAGAAAGCATGAATAATATCTCGACTTTTTTATGAAGACTTTCATTATAATACAATTCATGAAATTCCTTTGATAATCAGCTTGATCTCCGCTCAGATAGGACGCTTATTATCAAAAATTCATTCCTTTTGATATCCAACTTGTATAATACTACTTATATAGAAGAGTCATCTCGGTAGTATATAAATTGGCAAATGTTGACTTTTTTCAAAAGTGCTCAAATATTTTTTTGGACAACGGGAGCGTAATCTCCTCAAAAAACTGAATCTTTTGATATAAAAAGTTTCACTGTATACAGATGCTTTTTTGAGTTGACACTCTACCTATATATCCCTACTCTATGAGTGGAACATAACTTTCCGGGGTACTCATGGATCATCCCTCCCCCACGTTTTCAAATTTGTCTAGAATCTGCAAAGATGAATCAATCGTCACCGAACTTTAGGTAGACGTACTTTAGCATATTTTCTACCCACATGCAAAAATTCATGCAGATCAGACAGATAGAGATAAGTTTTGCTTTAGAAACGATAACGTGAAGTGTAGCGATGTCAACAGCCAGATTTGACTTCGTCTGTTCGACGCATTATTGTTACTCGTGTGTGTGTATTGTTCTCTCTCCTTCTTCATCTCATCCACTGCTATTGAAATCTTCCCACGACCACTACCTTGCCACACATTTTTTAAGTTAACAATGATAGTATAAGAGATGTGGCCTGGTCATCATCACTTCACGAGTTGCCGGGAAATTACTTTGTTGACCTCAAGTACTTTCTGCTCCAAGGATGAGGTCAGAAGAAGTCAAATCAAGTTGCAGACATCGCTGCACTTCAAGTTATCGCCCCTAATTCAAAAAGCACTTGTCCGATTTGCACAAATTTTGGTATGTAGGTAGAAAATATTTTCGCTTACGTGTACTTAAAGTTTTGTCCCGATTGATTCATTTCTACGGAATTTAGACAAATTTGAAAACGTGGAGGAGATAATCCATAAATCCTTTCCGGTTTATGTTAGCAGCAAGTCAGCAATAAAATATTTTGACTTTTAACTTTACCATTTGTAGATAGTCCATCAACAAGTACGTCAAGCTCCCACCATTCATGCGATAAGCAGCCGGCGGCCCGGTATTTTTATAACTGAAATACATTACTTTCAATTTCTTGCTTCTATATATACCTCTACGTTGATGCTGCACTGACTTAAGATGACATACATGTGCAAGGGAATATTTATACATCGAAAATCACTTTCTGAAATCATTCTGCCATGTTTTTTAAAATCTTCTTGTGTCAAACATTCAATTCTTCTTTTTATGTGTAGGAAATTCGACATCATTCTTCGAATTTCGTAAAGATTAATTAATTACACCAAGGATAAAAAAAGCAACATAAAAAATCACGAAAAGCTGAATTATTACTAACAACGTTAATTACAAAAACCTCTGTCCTCGTTCCTCTCTATCGACGGAGATATTCTCTAAATATATCATAGCTGAAAATATAGACAAAGAGACAAAAGCATCATTAACTGCTATAGGATCATGAATAATTTAAGTCAGGTGATATTCAAACACAAGTTAACTTAGCTATCAAATGAACACATCCTTCACAAACGCATAATTTAAAATGTGAATGAAATAAATTGACATGCATGCATTTTTAATATTCGTATATACGTGTATGTCGTCGAGACTTCAGGATTTATATTTTACATTCAGACCAAATATAGTGCTTATCAGCGCTTTTTGCCAATAGAGGTTCCATAAAATATTTACTTTTATTGTCATATTTTTACTACATGCAACCAGAATTTATCTAAGAATCACTTAACTCGCAACGAAATAGCTAAGCAGTGAAACAAACGTTTGAATCACTTTGAATAGCAAGCATGAATGAATGTCTCCCTGCATTGTTTCTATTTAGACTAAAAATCTACTTACTGCTCTAACCTTAAAATGAATTTTTTTGGGATACTGTGAGAATGAACTTGTGAAATAAGTAAAAAAACAGATCCAAAACTTCGAAACAAAATTCCAGAAGATTTAATTAGATTCTAGTGATGTAGGATTTGAATGCAATTCAGATGACGGCAAATTGAATGATCATGTTCTTAGCATTATGCGAATTCAAAAAAGCCTGGTTGCTTTATTTGTAGGTACTTCATGCATGATCTTATTCAATATTTCGCCGGAGAAAGCTGCCACCTCAAGTTGTCAATACGGCAAAATGTCAAGCATGGAGTAAATTAAACTGAATGCTACAGATAGGACTATCATTTGGCAAGTCTATTTAAGTTTTGCATTATGTCATGTTTCCCATTGCTGACCCGTCATACGTGACATTGCCAATTGCGAATACAAGAAACTTGAGCGACTGGATGGAGCATAACTCAAGGCAAACCCACCTTCATGTAAATGCTCGACAAAATATACATCAAGTTGATGCAGAATATCGCTCGCAGAAAAGACTTTCATACCATTAACATTCAGTGTGCTCCATAATGCACCAGTTGCACGCCATCCCGTTTTCTTAATTTTTCTTTTGGTAGCGTTTTTTCCTGTCTGGGAGCAAAGCTACCAGGCCTGCATGGTGCCTACCAGATGCTTCTCTTTCTTCTAATCGCATAAGCATGTTGATCAAACATACTTAACTGTAGATCAAATAATTTTCATAAT
This sequence comes from Prostheceraeus crozeri, assembly GCA_907163375.1. Classification (NCBI taxonomy): domain Eukaryota; kingdom Metazoa; phylum Platyhelminthes; order Polycladida; family Euryleptidae; genus Prostheceraeus; species Prostheceraeus crozeri. The sequence goes on from CAJQUW010009899.1 coordinate 172,705, forward strand.
ATTGTATCATGAATGATACCAAATTCCTACCAAAGAGTTGAAATCAATTGTATCGATAATTGTTAATCCGATTGTCATCTGAATTCTCCATGATCGATTTCAATCTAGTCTCATTTCTTTATTTATATATTTATTATTTATTTTAGTTTATTTTATTTTTTAATCGATTTTTTTAGTCTCATGTGGCTAATGCGGATGCGTTTAGGCTCTGCAGTGGATTCCTGTCTATCCGAGATAAAAGTATTGTTTACTTTTAAAATTGTCTTAAAATGCATTAACTTCGGCAATTTTCAATGCTTTGTCATGATTCGCATGCTGATTTTATAAGTTTGCATTAGAATGATTTATGGCATATTTTAAATTCAGAATCTATATGTAACGTTTTTAAGTTATTTTCATGACAATTCAACAGCGGTACAGCCAACGACTTATAAATTTTAAAGCTTTTCATAATTAAAGATTCACCTGAAATCTGTTTTGGAAAACAAAAGCTTTGTGAAGTCTTCATCATTTACGTGAAAATTTTGTACCAACGTCATGGACCACTTTTTTATACTGCACTGTAAACCGCTGACTGACAATTGACAGACATTTATCCTACAATTTATCATAATCTATTTTGTCGGTCATTGTTAGTTCTTGTAGGATGATTGCCACTGAACACCTACAATAACTGACAAAAAGTGATGAAATGAATACCAATGAATTATAGCTTAACTTATATGAAAAATACAGGTAGTTTATTAAATTATGTCAAAATAAATCAATTAGAGCAGCATATTTCGCAAAAAAGCGAATTTTCAATATTCTTCTACCTGCACTATGAAATTTAATTTTAAGATTGCATAAAATTGAGCAAAAGTACCCTATAGAATGTCGAATGTCAATCTTCACAAGCTGTAAAGAAAATGATAATATAAAAAATATACCTAAAAATTCGTCGGATATCGCAGGATATTGGAGGTGACAATCGTCGGTTGATCGTGTCAGTGATTTTGTAAGATAATTGTCGATCTACGGTTTACAGTGCTGCTTAATAAAGTTTTTTTAAAAAAATGCAGGTTTACTATTGTTATTATTGCATCACAAAATGAATTCAAGGAATCAAGGCTTGATAGTCAGAAAGATCCATCTCTTTCGTCGATAGCTAGCTTTTCGGAAGTGAAGAGTTACGTAATCACTGTCATGAGCAAGTCAGGGGAGCAAGTATTGGTACAACTAGTGTTTGATTGTCTGACTCGCATACATGTAAATGCTCGTATACTGATGAGGGATGACGCACTGATAATCAGATGTTCAATAATGAGCAAAGAGTAATTATGGGGGTACTGAGGCAACTATCCATGCTTGAGCTTGTGGTTATGCTTGGCTACGAGTGCATCCCGTGGTGATTGATTTTGATCCTGGAGGCATTCTGCGAATCTGAAATGCAAGCAGGACAATTATCAAATTATGATTTCGGTAGAAGCATACGGCACTACTGCAGTTTATTGCACCCTAAAATGCATGTGAGAACAACATGATTTAATCAACAGAATGAATGCCGTTCGTTCTTCCCTATAGTTATAAATGAGTGTCTTTGTGTCTTCGTGTGTCTTCGTCTTCGCACATTACACCGAGCGCGCGCTTCGGTGTAATGTGCGTAGTCATCGTTTGCGGGAGAATGCGCCGTTGTTTTAGGGTGCACCAAACTGCAGTAGGCGCGTTTCCGTCTCTTTCATAGAGGGTGCACTAAACTGCAGTAGTGCCGAAGCATACAGTATATTCCTATATAGTGACTAATAACGGAACTCCACCTTCATAGTGATTAATTATGTAAGTGTTTAAGCATTCAATTCGCCCGCACTTGCATTGATTACGCATGAATACTTGATAACATCAACACATCCAATTACCAAGAGATAAATGCGACCGTATGCTATCTACATTTCAGATTAACCCTCAGAGACCTGAGTTTTTTCGCACCCTCTGAAACCTGAGGGGGGTCCAGTGGACCCCTTTCACATATTCTTAGTTTACCTGCTTAAATCGATATCGAAACATTAGGAAAGTTGATTTTAAGTAAAACAATGATGTTTGTGTGTAGCAGGTCGATATAACTAATCCCTTGAGTGACTTTCAGCTTTCTCAGTAAACACGTGCGAAAATATGGCGTTTTTGTAAGTCAACCACATTTAGTACAGCATCATTTGTACTAGGAGGCGGCTTTACGATATTTTGTGTCACCATAAAGCCTCAGATAGTTAATTTTAATGAAATTGATTTAATTCATGCAGCTAATCCTTTCCATTTGTACATTCCTTAAAATTTATCCAAAGCTATCAGAAATAGACCTAAAATGAGTCAAAATTGCTGTACTTCTAGAACCAAAAACAACTGTGGAGATCTCAAACTTATCATTACTGCTGTGAAAAGTTTGTCATCAGTCTGGTTTTGGTGCTCAACTATGAATATAATGATAGCTTTCATTTCGGACATTGATTTATGTCGAGTTGTTCATATAGGCCAACCAGTCACGCGAGATCATGTGCGAAAGCAAAATATTCACATTTTGCGATCTTCCAACACATTGCACATCTACGAGCATGATGCAAACAATGAATAAATGACTTTCACTCTTTGTACACCATCGTGGACATGTTCGAAATCATTTTTCATCTAATTACAAAAATGTTGTGATGGAATTTCTACACCCTCTGAGACCTGAAGGGGGGTCCAGTGGACCCCCTTGGCCTATCTGGCATACTTCTACTGATTCAATTGAAATGAAATAACACATGCAGATTCACTGTCAGAAATGATGATTTTGTATGGACTTGAGTGGTTGATATATTGTCAGCGTAAAAAATGAAATAGAAAAATGTGGCTCCGGGGTCCACTGGACCCCCCTCAGGTCTCTGAGGGTTAAATCGCAAAGGCATGCAAGGACTGGAGTTAAATCTTATTATAATTAATCGAGTATTTTGAGATTCTACCGTAACAGTCAATAACAATGAGCGACTATTTTTCTCTACGCATTTTCTACTACTGCTGCAAAAATTATCAAATGAGCCATAAGATGCCTTCAGTTGTGACCAGTGTATCAAAGGAAGTTGGATGTGGAGGCACTCTAGTCAGTTTCACAGAATATCAAGTTGCGAACTGGCCTACACTACTCGATGTTTTATACAATCGATGTTCACTTCTTAGATTAGTTTGCAATGATTGTGGTGTTCTGTAGACAATTGACCTGATTCCCATCTATGCGACCGTGCCCTCCTGATAGAAAGGAACCAAATAAGTGGGAGCTCCGCGGAAGTGAGAGAAAAGTCAGGAAGCATTTCCAATACATGTAAAGCACTCCAGTAAAGAGGGAGGGTTTTCGGAAGCCACTTCGTTTAAGCGGGAAGCTAATAATTTAATTGTTTTTAATGGAAAACTACGGTAGATCGGAACCTCACTATTAAGTGATTTTCGTTCATGTTTCAACGAAAGCTTTTATGTTCTTGCCACTTGTTGCACTGTGGCAGTGCATCGTTACAACAACGATTGCATCGTCCCTACTCCACGGTCCGTTCGCATCGGACGAGATGGGAAGGGGATTTATTATCAGAACCTTCATTTATATTTTAGCCATTAAGGCACATTCTAGTGCATCTTTTGTTCACAAAGCAAGCGCTGTTCATCTTTTTATGCAGAATTTCTAATAATTCATTGCACCAGTTCACAAAGCAGTGTACAAACAAGCGAACACACACACACTCTCTCTCTCAAAATCAAATCAAACAAAATCTCTTTCAAATCAAAAAAATCAATAGTACGAACCAAAATGCCTGCAATCTGTTAGCTAAAGATATTTCTAGTATGAATATTGACATTTTCCTTGTTACTGAAACCTTTTTGCATAATTCAATACCAGATACCTATATAACAATTGATGGTTATAATGTTTTTCGGCGTGACAGGAAAATCTGTAGATTCAAAAAGCATGATTGCAGCAAAGAACATAGAGGAGGTGGTGTACTAATTTATGCTAAAGAAACTTTGCCTGTGGAAATTTATTACGGTCACGAAGTATTAGAAACTATATGGATAAAAGTATCTTGCATGACTGAAAAATATCCACTTTTTATAAATGCGACGTACCATCCACCCAATTCACAAGAGCAACCCATTTGCAAATTTTTAGAAACCACTGTGAATGAAATAATCGACCAATTTCCAATGTCCACTATTTTCATAGCTGGTGATTTTAATAGAATTAATCTGAAGAATTTAGAAGATGAATGTTTCTTGACAACATTACATACACCCCCAACGAGAGAACTCGCAACTTTAGATCTCATCCTGACTAATCGTCCAGACTTAATTGCAAGCGCAACCTGCTTCAAATCTTCAATTGATACTGACCATCTGGGAGTGATAGTTAAACCAAAAGCCAATTTACCAGCAGTGAGATACACCGCATACTATCGGAACTATTCGTACAGAAATAAGCAATCATTTTGTTCTATTATGGATCATATAGATTTTTCCGACATTTTTGTAATTGAGGATGTGCATGAAGCGACTGCAACTTTAGAAAGCAAGATTGCGAATGCAGTTGATTGTGCATTTCCTATTAAATCGATAAAAATGATACAAGGATCCAGATTGGATAAGTCCTTATATCAAGAGCATCATCATGGAGAAAAAGAAACAAAGTAAATCAGAAAAACAAATTCAATTAATGAACAGTAAAATTCGAAGCCTCAAGAGAAAATATTATATTGATCAAAGTTTGAAACAGAAATGGAAGTGTATAGATAATGTAACCCATCGAAGGAGTTCAAATAAAAAGATTAATTGGAATCAGATTGCCCCAGAAAAATTAAATGCCGAACTAGCTAATCGCAGTGCTATAAAAAGTAATCATCACAGTGTGCAACCTATCAAATTCGATCTTTCTGATTCAAAACTGGAATTGCCTTACATTACGCTCCAAGAAGTTGTAAACGCTTTTTCTTCAGCGAAGTCTACATCAACTGGTCCTTCGTGTATTCCTGCTTTTGTTTTTAGAGAGTATTTTGATTTGATTGCAGAGCTGGAGTCCATAAAAGCTGGAGAATTCCCAGCGATCTATAAAACAGCAAACATAACGCCAATTCCCAAAGCAAATAATGCAAAAACAGCTAATCAAATAAGAGGTATATCTGTTACTTCAATAAGTGCGAGATTGTTTGAGCGTGTAATACACAAGAAATGGATACTACCAAATATTGCTGAACTCGGTCATCCGCTCCAGTTTGCATATCGGCCATCCATTGGAACTGTTGACTGCCTTCTGACACTACAACATTACATATTGAGCAATTTAGATAAACGTAATGTCAATAGTGTGCATGTCATTGCAATTGATTTTTCGAAGGCTTTTGACCGCTTTGATCAGAACATCGCTTCACACAAATTCCCAATATTCATCCGCTATCCTCATATATGCAATTGGCTCTACGACTTCTGTAAACATAGATCACAAAGGCTTATTGTTGATGACAAGGTATATCCAACACAAAATATTGATCTTGGCTGTTCTCAGGGCACTGTTGGTGGGCCTAACATCTTCAGCATGTATACGGACGACTGCAAAGCATTGCATGGGAATGATAGAGTTTTCAAGTATTCAGATGATAGCACTACTGCCATCCCTTGCGAATTTCCATCAAATAATACTTGTCAGAAAAAGTTACAAGACGAATTCAATAACATATGCGAATGGAGCAAGACAAATTCACTCGAAATTAATAATGGCAAATGCAAACAAATTTCATTTTCAATTAATCACACTCGATGCAATGGTCATGAAATTCTTGATATCGCTGATACTAACTACCTCTCAATCCTTGGAATTACCTTTCAATCAAATTGTAAGTTTACAAAGCATGGTAAAGAACTTCTGACTCGCCTGAGACGTTTGATTTATGTCATTAGAGATCTCAAATTGAACCACTTTACTAAATCAGACATTGACCAAGTTTATGATGCTCTAATTATTTCTAGAATTCGATACGGTATATCTGTTTATGGCTCTGATGTACATGTCCTTTCTCGAATTGATAAGTTTTTGAAAAGTAGCCATCGTCATGGCTATACATCACGGATATATGATGTATATGAAATTCTGTATAATGAAGATCATCGCATTTTTAAGAACATTCTAAAAAAAAAACCATCCACTTCATCATTACTATGAAGCAAATAAAATTTCACGGAATATTTCAACAAGAAAGCACTTCAGTATTATGAAACCAATAACACAAACTCTTGCTTGTCTGAACTCATTTTGCAATCGCGTTTTGCCTTTTTGAACTATTTGGTGTATTCATAGTCTGATATAATTCCTGTATTTGGGGTTATAATAAATACATTCATAGTTCATAGTTCTCTCTCTCTCTCTCTCTCTCTCTCTCTCTCTCTCTCTCTCTCTCTCTCTCTCTCTCTCTCTCTCTCTCTCTCTCTCTCTCTCACAATGTCTTCAATTTTCTCTGCTGTCCTTCCACTTACTCCCTAGACTCGCCTTCGCCCCTCTCTCTCTCTCTCTCTCTCTCCTACTCTCACTACTCCCTCCCTTTCCTCCCCTTCCCCCTTTTCCTCCGTCCTCTATTTCTTTTGTCTTTCTTCCCAAAGGTTCTGCCCATGTTAGCAATTTTATTAATTTCCTCTTACTCGTTTCACGATCCTAAATCTTCTCCATTTCTTTTCTAAGCCATTGTCCTACCGGCCCTGCCAACAAACTTGCACCTTCCTGTATATTTTCGCTGACCAAACATTCTCCACCGTTTGTTTGCTTAACTTGATCACCTCTATTGTCAAGCGTTCCCTTTCATCTCACACCACTTGACCACGTCTCCCACTTCACACCAGCTCTTTCCCACTTATCATTGTTCATTTGTAACCAGTCGCTTATTGCCGCCAACTATTGTCGCTTTTGTCTAATTTCCCTATTGTTTGCATGTTTTCATCTAAACTAAGGGTAATTGTCCGTTTCACTCCCTTTAAGATCCTGCTTAAATGATTCTTTCATTTTAAATGTTACTGAGCTGAAGAAGCTATCGCGAAACCGGTTCTCAGTACATACTATAATCTTGCCACCCATCGTTTTCAATTTGACGCGTTCTGGACGGGTTTTCGGGTACAGAGCGGGTGACACAGACAGCTTTCTCTGTCTTCGCTCTCTCTCTCTCTCTCCCTCTCTCTCTCTCTCTCTCTCTCTCTCTCTCTCTCTCTCTCTCTCTCTCTCTCTCTCTCTCTCTCTCTCTCTCTCTCTCTCTCTCTCTCTCTCTCTCTCTCTCTCTCGCTCTCTCTCTCTCTCTCTCTCTCTCTCTCTCTCTCTCTCTCTCTCTCTCTCTCTCTCTCTCTCTCTCTCTCTCTCTCTCTCTCTCTCTCTCTCTCTCTCTCTCCAGCACACTTTAGTTCTCAATTATTTAGTTTTTTTACCACGGGTTGTAGGAAAGTCAGAGTGAGTGGCTCAGGGATTCTACGGTCTCCCTCTCCCTCTCCCCCTCTCTCTCTCTCTCTCTCTCTCTCTCTCTCTCTCTCTCTCTCTCTCTGTGTATGTATTTCCCTGAGTTACGCAGTGGCGAAAGATAAAAAACGGATTTCAATCGTAATATTTCCTATAACTCTTTACCAATGAGCTTTCGCTTTGTTCCGTGCTTCTGCATTTTTTAACAAAGACATACATCAGTTTTTTCATGTTCAAAATAAGTTTAATATGCACAAAATGATCCACTTTTGTCTGGAACATTAAACCGGAATAGTATTGGGAACCTACAGGCCTTCGTACGAACGCTACCATCAATAGAAGAACGATTACCACAATCTTAAACACTTTGAGCGTACCTAGCAATTATTTAAGCTAAAATGAGCTCGAAACTTGTCATTCCGCTTAAACATGAACTCCGGATAAGCGGGAGGGGAATATCACACCCAAACCGTCCCGCTCATCTGGAGTGCACTTCATCAATGGCGATATCTCATTAGCGTGCCGAGAACGTTCGACAGGACGAGCAGTCAACTCTAGATGCAGACAATTTTCATTTGAATGCTTGATTCCAAAAAGACTGTGATAACATACTATACCTGATTGTGACTTTATTGATTTCCTTGCAGAAATTTGATTGGTCGCGATCCTGGACTCCAAAGCTTCACATAGAAAACACAGTCGGAGATCCTCGAGAGCACGTGTTTCAAATGATTACATACAACGAATTCGGTCATGCATTTCTGTGTGAAAAGCGGAGAGTTTCTGGTGTTTTTCTAGAAAATTTGGAACTCAATCACTTTCCATTTGATGTGCAAGTAAGTCTCGTGTTTGATTTCATGAATGAACTGCGATTGTGTCTGCTTCAATTAATAATCTATAGTGTTTTGTAAAATATTATTTCTAAGGATTATTTCTATGACTTGATAGTGAGATGCTCGCCTCTGTGCATCTCCTCATGGATATATTGGTGCAAATCACTGTGACAGCAATTGTACGATTTCTTTTTTCATGGCATACATGGTCAGTAGAGCCACTCAAATTCTGAGCGGATATGGAGCGATGCGACTAGTAATGACGCTAGTATTTTCCAGCAAATACGATTCATGTTTTGATTGGAGGCACACATTTTAAGGTACATACCGCCTTTGATTATGCTGGCATTCTGAAAGGGCCTGCCTTATGATAAATCGTGATGCGACTTGAAGAATACAACGCGTGACTTTTCCACTGTACCTCCGACTTTACAGTCCTTTCAGAACAAGTAGTGATAAAATTGGCGAATCTAATTGATCAATTTAAGACATATCTGGTGTGCAGTGATGATCGAGAAGATATGAAATTTTTATGAGCATATCACTTTTCTAGCGACTGGTAGCAACGCATCTATCATGACTTGTGCAGCTCGAGCTCACTACCATGAAGTAGTAATAGTAGGTTATGGGAAAATCAAATCGAGCAGACAACATATACCTCAACATCAATGTCATGCACACTGTAAACCGCATACCGACAATTATCCTACAAAATTACTGACAAAATCAACCGACGTTTGTTACCTCCAATATCATGCGATATCCGACGAATTTGTAGGTTCTCCACCGACATCGAAACAGATGCTTTGTACGCAAATTAACTAAACTAAAACTGTTGAATATTGATTGATTTTTTTCGATTAGTGATTGCTTGACTTTTGGGCAATCTGTATTATTGTGTGGCAAAATTTAATTTGTTTGACATAATTTAATTAATTACCTACATTTTTGATAAAATTTGAGCTATAATTCATTGCTATTCATTCTGTCGCTTTTTGTCAGATATTGTAGGTGTTCAGTGGCAATCATCCTACAAGAACTAACAATGACCGACAAAATAGATTTTGTAGGATAAATGTCTGTCAATTGTCAGTCATTCAACGGTTTACAGTACATTGTAAAGCATATAGTGCAGCTAAAGCTTCCTGCACAATCGAGTCAAGCTTGTATTTGTCACGGAAACATGGATCTAGCTATTCAGTGATGGGCAAATGCGTCATCATTGGTTTATTTAATTACCTTAGACAACTTACTTATATTCATTTTATTTTACACTTCATCCATAGATGACGTTAATGGATGGAAGGTGGAGAAGTTGCACCATGCAGACTACATGTATGTTAATATCTTTTTAGAAAATAGGAAATATGTAATGAAAATCATTATGGAAAGTTATGAAATCCGTAGTTACATCAAAACTTAGGTAGCCCTGTCCTATTCACACTGTGAACTACAAACCGTAAATATCCGCTAAAATCAACAGCTGAACTTAATTTTAATTTTACAGTCTGAACCTTAAGTATCCGTCAAAACAGATGTTTGTTTTGTCAGACTTGGATGGAATTTAAGTGTTACGTCATTGCTCATCATGTTGTCATTTTAACAGATATTTACGGATATTTTCTGTGAAACTTGTCTGTGAAGCTTAACGGCTATTTTAACTGTTTTAAACGGTGTACAGTTTACAGTGCACTCGGTAAATTTACAAAACATCGTGCAATGAACTTTTTGCATGAATACTTTGAAGTAATTATTTAAAATTTTAACTGCTTCAAGTATTGACAAGGGCATAATTTCACTCGTAATTGTGTTTTAGCTTGGAAATGCTCTATTGAGACTTGAACGTTCCTTGCTATGCCGAGATAAGTTTGCAATATTGACAGGTTCATGACTAATGAGTAAAAGGCAGCCGATTGAGATTCTGTTGAATGCATCGCATTCTTCCAGACTTGCGTAAAAGACAGTGAAAGTAAATCATCAGAAGTTCATCGTATACAAAAGTTGTGAAACCTCACTTCTCATGTGAGTACTATGATAGGAAGCAACGGTTTATCTGCGAACGAATAATTGTTCTATAGCTTTGAATTTTCCCGTTTTGGCAGGCGCAATTTTCACGAAGCTTGTCACTGCGCCTGTGACACCTCAGAAAATAAATAGTCATTGAACACCTCGGAAAGGAAGCCGTCTAATTTCTGACTTCCAGCTTCTTCTGACTTCCGTCGCTAACGGTAAAACAATTTCAAATAAATCGGCCTAACAAATCGGATAACACAAATTGCTCATATCGCTTTATAGAAGGTCGAAGCGAAGCTAAATGTCAAAAGGAAGATTCTTTTTCAGTGTTCATATTTCAAACGATCAAAATGTAGACAGGAATAGGAATGTGTCATCGAATATTCTTGTTAAATTCAGGATTCATGCGCTATTCATGATCATCGTCTGACAGATAGCCGGAACAACTTAGATTATATTGATTACTTGTAGATATATCATTATAATGTATTAATATTGAGTAGATAGTAGATCAGTTGCTCAGGATAAGGTTACCGGTAGATGTTTCGAAGATGTTTTTTATTTTTTAGAGGGAAATAGACTTTTTTTAGGGGAATAGAAGTATTTTCTATTTTTTAGAGGGAAGATTTTTTGTAGAAATTCTTTTAAAATAGGTTTTGAAAGGAAAAGTGCTTGAATTTTCAGTGATTGTAATCAAATGCCAGTTCGCATTCAGCGAATAAGTTTCAAGGTGTTGCATTTTTGATGTGGATCTCCTAAAGCTACATATGCACGGTGACCTAGACATTCATGACAGTGCTTCCCTGTATTTTCAAATTTTTCACCGAGAATTCGTTAGATTTGGCTAAATGAAAACTCAAACTTGAAAATTCAATCCTTCAATGAAATGGATTGATTTTCAAGTTAGATTCATCGTTTACAACAAACATGAGTCCATGAATCGTACATGTATATCATCAATAATACCACAGATTTAGAACATAGCCTTTAAAATTTTGACGTTGTAAATACCTTTTTATAGCAATGTCACAATTAGACACTAATTTTTGCGATTTTTCTTAATTGATTTTTTCTTTTAGTATCTTGAAGCTATTATTATATTATAAATTTATATCCAATCAATATAATCTTATAGATATCTGTTAGTTTACCCAAACGGGACTTTTTAGTGCATTCAACCATTTTCGGATATTTTAAGACAATTACAACCAAAGTTTGGTAAAATTTCAGAGTTTACAACAAGGTTTCCTTGCCATCTTTCAATTAGTGCATGGTTTATTAGTTTTTATTGTCATTTTCCATTTCATTGTATCTAATAGTAATCAAATAGTAATTCAATCTAATGAAATTTTGTTAAAAAAAGCGTCTTTTAGCCATGACCTTCAACTCAGTCCAGGGATGACATTGAAATAATGCTGTTTTTCTGATTTCCGTTTCAATGCCCATAATATTGATGTATGGTTTGACAAAATCGGCATAATACTTTGGGAGATCACTAGGGGGACGAACCAGTGGGGCGTGTTTGCAAGAATACCTCGGTTGGGTGAAGTTTATATAATAATCATTAATTAAATCTTTTTTCTGACATAATTATGCTCAAACACGCCCAGGCTTTGGGATTATACCTCCGCCTTATTCAGATCTTTTCAGCTAAACAGTGAAGCCAATTCATGATGGGTGCACCATGCATATCTGGCATGAAAAAATCAATGATGGCATCCTCTTTCTCGGAATCATCGAGTATTGTGCTAGTAACATCATTTCACTTAAATATATATATTTTTGAAAAGTTTCCGTTTCTTTGAAAATCGCATGGTGAGATTAAGCATCAAAATATGTTTGTTTTCAAAGTGCTATTGTAGACATGAACTACGTCATCATCCATACTGGATTGATGCCTACTTTCTGACCACCATTCAAGCAAGCTACACGTGGATTCAATAAGATCCAATTTGTCAAAATACGAAATCTCATTTCTCAGTACACCGCAAACAAATGAGAAAGAGTTCACCACTGTTGTTTATTGAAGTTCATTTTGATAATTTTGCATAAAAACAACAACAGATGAATGTTTTCTGGTGAGCAATCACAAAGATTGAGGAATTATTTTCTTAAGCATATTAAAATTACGATTCATGAATTTATGAGTAGTGCGGATGGGGCTTACACAATTCTGACAAATGTGCTTGCTCATAGCTAATCAAAAGTAATTAGTGTGAAGTCATAGATCATCGACACATGTGATTTCACATCAAAATAAAGTGTCCAACGCTAGCGAATGATACTAGTCTTAAAAATATTCGCACATTAGCAAATGTGCATTTGAATAGTGGTCATATCTGATTTGACCTTCCAGTGAGGCAGAGTCAAAACTACTTCAATAGCATATCAGAAACACGCAAAAGTAAGCTGTTGTAAAACACATTATCGACTAGTACAAGGTATTTTCAAACCTGGAGCAAATTTTCGACGGGTGAGAGAGTGTTGACTTTCATTTCAGTTAATGTGGACTAAATTGAGCTCTGGCAATATTTTTTCCGATCAAGAAATGCAATTTTTCTCGGAATCTGCTAATTGTCTAATTTAAACTTTAAGATATTACCGCTACCACATTAATTCAATTACTTCAGTCATTCAGAAGTGACAGTTTGAGGTCATACAGAAAATAAATCATGAAAGCAGCTTTTTGCGACCTTCAAGAGTAAATTAGTAAACTTTTTGAACATGGAAAACAAATTAGGTAAATTATGCAGAAAAATTGTCATGAATATCGGACAAATTGGAGACGAGATGTCTATAGACTTGCGGTCTACAATCATGCACACCTCGTCATATACCGTCACATTACGATTTTAATGATTCCCATAATTAGTCTAAACACTCAGACAGCAATTCAGACAGAAAATAATTGAATTAATGATTTCTGATATGTTGCTACCCCGTTACAAAATTGCAACATTACAATGTCAAGGTTGCAGTATTAATTTTACTTAAAGCTCAGCAATGCAACAATGCGTTTGATGTGTTCATGAATGTCCTTACATACTGTTATCTGGCAGTTCTTCAGGAAAATACTACATTAATGAAATCCTCATCTGAACAACTTTCTTACTTAAGGGTACATATCCATTATACCGCGCTCTTTATTGATTGATCTTAAATGCAGCTTATCAGATTGCCAGGCGCCACACGCACCGTTTACAAACGCACTCACTGTCTGAATTCAGATTCCTTTCTTGTTGATGAAATGACATCTGGCATGCTTCTTTCACCAACATTGCAGTTTTGATGACTGAAATGATATCAACAAGATATCAAGTGACATGTCAATTAGCACGTTTCTGCACAAACGAGTCGCGAGTTCACTGCAGTTAGCTGTTTCTTACAGATTGAAAAAACAGACTTAGTGAGCTTGTCCTAAAATTTAGTTTATCAACTAACAGTGAAGCGATTGCATGTAAGCAAATATTTCAATTTTTCAATAATTCAATGCAAACAAAATTTTCAATGCTGTAAGCGAAGAAGGCTTTAAAACAACTGCAAACAAGATTTCAAGGAAAATCGTAAATTTAAAATGATAAGCCGGACTGGCTGACTGCATGTGACTGCTGTCATGAAAGTGAACAATTTTTCTTGTTTTCCGTGTCTGTATTCGAAAACTATCGGCGGTGATAGCGCAGATGCTTTGTTAGATAGTGTGTTGCTAGTGACTGAGCATGGTAGCTTATGAGCTTTGAATACCGAGGATCCAGTCAAAAATAGGATGACAGACATTCAGTCACCACTTACTGCATGATTGAATACAGTAGCCGCCTTAGCATTCTTGTCGTACCTCGTTCGGATGACGTGCCTGTTGGGCTTGCTGCTGATTCAGTAACAACTTTGAAAGCATCAAGAAAATAGCGGACATCCTATTCAGATCGACCGCAGTACAGATTTTAGAAGTGGTGCGACGATTTGTAGCTTTATGTCCATTTGTACCCAATACCTTTTGCACATTGTAGCGCAATCATTGCCATAGTAAAGTTATGCGTGTAAGAGCCCTGAAACTACATGCACAGCGGGTCCACCAGAAAAACAGAAATTGCGTGAATCCTTAAGAGGAATGAAACTTCTACCCACGGGGAAACCAGGATAACTTAATCAGGTTCAATAAACTATTTTGTGTGGTTGGGCGCTGTCAACTTAGCACTGATTTGGAGTATTGGGTACTCGGTACGCTCCTCAACGGTCTGCATCATCCTAGCTATCATCTCTTCATCAACTTCGACGCTCGTTGTGCCACCCCGAGAACAAACAACAATGTCTACTTCAGAGGCGATTCAACGTCTTGGCGTGATTAGCATTTCTCTCAATCAATCGCTGCCCCTTTGAACAAACTGATTTTTTATAGGTGTTATGCGTAATGATCATTTCCAAAAAAGACCAATTCCAATCATGAAACTTTATCAACTTCCAATAGCAAGAAAGTCCTGTGGTGAGCAAAGCAGGCGTGATGTTTGCCTTATACTCTGAGAGACTTGAGGGGGGGGGAGTCCAGCGGACATCGGAGCCACATTTTTCTATTTCACTTTTTGTGCTGAAGATATATCAAATGCTCATGCCCATATAAAGTCGTCACTTTTTGCAATGAATCTGCATCCGTTCTTTCATTTCAAATGAATCGGTAGAAGTATGGTAGATAGGCCAGGAGGGTTTACTGGACTTCCTTCAGGTCTCAGAGGGTGTAGAAATTCCTATAACAAAATGTTTAATATCAAATGAAAAATGATTTTGTGCATGTCCACGATGGTGCCCAATGAGTGAAATTCATTTATTCATTATTTACATCATGCTCGTGCATGTGCGTTGTTCTAGAAGATCGCAAAGTGTGAATATTTTGCTTTCGCGCATGACTGCGCATGACTGGTTGGTCTACATGAGCAAATCAGCACAAATTGATGTTCAAAATGAAACCTATAATTATATTCATATTTCAACACAAAAAGCAGACTACTGGCAAAGATTCATCAGTGATGAGCTTGAAATCTCCACAGCTGTCTTGAGGGTCAAAAAGTGCAGCAATTATTGCTCATTTTAGGCTTATTTCTGATCAGTATGGATAAATTTGAAACAATGGACAAATGTAGGCGTAGGCTACTGCTGCATGGAATAAGTTTCAGGATCAGTTTCATTAAAACTAACTATCTCAGCTTTTATGGTGACAGCAAACATAGTTAAACCGCCTCCTTGCACAACTGATACTATGCTAAATGTCGTTGACTTTAAGAAACATTATATTTACGCATGTGTTTACTGAGAAGGTTGAAAGATACTCAAGGGATTGATTATAGCGACCTGCTACACGCAAACATCATTGCTGCTTCACTTAAAATCAACCTTCCTAATGTCTTGATAACGATTTAAGCAGGTAAACTAAGAATTTGTTAAAGGGGTCCACTGGACCAACCTCAGGTCTCATCATTTGCTTGCCCGCATGTCGTCATTCCAGTCAGATCGATATTCACCTTTGCCAGTGTTATTTGTGATTTTACTCTTTGTTGGATGATATTGCTCTGTGTCAACAGTGGCAACTGCTATCTGGATTTCGCTGCATTGGATGTCGTTGGATGTCTCGCGAACTTCGATGAATACAGGAGTTGCTCTCCAACGCGACGAAAATCGTCTGTTTGAGTAAATGTGACCAGCAAAAAACTGGCAGACGTCCGAGTCCTTATTTAGTCAGACACATGGTCAACCAGGATAGGAAACTTCAGATCTATATGCACGAAAATGTTGAGAAGTGGATCGTATAAAGCTCATATAGCGCGCATGATAATATGCTTAAAATGAAGTTAGATGTATATCAAAAATCAAGACTACTTTTCCTGAGCCAAAATTAGAAAGAAAAATTGCCAATGCACATTGTGAATGTACAAGCACAATGTGGCGACGGTTTATTTTCCCTTAATTTTGAAAGATGTAGTTTTTTTCTCTGCGCACTAGAATTGTGGCATCCAATTTTAGATCAGAAGTGTCCCGCCCTGAAGTAACGACTATATAACCAAAAGTTGGGTAGCTATTCATATAAAACTACATCCATCCAAGCCTACATGTACGTACATGATCAATCAAATGAACAAGTTCAAGTTTGTCATACAGATTGCAGAGTGCTAGATTGCCTGTGCGATGAATAGAAAAATGTTATCAGACTTTCAACAATGCTGCGCTTCTCACTACAACGGTTCGGTTCGTCAGTACGGCTCCGAATGGCCCAAACTAGCTTAAAATATCTATTCAACAATTGTAAAACAATTCTATAATCATTGTACTTCTATAAGAATTTCTATAAACAATATTGTTCAGCCATTCTAGATATTTTAAGCTAGTTTGGGCCATTCCGAGCCATGCTGACGAGCCATTGTAGGGCGAAACGAGGCGTCTACGCCTGCCAAAGAAATGTCGTACTTAAATTGTGCAAGTCTGAGTACATCTTTCTATTCAAGTTCAAGTTATTTTTCGTCAGATTGAACTTGAACTAAGGTACTTGAAATAAATCTTTGTCAGTATCACACTTCATCGACTTTGTCATCTTTTCACTGTTTACATTTGATAATCAAATTACTGTTTCAGCTTTATATAGAATATGGACAGTTGCATTTTCATCAGTTGGTGACCTGCTTTTCTCCACCTTTGACAAAATCATGCCGGCTTGAGCAAACAGTCGTTCTACAGATGCTGATACCGCGAGTACAGAAAAAATGATTTTTGTACATGTGCAGAGCCGTGTTAAACTCCAGCATAAAACCTATATTTTGAAATGCAGTTGTGTTAATTAGTAATAATACCGGGTGTCCCAAAATTAGCGGTGAAAATTAATTTAGAACTAAAATAAAAACACGTCTGAATTCACGCTGGCTGATTCAATTTCTATGTTTAAAAGCAGACACAGTAGACTGTGCGAATCGATAGCTATCAGTTTAGAAGTAATGATTCATTCGGTTGTTCACTCTGCGCACTTTTGAACTGTGTTTACACCTACCTCGAATTTGCAATGGAATATACGATAGAAGAGCAAATTACAATTACAGCGTGGATTATAACGAATGAAGTGTCAGTAGAATAGAACCTACTGCGATTTAGAGAGGAATTTAACAAAGAAGCGCCGCCCAGACAAACAATAATTCACTGGAAGAAGAAATTGTTGAACACTGGCTGTCTGGTGCACCGACAAGCCGAAAAGGAAGACCGGTGAGTGTTGCAAGCAATGAGAATACTCAGCCTGTTTTGCATGCCATTGAAAATGACAACACAATATCAACTCGAAGATTATCAAGCGATTTGAATATATCCAAATCATCAGTGCACAGAATCCTTCAACAGTGTGATGTGCATCCATATAATCCAGTGTACGGTCAAGAACTAATTGATGGTGATGACTGATGACGATCGTCGTCGTCAATTTTGTGAAACTATGAATGCCGTTTCGTCAACGATCCAGCGTTTCTAAGCTCTCATTTTCGGATGAATGTGTCTTTCATTTGACAGGCTCTATCAACAAGCACAACATTCATTATTGGAGTACAACAAATCCTCATGAGCGAATTACAAACCCAGGTCAAACTCCATCTTTAACAGTATGGGCGTGTGTTTCTTTCTATGGCATTGTGGCCAGTGACATTAGTTCTCAAACCACGAATGGTGAACGATACTGTGGTATTTTGCGTGAGAAAGTCATTCCATACTTTTCAAGGTACAGACAAACACTGTTTCAGCAAGACGGAGCCTCCAGCCACTATTGTCTCAATGCCAGGTGGCTGCTCGACGATAATCTTCCCTGGCAATGGATTGGACGACGCAGTCATATTGAATGGCCGGCAAGGTCTCCAGACCTGTGTGTGACTTTTGACTTTGGGCCTATCTACGTGATCGTGTTTTCCAACCTCCCGGTATCCATTTCCTGACGACAAGAGAACTGGAAGAACGAATTGAACAAGAACTGAATGCCATACCACAGAAAATGTTTCGTGATGCTTTCAGAGACTTCCCGAAGCGATGCCAACGGTGTTTAGATGAGAATGGCGGACACTTTGAAAAATGAATGATGATAGAGAGATGAGAAATGATGTCTATAGTAAAGTATCTTTTGTAAATGTTGTTAATGTCTTATTTTTTAAATGAATAAATCACATAAAAGCATTTCACCGCTAATTTTGGGACAAAAAAATAACTGCGAGCACAGCACCTGGCTGTCGAAGTCTGCAGCCTCGTATTCAGTGTCAAAGGAAACGGCGCATGTAGCAGCGTGTCTAAGCAATCTGCTAGACGACGGAGGATCATAAATACGAATGTGTCATTTCAGTTCAGTCCAACTTCATTTCAAGTTGTTTTACATGCTCGATGCGGCCAGGAGTCAAAGCAAGCTTCCATACTGAGTTCACTTAATGCTCTGTGATATTTCGCTTCATAAATGAAATTACCGATAATTTGGTAAATATGTTGTCTTCAATAATGCATTCTTAAAGAATTGCTGCTGCAAGTTTGGAAATGATCATTTAAAAATCTATACGATATTCATGGATATTTTAAAATTCAATACCCCTCTATGAAGATCTCCATGGATATCCATACCCACGGGAAGCCTGTGGTCTACACATCTGAACATCAAAGTCGGATTCACGCCTAAATGTTTTAATCCTTTTTCTTTCAGGATTTAACCATCACCGTGTCGTCTCACTTGCCAACAGGTGAAATCAGACTGGTAAATGATCCAGATGATCCTCATCGCGTCAACAAGCAATCATTCGTAGGTAAGAATACTTTGTCTTGAATTGAAGATAGAACCATTAGTCTATCTCTACCCGAAAGATGTGCTTTATTACAAAAACGCTCAAGTACTGGAAACTTTGACAGATCACTGAGGAACTTGACACCATTTTCCCCTGGGTATTTTGAGATTTTGACACTCCTATCGTTTCCAAAGGTGCGACGCAACACAACTGGCGTATGTTCGTTCCATTGATGTTATCAGTTTTTGCGAACTTAATCAGCTTTTCACTCTTAATAGAAGCTTGAAAATTGAATTTCACTTTTCTTTTCAAAAATATTGAATTTAACAGCATTTCATGGTAGATGACTTTGATAGATGATGCGTTCTGATCAGTTATCACATAGAAACGTATTCAGACAATCTTGGGGCGCATGTCTAATCGCAATGGGATAGTTAAGCGCCGCTCAAACGACAGGTTTATTTCATCGACTGGTGGATGATGTTCGCTGAAGAGTGTCAAGCATGATGCTGAGATGCTGAGATGCATTCCTAGCCGTGAAAAATGCTCCAGTATTCGCTTTTACACACATTTTTATGAGTTTCCGAGTGTTTGCTATATACTTCGGAAGAGTTCTGGGTAAATGATAGTTGCACTAAGTTAATTAAATTAATTAATTCACTAATTGATTCACTAATTGATACATTAATGGCAATTGGGCGGAAATTCCGAAGATATACCAAGCTTGTATAAATTCATTCTCCCACACCGGACATCACAGGTTTGAAAATGCATTAGAACGTTTTAACTTGTCATTGGAAGGCGATCGTTCTGATGAATTTGATGAAATTAAAGGAGGCATATCATGACTGCGTGTTGATGTATTTCCACAACCAATTAATAATTACTCTGTTTTCTGTAGCACTGGAGGTCGTTGAATAGAACCATGTCATGGAAAATGAAAGGTTTCCATTACAACATGTTGCCCAGAGTACCTCATATCTGCCAAGATTTGAAGCAGACACTCTATCTGCCGCATAAGTGAAACCTTTCAAAGGCCACTGCTTAGGATAGAAATTTTCCTATGGATGAATCCATCGAAAGTCTTAGAAACCATGTCGAAAAACCAGTAGAAATAATATGCTTTAATAATAATATAGTATATTATCCATGGATGTTCGAATTCTTCTAATATGCGTTGACTATGCACTGAGGCAATCAACTATAATTGCGAAAAATGAAAAATATTACAATAATCAAATAAAAATTGCAACATGTAAATGTAAACCACAGTTGAGGTTGAGTCGAAGAAAATGTCCTTCCTTTGATGGATCAACGGAAAAAAGGCCACAATCAGTTACGAATTTTTACAAACAATTACGAACAACAAGAGAGAGCTGTTCGAAATTGTGATCCAAATAATGCCATAGCTAAAATTGTATAGTTTCTGATCACACTGTTGATTTTGATAATTAAGATATCCTGTCACGGTGCAACGATTTTCGAGTTAGGCCTCAGCCACACTGAAAGCAAAGCAAAATCGAGCGCCCCGAGCAAACGTATGTCCGCAAGCTATCAATCGCTCTCGTTTGCTTTGCTCGCAGTGCGTCAGTCTACAACTGCTGCAATGATGACTTTATATTTGCTGCAAAACGCTTTGCTCGGAAATGCTTAGTAAAGCTCGCAGTGTGGCTGAGGCCTTAGACTGCGTTTACACGTGCAACTTTAGTGCTGACACTTTTCGATCCATGATGAAAATGTCAGAAAAGAATGGACAAACAATTGAAGTAAAGGGATGCTTTCAATAATTGTGGATCGTGCGTCACCAGACAATATCAATCTAGCGAATGGTGATACAGAGAAATGCATTGATTCATCAGCTTATCATCCTCTGAGTGTCAACTAAAGTTCAGCCGTGTTGAACTTTATCTGCAACTTTTTACTGACACTCAGAGGATGATAAGCTAGAGAATCAATGCATTTCTCTTTATCAGCATTCGCTAGATTGCTGTTGTCTGGTGACGCACGAACCACAATCATTGAAGGCATTCCTTTACTTCAATTGCTTGTCCATTCTTTTCTGACTCATCGTGGATCGAAAAGTGTCAGCACTCAAGTTGCATGTGTAAACACAACCTTAGACGCATCATTGAATCTTCTACACATTATCAGTGTCAGTCAGTCTGATGTCATGAATCTAAATATGGGCTTCCACCAGCCGGCTTTGCTGACAGCAAAGCGTGTTATAAATAGTGTTCGTCGCTGATTGTGTCTACAACGATTTCTTCTTTCTATTTTATTTCACTTGACGAGGGAAGCAGTGTCTTCCGAAACGTCGTGGATTCAATTATTAAAAAAATTGTAACTGATTGTGGCCTTTTTTCCGTTGTAAACCAAAGTTATGCATGTAGCCTATTGATATTTAATTTAAACCGTGTGAACTCGAACTGTTGCTTTTTCGAAACTTTCACAATATAGCGGAAACGAATAAAATGCAGTCACTTTCATCTCCCTGAAATATCTTGGTTTCAATCGATCAAAAGAAATGCATGAGGATCAAATCAATGGTTGATAAAAAAGGTAGCATATGAAGAAATGCATGTACTTGTAACATGAGGATAGAAATTACCTCATTTTATAGAAATACTTCATCATTAAAAACTTTTGATATTATGAAAGTCATATAATTTTTTATTGTCCTCAACATGCAGAGTCACCCATACTCCAAGTTGCTTTTATCTATTGTATACTACACGACATGTTATTGTGTTCATGTAGATATGGATTTGCATCATTTTTCTCGAAGAATTATTTCCAAACTTTTTACAGCTTTTTTCAAATTGTTGATATTATACTGCTATTGATATTATATACTTCCTAGACTTTTCTATCCATCTCTTTGACTTTTAAACATTTTTGTATTTTGCTATGTTAATATATCCAACCACTTATACTTTTGACAAGGCCGGTAGTGACGAAAGCTTGAGAGAAATAGAATTTTGAGTAAAACAGCAGCAAGGCTTATTTCTTTGATTTTTTAATGAACTTTACTTAAACCAGAGACAAGACTTGCCTCCTCTAACCGGAATGAAACCGGGCCGGGACCGGTTTGGATTTCAGACTATTTTCTTTTGACATTCTGCAAGCAGTTTTAGGAAGACATTGTTGTCATCGAGCATGCATATGGACACAACATATGCTTGGATTTTTTATAATACTTGGCAGATGCAATTTTCAGAGCATCCCAAAGACTGTACGTAGATGAGTCCGTGCTTGTATGTACATGTAGATGATGAGTTGTGAGCGCAAGTGTCAATGCCTACAAAAGTCATTGAGTAGCATGTCTTAGAAAAGCAATGATTTTACAAAACATGCCGTAGGGTGAACATCATTCTATGAAAGTCTCGGTCTCGTTTTCTGCAGAGGTTCGTTGTAGCGGCCGTACTGTTGCTGGTATATTATCTGTTGGAAATGGAGCGTCTGCATGTGACAATGTGAGACGGCAAAGGTGTCTATACAAGACTTTGGCTGATTGAGGTTGCGAAGAACTTTGAATTGCGCTCTCATTTGCTCATCAAATGTAAACACATACTTGACTCATGTTCAAATTCGCATTCTTTTCGATGTACCGCATATCGATCTAGGTCTGTCTTTCTAAGACGCAATGGAGAAAACAAGCCATGTGGGAATGAACAGTAGATGCGTCCAATGTAATGTATGTTCTGAATATTTGAGCAAATATTTCCGAAGAGTAAAAAGAACATGGTAAAAATGTAACACTAGCATGTTGAAGATGATTTTTTCATCCTCACTCAGCCGTTGTCGCATGTGTTCAGTAAATGTGTCGCAAATAGTTTCTTCTTAAGCGTGTGTCAACTCCTTCCTTTCCCCCATCTCATGATAGTCTTCGTCTATGTCGCGGAATGTTATTTGTCGCCGATACATGTCTTCTCGTTTTTGTCGATCAAGTGTTTATCAAGTCGCACTCATATTCGGGATGAGATCAGCATGAATTAATTGATAGATTATATTCTCATGTAAACGTAAACGGTTCATGCGAAATATATGATACCACGTTATGTTCTTAAGGACTTTTGTGAGCGCTGTCGAGATGATGAAAGGTGCCAATAGACGTGATATTGAAAGGGACCCTGAGTTTGGGAGCTTTCACCCGTGTCTTTATGTTCCCGCAAGCAGTTGGAAATACATAAATATACAAATGCGATGTTTCGATGAAGTTGCTACAATGAATGACAAATCACATCCCTTACAATCGGATTTCACATGATGGATAAGGCGCATTTTGACTGTTAAGCACTTGTCTGGACGTCGCTAGCACCACCAGTTCATCAGATCTAGGAAAGGGGGCAGATACCAACTTCTTTCGGTATAGATATGTCATTGCTGAGGACACAACTATATATTTTTGATGGTTCAACGTCACCCTCCCACACTGGTGGCTTGGAAGATGCTGACATAGTCAGGCTTTTATCTGGGGCGTTTTGATCTCTTATTCCGGATGCCTTTCCTACTAATGACTCTTTCAGGGCTCCACCATTGGACCAGAAGATCGATAGGCAAAACACTCAGTCAATGTGCCACTGAGACCACTAAATAAGATATCTAGTCTGTAAAGTCGTGTACATGTAGGTGCTCGTTCCCACTACGGGACAGTCGTAAAAAGTGGCAAATTTCACACAGTGATGTGTGGTTTCAGTTATGATTTCTGCCGGTAATCTGCATTCAATAAAATTTCAGTTACATAAAAATTCACTGATTGGTTTATATAATGCAACTTCATAAAATACTAAAATCATTAAATTCTTGTATTTCGCTCCCATCAAAATATTCTAAAATTACTTGCTATTTAGTCAACATTACATTTTTTCGACGTGTAATGCTGATTTGAAATTCTGCAAAAATCCTTATCGAAAAAAAATAGACATTTCACCTGAATCAAGCCGAGCTCTTCTAGATGATCCCATGGTGGCAACAGGGAGAAAATGGCTCAATTTTGAGTATTCGTGTATCTATCTGTTTTGCCCAAACGCAGCTGAATTGTACATACTGTGCATTTACAAAAACGCACTATGCTGTGCGCTATGAAATTAGTTTCACTGTATTCAAAAGTCTGAAAAGAGAATTACCGAAAAACCATAGAAATCGATAACAATAAAATCTCTAGAATGTAGGCAAAGCTCTATGCAGTACACAATACTGGCGCAAAAATCGCTCGCATTTTCATTCAGATACATTTGTGAACCGCTGAGTCACTGGGTTAGGGCTCAGCCACATAGAAAACAAAGCAAACGCGAGCAAACGTATGTCCCCAAGCTATTAATCGCTCTGGTTTGATTTGCTGGCAGTGTGGCAATCTACAACTGCTGTAATGATGACTTTATATTTGCTACAAAACGCTTTGCTTGGAAATGCTTGGAAAAGCTGGCAGTGTGGCTGAGGCCTTAGAATCAGTCACATGTCTTATTCCACGCTTTTCATTGGTGGTTAATGTTCTAACTTACTTCCCCAAGATGTGCCGCGGCCTTGAGCCATCTTTCATTCTAGTCAACTTCAGATGAACAATCTATTTCAATGGTAAAAACATATACTGATTATACTGATTTAAGCGGATCAAAACTATGACGTCGTCAATTATCGAATGTGACATCTTAATCTTTTCTGATGCCAGCCGATAATTTCAGAGAATTTTTTGCGGCTATTTTAGCTTTCATTTAACAGTGCACAGTATACAGTGCTCCCTTTGAAGACGATTTTTATGATTGATGACATTAATAGCTGTCATCGGGGTTTTTACGGTTTACCTTTTTGAGAGTGTTCAAGGATCTGACTTGGTCAAGTTCATATTCTCTGTCATTATACAACATTCGAATCAAATCAACAAAACAGCATAAATTTGTCCTGCATTATCTATCTGAATCAAATATTCCGTTCACTAAAAGCATACACGATACTTACATCAAAGTATTCGACCAAGAGTAACAAAGTGAGTAAAGTGGCAACCAAAAATCATGTTTGAAATTCAAAGAAATATTTAAATAATTGCTGAATATTACTATGCAAGAACAGCTAACTGCCGGGAACTAAATCGTGGACAATTACCAATACAATCAGAGTTGATGCAGCAGTATTATTCTTGCCGGCATCACGGGGCAGCGGTTCAGCAAAAAACTAAGAAAATTGCGCTTGTCAAAAGTATTTCTCATAGTATCTCATTGGCAGACAAGGATAAGAGCACGAGCACAGTATTCGATCACACCTCATCAAGGAAAGTTCAGAAGCGTCATTGAGCTATTACTATAAGGGCACGACGAAGGGTCCTCAAAGCATGAAAACACCGCTAAGAGGTTCGAAGCACAGAGTCAACATGAGTTGACCGCACGTTCCTTAGCTGTAATTAAAACGGATGGCGGGAATGGCGAGGTCTTTGAACACGAGTGTCTTGAGACACTTTCGGAATCACAAAATCATCATAAGTAGCGATAAGCTAATAACACTGTTCAACATTTTTTGACTTTTTGTCTGTTTCCTAAATGAAATTAGTCGTTTCCTACTAATTCTGTGCCGCTGATCACAAATCCGTTGACCGTTTTTTCCTAGGACCTCTACTTTTTTTCTACGGTCAATATTTAGGATTATGATTTTGAAAAAAAACACTGATTTTGGCTCTTGTGCAGTCCCCCGCCCCGACATTTTCCATGATGCCAGTGTTGATGTCAGGGTTGGGGTTTGGGTCAGGGTAAAACTTAGGCCCCAACCTAACCTAAAACTAACCCTAAAACTAAATACATACAATCCAAAATCCTAACCCTAAATCCTTACCCAGACCATAGCACTAACCCTAATACATGGGCAGCATTGAAAATGTGGGGGGACTGCACAAGGGCCCTGATCTTTATTAGAATAAGATCAAGTCCACTTTTCCTTGAATCCTTTCTTATAGTAATTTTAGTCATATTGCCCGTTTTCGATCACTAGTTTACCGCCTTGCTATTCACTGTATTAAAATCAAAAACAAAAATATCATGCATTCTGCATTTATTTGCCTTCACAATATATGACATCAGCAGATTTACTTACTGCTTCACACAAAACAAAGGAGAGCAAAAAAGTCATTGCAAACCTTTACCATGATGCAGCTAAAAGTTCTTTCTTAAACTTTTTCTGTTGTACGCGGTCTCTGGTGATTCTCTCTGCAAAGTCCAACAGTAGTCTGCCAACATGTGCGGACTCAACTTGCTTTGGTAGCGTTTTTCCATGTAGCTGATTTCTTGGTGGAATCTCTCTCCGTGTTCGTCGCTAAAATCCCCAAGGTTGGCAGGAAAAAAATCCAGGTGCGAATGAAGGAAGTGTATCTTGAGAGACATGTTGCAGCCTAACTGTTTTGTAAGAACGAAGAAGATCATCAACCAGCTGTTCGTAATTGGCTGCCTTGGTGTTGCCCAAGAAATGGTTTACAACTGACTTGAAGGCTTTCCATGCTTCCAATTCATTCACATTCAACGATTCGTCGAAATTGCTGTCCAACATCAACTGACGAATCTGTGGACCAACAAAGATACCCTCCTTTAACTTTGCCTCACTGATGCGTGAAAATTTTCTCTGTAAATACTGAAAACCGTCACTGGTTGGGTCCATCGCCTTCACAAAAATTTTCATGAGCCCGAGTTTGATGTGCAGGGGCGGGAGCAGTATCTTTCTTGGATTTACAAGTGGTTGGTGGCGAACATTCTTATGACCAGGCCGTAGCTGGTCTCGTCGTGGCCAGTCTCGTTTGACATAGTGAAGTTCTCTTGCCCGACTATCCCACTCACACAGAAAGCAGCAGTACTTCGTGTATCCGCTTTGCATGCCAAGTAGTAGCCCGATGACCTTCAGATCACCACAAATGACCCACTGATGCTTTGAATATTCGATCTTTTGTAACAGTGTCTCAAGATTGTGGTAGGACTCTTTCATGTGCACTGCATGTCCGACAGGAACAGAAGGGAGCTTGTTCCCTACATGGAGCAGAACTGCCTTCAAACTCAGCTTGGAGCTGTCAATGAACAATCGCCATTCTTCTGACTTATGAGCTACGCCAAGCACTTGGAACAAAGAATCAATGTCATGGCAGTAACAAAGTGTGTCTTGCATGTCGAAGAAAGATGATAAGTTGCTCTGACGACTTCTAAATGAAGATATGATTGTGCCTGAGGCAAGTAAGTTCCACTGTTTCAGACGAGAACCCAACAGTTCTGCCTGGTTCTTAGAGAGACTGAGGTCACGAGTCAGGTCATTAAGCTCACCCTGCGTTATGAGATGTGGTGCGGTCGAATGAGTTGGAGGTTCGTATTCCGCATCCACCGCTGCACCATCTGGCTCACTGCCACTCGTTCCTGACTGCTCTGCTGCATCGAATTTCTTAGGCGGAGTCGGAACAGGTAGATCTTCGTTGTGAGCAATGGGTCGTAAAGCTGAATTCAAGTTAGGATAGCTGAAATTCTTCTTATTTCTGGAATTGATTCCACTGACATTAGTCAAGCAGAAGTAGCAGTCGGTCGTATGATCTTTGGGTTCTCTCCAAACCATCGGAATGGCAAACGGCATTGCTTTACAAGTGCCATGCAGCCACCCTCGCAATGTAACTGCGCAGTTGGAACAGCACTTGTGTGGAGACCAGGGCTTGTCTTGATCACCCAATTTGCACTGAAAGTATTTCTCGTATGCTTCCTCTATCGTAGGAGTAATTGCTTGTTCTCGACCTCTCAAAATATATTCTCCACATATGTAACAGAAACTGTTCGGTGACCGTTTGCAGGAGCGCGACATGTTGCGACGAAAATCATAAAACTCTAAAATGGATCGACTTGTGTCGTTAGATTTCAATGTAAGGGTTTGCTCGGGTGAGCTGTGTTCCACCGTCTAGCAAGCCTGTGTGCGCGTGCGTCTCAATGGCACGTGACAATTACGTCATCAGTGGAGCTAGTGCACGCAATGCCGAGATGAACGTTCAGGCGCAAGTTAGAATATCTGAGACTTAAGGTATGAACCGACTTGTGGACATAAAAAACATGTACATGTATAGAAAGAAAACTAGAGGTCAAGGACAAAAACTAAGTTCAAATTCGTGATCAGCGCACTTGATTTACCGAGAAACAATGTCTTTTAGCCAGAAAACAATTTTTATGTTGAACAGTGTAATCATAATAAGCGATAGTCATAATAAGCTGTTCTTAATGAAGTCATAGTATGAATGTTTCATGACTTGTATTCGACTTTGGCATTAGCTTATATTCAACTCATCTTTGTCTGTTATTGCACATTTGTGGCTGAGAAACTGAAACATTTCTGTCAATAATTATTATTAATAATTCATGTGAAATACAAGAGTAGAGTTTTGCTTATACCTGATGCACCAAATCTAATCACGTTTCAATGGCATGCTTGTTGCTTTCAGATGAGCAAGAATGGTATTTGTACAAACACATTGAGACAGAGCAGATTGAACTGTCTTACGAATATGCAGATCCCGGTTCTATACGCCCAGCCCTTTCTATCAAATGTCGAGCCGCACGGCGTCCAGCTTATTTCATTTGGAACATATTCCTTGTCACAGTAAGTTTTCCTCTTTATGTACACTGTAAACTCCAGGTAGCTAAATACCAGTCGAAATATCAGTCGTAATGATGAGACAACTGCAGCAAACAATATCAAACGACTACCAGACAAGATATCAGACAAAACCGTCTTCTTCTCTAATTTTGCTTAAAATAGGAAACTTTTTTCTATAGTACCGACTACCACGCCACAAGTAGTCACAAGTAATAAATAAATCCAACAATCATTTCAAGCAGAAAGCATTGTCTCTGAAACGATTCTCTCTCACTCACTCACACTTGAAAAGTTATATATTTATTTATGAATAGTCTTGATGCCTTGTTTGTTATCTTTCGCATATCGGATTGCGACTTTAGGGAAGCATATATACAATACACCCTTAAAAATTGTAAACATTTTGAAAACTGAAATTATTGACATATGGTATCAATACGTCAAATGTTCTGAGCTGCTTTTGCCATGACTAGCCTATAAGTCTAAAAAAACTCTACTTGTTTTATGCATTGCATATGGCCTACATAAAATTATAAATCATGAAAATTTCATTCTATTTTGACGAAAGTTTATGTGCTTGTCATAAGAAGTAACTGTATGAGCTAACGACTATGTTTGTCGATCGATTTCGAGTATATCTAAAACCCATCATCAGAACAATACAGTCGCTGAGACAAAAGATTTTATACATGGATAAATCATGGTCAATGCAATTCACTAAAAGATGCTGAAATTAGATGCATTGAATCAGGTATCAAATCATGCATTATAGTACTAATGTACTAATGAGTGAGAACTTTTCATCCGTGCCTCTCCGAATGTTCTAATTTTAGCATCTTTTAGTGAATTGCATTGACCATGATCTATTCATGTATAAAACTGTTGTCTCAGCTACTGCATGTATTGTCCTGAAGATGGGTTTTAGATAGTCAGAGGTAGTATGATATGCAGCAAACGTAATAATACAAATTAGTCCGTGCGATGAGACAAAAATTGTCTGGTAAGCAGTACACTTGCCAGACATTGCGTAGTATCGGCCAAAATGCAGATTTGGTTGATAAATTGCCTGATAAATGGCTGTGGACAGTTTACAGTGTGCGAGTATAACAAATTGCCGCTTACAGCAATTGCTAAGGTCAGCAACAATCGATCGTTCTGTTCCTCTCAGTTTGATGTGTAAGAAAATACATTGAAATAATTTCAAACTACTATTTAATTTGCGAGTCATGCATTCAAAGAAAAAACAGAGCTATGGCAATGAAACATATCAAAAGAGAAAGAAAAACGCGTAATGCTTTAGGTAGTGGACAGCATGACATACTTTCTCGCGCTTCTTGTCTGAGACTTGCATCAAGAGCTTGAGTAACAATTCCAACGAGAGAAATTCGCAGACTTCTGTATGACAAGCATACACAGAATCATGACGTCTTATTCTTGCTAAAGAAAACATGAGCTCACGAAATAATGCAAGTTGCCAGGTATACCAGCAACTCTTTTCGTCAAACTCCGCTACCAACTGTCTTTCACAAATTTATTAAAACTTTACTATGTTCATGAGTAAACTGCATCTAATGATTATTAATTTACCAGATTGCAAACATAATAATACTTTGCGTTTCTTTATCCACGCCCCACTGAGTGATACGTTTTTTGAGTATCTTTTAAACCAAGCTAGCCATGGCCTCCAGATTTCTGATAGCTTAGTTTCTACGTATTAAGCAACTATTGACTGAAGGAAAATAAATTTGGCACTGCACCTTTGGCGTGATATCCATTTTAAAATTTGAATGCTTGGAATATTTTGACTGATTCGGTATATTCACTTGTACATTGAGGTATCAGTTCTTGATGAAATAAGTTGGGATTACATAGGGCCCAAAGCATTCTTCCTATCAATGATACACACAAATGCAAAGTTTTTGATTTTGAAATTATTTGCTGATTACGTATCTGAAATTCAAATTTCAAACATGATTTCCCACTGTTTTTTTTATGTTTTAGTTCTGTATCTAATAAGCAATTATTGAAAATTTTGAGAATCATGTTGCTTTTAGCCTCAGTGTCTCGATAAAAGTTCACCGATTTCTTCAGCTGCAGAAACTAAATGCCAAAATGTGCGATTTTAGTGCTATTTGAGCTGAACTAAAAATTTGAATTATTTGACCTCATGTAATGCAATGATGCAATCTCATAACGATTACTAATCATCATTTTTTTCACCACCTCAACCAGATCTTTCGATTAATGAATGGTTCCATTTCCATTGATATAATGAAAATCTGTTAAAAATTGCCGTTTTTTACCAATGAGTACGACCACAGCCCGGGGATGACCTTAAAAATAAAAAAGATGCTGTTTTTCTGAATCCCGTTTCAATGCCCTTTCTGTTGATGTGTGCTTTGGCAAAATTGGTCCAATAGTTTGGGAGATCAGCAGGGGGGAGAAATTCGCTTTCATCATCCAGCATAGTAAAATGTCATTAATTAGTTTATATTTTGGAAAATCATCATCTATAACACAAAAGCACATTATGAAAAAAGCCTATAAAATAGTGTAATTATATTTTGACTAATATAAAACATAAACTGTCATATTAATTCTCCATCTTTTCCTTCATTCTTGACCTGACCGAAACTGATCGAAACCCAATCGTGCAAATAATCCTCAAGATAACAAACAACAATATTATTTTAGCCTGACCGAATTATTCCAATGTATTTTCGCTTTTGCGTGATCCATAAAGAATCATTTGCATAATATTTGTCACACATATTTAAATAATAATGAGTTGAATGAAGTTTGATTCACATCAATATTCTAATGACGAATTGAAATGATGTTGTCGAAGTAGAGGTCGCTGATTTCAACTTTGTTATTCTATCAACACATACTGTCACTCCTGCAGAGATATTCATTCATCGCTCCATCTGATAGGACTGCTGTCATGCTCTCAATCACCCAAAACTTGATTTGTGTCTAATGATTGTCATGGTCATTCCATTCCTCTCCAAATATCAGGTCGACTCCTCAATTTGCTAAATTTCTTCTATTGTGAATGCTACTAACTATTCATAGAATTTCAGATTCAAATTTGATCGGAAAATAATGCCATTGTCTAAGCCAGTGTTTTCCTTAATCCTCATCCGTCCTTGTAACGCCCCACGGGGGATAAGAAATAAGTAGTTTCATTGTTTGAGCTCTTACCTGATAAAATAAATTACTTATATCTGTTCTTTTAGGTCTTTTTACAAGGAGAAAATTTACAGAGTGATGTTAGGATATTATCTAATATTCTGTTGGTCCTTGGTGCCGTCTTTCTTCACGTTTACTTCAATGACGAGGTAGCTCATCAAAGGTTTTCTTGTCTCCCTTGCAAACTACGACATCATTCGTCGATAAAATAATCCACATTATCTCCACGAGCTCTATTTACTGATATGAGCTTTTTCATTGAGACTGACGATAAACACAAATCAACTTATGCTTTTAAATCATATTCGTTTACATTTCCAAACTGATTTCTACATCGCAGTTTGTAAAAAAAATACGGAAGCATAGTCCTGTATATTGCAAAAAGCTTTGAAATTAGTATACTTTCACTGTAATCGCATTTTGCTATCTAACGTATGCAGCGCGGATGCAAGATGAACAAAGGTGGTGTCTATATATGGTAATTGCTAGCACATGCTCAAATGCATATATACGTGTATAATGCAGCGTACTTTGTATATGTACATGTATACAAGGCCCGTGGAAGATTGATGGCTCGACAACGTGTACACTGTACATGTACATTCAACGTTGTCGTGCAAGTTTTGTATTAATACATGGCAATGACAATATCCACAAGACAATTATTTTACTGATACATTCATACGGAATCTGTTGGCATAATATACAAGTAAATGCTAATCTTGCACCGATTCCTGAGTATCTAGCGGTGAGTTACTTGCTGTGAGGCCTAGTTCTGACTGCACTGACTTGAGAGAGCGCTGGAAGATGATGCATTTGATTGTGAGACTGACAGCATGACATCTAATCGTTAAATTACTAGGCAGATGGAATTAATATGCAGTGTACGTGATTATGTCAAGAGCGAGTTAGCTCGTCATTGGCAATATGTAGACAAGAGACTTATGCTTCCATCAATGACAAGCTAACTCACACCTTTCAAATTCTAGCAAGTCCCATTACGGGTTTTGGGGTTATTTTCAAGCTATGTGATGCAATCCTTCTCTTGGACAAAGGGCGTTGCAATGTTTTCAGTCTCGGTAACGAAAGTGTTTGGAAAAACAACATAATTAATTGATGTCAGCTCGTCAGTCAATGAATGGACACATGAATTGATCATGATAATGAACTGTAGTTTTTGACTCCACATTTATTTTACTCCAATTTTACACTAGCAGCTATACTTCTGATGGAAAACAAAGTTTGAAGGAACTCCTGCAAAGATATACATGTATTTACATTCTGATTCGCAAGCTATGATATCAACTTTAATAGACATTTGCTCAAAATTATGCATCGCTCTTTGTTAATGCGACTGAAGACGTCAGGCTGAAGAGAATCGGAAGTGGTCAAGACAAATTGCA
This sequence comes from Prostheceraeus crozeri, assembly GCA_907163375.1. Lineage (NCBI taxonomy): Eukaryota > Metazoa > Platyhelminthes > Polycladida > Euryleptidae > Prostheceraeus > Prostheceraeus crozeri. The sequence goes on from CAJQUW010009899.1 coordinate 205,985, forward strand.
TGTATTAAGTTTGTCTCCTATGAATTGAAAACACCAAACTATATTATGGTTATGGTACAACACCAAATTGAACTATATGATTATCCTATGACCAACGCATTGTCCAATGATCATCTGCAACTTCAAGAGGAAGATGTATATTTTCAAATACAGCGAAAACAATTTCGCATTATTGGAAGTGCCACTTTGAGATAGAAATTTACGAGAAACACTCACAAATAGAACCATATGAAATAAATATTTTGTGACATATAGACAGAACATTTTATGAACAGTCATAAAACGGTAGGGCTGTGCGTTTGTCGCACCTGTTGACACCGGTGCACTTGAAATTTAAAAAAGTAATGCTAAAATCTTGTGCATGAACGAAAATTAAATTGCCTCGCGCGCAATTAGATTTGCTCACGAAAATATGGAAGGTTGTCTTTTATGAAGAAGTTTAAGATTTTCTAGAATGAAATGCAAATTGTTTAAAGAACTAGGAGAATTACTGAAAATTAAAAAAATTATGATCGTAGGGCATTGAGAAATAATCGGGATCCTGTAGAGATGAAATCTAAGAAACAAAAATTAAGTATGAAACTGAGTTAAAAGTTCATGAAATAAGTAGCAAATTGTGAACCCCATGCCGCAAGCTGCAATTGATTTACCATAAAGTCATGATCAAGTGTGATTTTCATAGTTTCATGTTCATGATACACCATGCTGGCCAAAAGTTTAACACGATGGAAAATATTCTGCATTTATTTATTACAAGCTATACTTTCATTCAATGGTAAATGCAACGTTTTATCTCGGTAGATATGAAAGATATCATATATAGGCCTACTCATATAGTCACATGTTCTTCCCAACAAGCTCAGTTAAGGGGCTATCACAATAGCCGTGCGACAGATGCGACCTTGCGACCGTGCGCTCAGAAGCGATCCACGACTTTTTTATCGTTCAAGAAAATCGCTCTGGGAGTGATCCCGACGATACGATTTTATCGTTGAGAAAATCGGGCTAATGTGAACAGCAGTGATGTTAATTATGCTGAGCGATTTTATTTCAATTTATCGTTATCGTTATCGTTACCGTGCTAGTGGGAACCAAAGGCAGCGTCCACCCAAAAATTATTTTTTATCTATCGCCTAGAATCATCTTGATATTTCCTTTTCATCAACTTGTGTAGACACATGGCTGCCATGACTATGACCTTGACTCTGATCGGATCTTGCTGCTTGGTGGTCAGCAAGCATATTCAGCGATGTGCAAGTATACCAAAGCTGTTCCCCAACCACACGGCGGGCACGGAATAGGCGATAGTTGAATATCCGCTGTTGGTCCGTCATCTGGCGCTGGGAGAAGGGTTTCATCATCCACGAACGCAATGGAAAGGCGTCATCTCCGACCACGAAGTATGGTGTTGGCCTGTCATCATGTGGTAGAGGCTCGAGATCTGGCAAACGCAAAGTTCCTTCTTCCAGCTTTCTTCTCAGTTGTCCGTTGTTGAAGATTTGCGCATCTGAAGAAGAACCTTGGCATCCCACGTCTGCCCAGATGAACTTGTAGTCAGCATCTACCAAACCTAGAAGGATAATACTGAAGAAGCCCTTGCAATTGTGATAGAGAGTACCAGACTTCCTGGGACATCTTATGGTCACGTGCTTGCAATCCAGGGCTCCTCAGGTATGGTGAAAATTCCATATCTCACTGAACTTTCTTGCAATGTCTCTCCAGTCATCAGGGTTCCTAGGGAAGGCAAACACCTGAACCTCGTACTCGTCAACTATGGCCTGACAGACCTCCGGAATGAACAGTGCTATAATGTTGTGGGCAACACAGAACGAATACTGGAGTGTCTTGTAGCTTGCACCAGTAGCCATGTATCTAAGAGTGATAGCTAACTTCAGATCAGGTTCAAGAGGTTCTCGGAAGTTTCCATTCTTCTCGATTCTTGAGGATATGCGCGTCAGTATCTCGTAGAACATCTCCGGAGGCATTCTCAGGTAGTTGACAAAGTCCTCTAGGGATTGCAGCTCTAATTCTGCCATCAGAGTGTGGTACTGGCAAAACCCCACACGCTTCGCAATCCAAGGCTTGACCCACCAACGTCTTCTTCGTCTTCTATTACGTCGTCGAAGTCGAATAAGAAGCACCAACGCAGCAATGTCTCTATCAGGTGAGTGCAGCACGTCACGGGGGCGAACAGAGGACATGATACAATGATATGAGGCTGATAGCACATGTGCGGTATATACGCTCGTATATTGGCGTGAAGTCGTGAGACCAGTCTCACGTGTACAAGAGACTGTTGCACGATGGTCTCATAGTCGTACGATGGTCACATCAAAGTATACTTTTGGAAGGAAAGCAAACAAGTAGTCGCACGATGGTCGTGTGACTTTTGATACTGTTGCACGACTATACGCGACCGTCGCACGAGCGATCGCGCGAGCTAGAATCCCGAAAGTGGTCGCGCCTGAAAATTCAGATGCGACTACAGGAGACCATGAGAAGTCGTGCGACAGCAAGAGACTGGTCGTGCGATAGATGCGATCGATCTTGCGACCATGATCGTAAGAAGTCGTAAAGAGGTCGCACGACTATTGTGAAAGCCTCTTTACAAAAATCACAATTGTGTTAGACGTTTGGCCAGCATGAAAGAAATCAAAAGTTTTGAATAAACCAATATCCCGGACTTAGAAAGTGCTCTCTTGGTTGGATTAATTATGTTGAAACGGTTGAAATCGTCCTCTCTCTCTCCATATTTACTGCATAGCCAAGATATTGAAAGTGAGTTAGCTTTACTAAAAAAAGATAGCTTCAAAGTAATGCACTAAGATAACAGTTTCACACCCAACAGTCTTGAATAAGGTTGTAGATGCCGTCCTGTACACTGTGATCTTTACGTTGCTATTCTGCGAAAATTATGCTCCTCGTCGTACAAGGCTTTGTTATATAGTTAAATTGAAGCGTTGATTCGGTGACTTCGAAGGCTCTCACATTTCTTATGTGTAACGTCAGTAGCAAATGAAGATCATCCAAATCATCATTAGAACTAACTGATAGATATCACACATCTTTCTTTCAAATTTACTATTCATTTCCGTCATTAAATTTGCGATCATGATTTGCCTGTTGAACAATGATTAATTTCTAATCTTGGGTCTTATTGTATTTTATCAACTACGTACATATATCTCCAATCAGTCTACCACTGAACTGGCTCGTCATGGAAACAGAATGATGAAGGAAACATGTAGGCAGTAAAGGAAATGTGTAGCATCATAGGATGTACGTGGGAAACATTTCTCCTAGAATGAATTGTAACGCAGCTGTCTTTAAAATTTATAATGCTCTAGGGATTTATGTATTGCGTGTTAGTTAAATATTCAAGTTATCATTTGCGTGGATTGTGGAAACGTGTACGACAACAGAATACTGTCCTTATTATGAACTTCGTGATCATGCATAGAAGCCATGAAATCTTTGAGAATATACTGGACGCCTTATGGTATATCTGCATAGGCTTAAAAGTATTTTCACCACGCCTTTTTGATATCTTATAACGTCGGTCAGAAAAATATTGAAATTATGAAAATTGCAGACTTCGGAAATATTAGAAAAGTGAGACAAACGGAATTAATAACAGTTTAGTATAGAGATTCATCTTTTCCATGAAGAAAAGCTTTTTTCTTCCGCATTATGTAAAAAGGTAGGGTGTGTATATTTTAGAGCAAATGCCGTGTAGTAAGCTAAAATTTTGCGTCAACAATTTGTTCTATTAATGAGGAGGACAGTTTAGAATGGAATTCAAATATTTCACTGCCAACTGCTTTGCTTAAGCTTCAGAGCTGATATAGATACTAATTGGTATGTGGGAGGCAATCGTATCTCCTACAGTTGCATCCACTTGATCTAAAAATAAGGAGTAATACTAAATTTTCAAGAAAGAAAAAAGGCATCATACCGGAGGGCCTATTGATCAAATGTAGATAAAAAGCAAATTTTTTTACAATCGAGCATCGCCTTTTCTGAAGAAACTCAATGGCTCCTTGCAACAAAGAGACTTTAACGTAAAGTTTCGACATATTTTTTCTCTCTTCACCGGTGACTGTCCCCGTGACTGTCTCGCACATATTTTTCGAGTGCACAAACCAAGGCGAGATCTACAATCAATTTTCGACTAGCGTTGATCACTATGCGTATAAGATCTATAAAGTAGATTTCACCTCAGTGTCACAAGACTTCAGTCATGTATTGACTATTCGTGCGTCTTGTCAAGAACTACTGTACAATTTTTGTCCAAGTGGGCTTGCATGAGCAGATTGGCGTTATACTTACTTATAGGAAAAACTGCACACACGGGCCACCTATTACTTCTATTTTGAAAGCAAGTGAATACATCAGTGGGACAGACGACTTTTTGCTGAAGAAATGCAACCGACAGAGACTTCATCTTCTATGCGGCTGAACCAAGTATAGCTTGAACAAGGTAGTCAACCGCGACAATGTTCTCGTTGCCGCAACATCAGCTCAAGATGTCTTCTCAAAGGTTGTACATTTTGATTAGACCAAGGAGAGATGATGATCCTCTCTCACGCTGATTTAAAGCTAAATCACAGGACCGGTGCATCTTCGGCATCATGATGAGAAGCTCACGGACGTCACACTAAATTGTGCTTATAAATCAACAGGCAATGGCTTCTCAAATTTGACAGAAAAATCTCTTGCTAATCTTGCTACCTGGAAGCCTTGGTGTCCTTGTTCTAGCAATGTCAACCGATGCTCACAATTGCTCAAATGACGGGTGATGGCGGACACGGATGGTTGCTTGGATCTCGGTCTGGTGGGACTTTTATACAGCCACTTGGGAGAGCAAGAACACCAAGGCTTCCAGGTAGCAAGAATAGCAAGAACACCTCTGGAGCTGGCTATCACAGAAAAATCTCTAATGAGTAATACTTTGTTGTCCCGTTCAACAGGAATATCTTTAGCGGAAGAGAGATAGCCATCGTTGAAACATAATTAAACCTTTTCGTCAAGGGTTGGAACCGGCTGGTCTTAGCAACGCCGGCCGCCGACACAGCCGTAGAGTTTGAAGACCGGCCGGCCGCTCATCTAATTAGATTTATGTCGACGGTTGACGACATTCATTCAAGAATTAGATGTCTAGTCAGTTAAAATAGAATTTAGAATTGCAGCATCGCAGGAGTATGACAGCATGCTTCTTATGACGCTAACATTGCCAATCGTTTCTTCAAAAATTATCCTTCAAATCATTATTCGAAGCTGACGGAACCATGCAGTACATTATCACAAAAAAGTTCGCGATGATGAAGTTTCGGTACCATGAAATAACCGTTACAACGCATGAGGAAAAATGATCAATTTTTGTTGTTTTTCCGTTTTGGGAATGATGTTCAAAGACACAGCTATTTCAGTTGTGTTAAACGACATAGTTGGTTCAACGACAGTGAGGGCACGTCGATGCTGACTCATACTCACCAATTACCTGCTTATAGAGTATTAGCTTTGATTTTTAGCCGTGCTGAATCTCAAATAGTGTTTCCGGACTCGCAAACTAAATAGAAGTGAATTTTGTAAGAATCATGTGTTCGCTAGACTATCTATCGCAAAATTATTCCAAATCATGAATGAGTTAGTGCGCGTATGCTTCACAATCTTTTTCATGCGTGCACAAAATACATTATCAAATTACGAATATTTATCTAATTACCTGATAGATAATCAGTTTGGACAGAAATTGATAAAAATCAGCATCACTGCGCTTCATCGGGAGCTCTTGCTTATCCGGAGCACCAGCAAGCATGTTCCATAAAAATCGAGAAATCGAATGATGTCTAGCGGTCAAAGATGAGAAGCTACAAGTCTTAATTAGCAGCTTACGGAGACACCGGCTTGTTCCGGCCAGTTTTGACTACACCCGGCCGGATCCCACACGGTTTTTCACCCTTCTTCTGATGCATTATTCGGTTATCCCTATGAGTTTTATTTATCTCTCTTTGCAAAAAGCAGCTAGATTATTCAATTAGCCGACAAGTCGAAACTGATGCTCGATGTCTTTGGTTCACATACATTTTCTAGGCATGCACCTACATTACGCGATGTATGGGTGGCTTCAGAGAACATTTTTTGAATTATTTGATTAACATGAATGTGAATCATTTGACCACCTCATCGCTATACTTTGTTTAGTTTGTTTATCTTCCATGTTTTTGTTCAGAATATTAGTTGAAGAAATTCTTGATGACTGATCTTCTCACTGTAAAGAATTCCAGACACCACATACGATTTCAAGTACTACTAGATGGCTTCATGCGGATCTATTTCCGTCCAGTCAACTACATATGTTGTAAACAAATGTCTGGTACTGTCTGAAAGGAATTTTAATGAGCAAAATTTCCCAACCTGTTGCGATTGAAAAACCAAGTTTTGTATAGGGTTATGCCCGTAAAAATCCAGAGTTTCGCTTGTTTGAATTAGCAGCACTCGAAGGATACCCGCTATTTGGCGATGGTGAATTCAGTTGCACTTACAAGCACGTATAAAGATCAATCTTGCTAGATCTCAAGAATTATATTAAGTATTATGTATGACATAATATATAACTTATCAATTAATTACTTTTAGTGATGCTGTTTCATATGAAGGTCGAAATCATCCCAGCACTCATTTGTAGTAGAATATAATTCCTAGTAATGTGAATAATTAGTTGAGGGTGTCATAATTCGGATAGCCTGACGACGCTCACTTATCCGAAGGCTGAGTGCCTTCACAAATGCCTTTTAACTATGTCCTTATATATATATAGTAAAATTAGGTCAAATGCAAATGCTATAAATAATACAAAACATAAACCTACGGAGAATCAAAACTCAAAATTAACTTAAACGCCAATCGATTTCTGCCGTCTACGACGGCTTCTCAAGGCAAACTGATGTATTATAACCAAATACAAAATATTGAAATCGATGATATCAAAACTAACGAAGACGTACATAGTATATAGTGTGGTAAAAATGAAAAGACTAAATTACATAGAATTCAAAGTAGGACCAAATAAGTTGATGAAATATCTTTCTTTCATCTCTCGATCTATGCGAGTGGATGTTGGCGGCAGCTGAAAGAAAGGTGCAGCAGTAAACCTCCCTTCTCCACACGTTGAAATATGATGGCTCACTTTCAACTTAGCATATTGGCGGTTGTTGACGTGCTGTCGGTGGAGGGTTATACGGTTGCGGAAAGAGTTACCCGTTTGGCCTATATAAAATTGATCACATTTCGTGCAGGCTAACTTATAGATCACATTCGAAGATCGGCAGTCCATATTACTTCTTATATTGAAAGATGTCGCATTAAAAGTTATTTGTTTGCCCGTAGTCAGTATAGTGCAACACTTGCAGCGGGGTTCTTCGCAACGTCGAATTCCGTAAATTGTTTTTCGATTGTTCTTCGATAGTATTGATAAAAGATTCGCCGGCTGACTATTTACTTTCATTATATTCATATTCGTGAAAGGCTGTAATACATTGATTGCACTGGACACTGGTCGTACTATCTTTTCAAATAAACGGACCAAACGGGTAACTCTTTCCGCAACCGTATAACCCTCCACCGACAGCACGTCAACAACCGCCAATATGCTAAGTTGAAAGTGAGCCATCATATTTCAACGTGTGGAGAAGGGAGGTTTACTGCTGCACCTTTCTTTCAGCTGCCGCCAACATCCACTCGCATAGATCGAGAGATGAAAGAAAGATATTTCATCAACTTATTTGGTCCTACTTTGAATTCTATGTAATTTAGTCTTTTCATTTTTACCACACTATATACTATGTACGTCTTCGTTAGTTTTGATATCATCGATTTCAATATTTTGTATTTGGTTATAATACACCAGTTTGACTTGAGAAGCCGTCGTAGACGGCAGAAATCGATTGGCGTTTAAGTTAATTTTGAGTTTTGATTCTCCGTAGGTTTATGTTTTGTATTATATATATATATATATATATATATATATATATATATATATACAAACCGCCGCCGTCACTGGTAAGTGCTTGGCTATGAAATACTTATAACAAGTCAAATCTGAATTTGGCATATGACTACAGCGATGTGAAATCAAATAGATGAAAATTTCGATACAAATCTGTGCCGTTTCGCATGTACAAATGTTTAACAACAATATTCACAAAACATGCTTCAATTTGTTTTTTATTGAATATAATTTCAACCAACATTTCGTGTGGCCATGACTTTAATGCAGGATAAAACACGATTTGCCAAAGGCCTGATTAAAGCTTGACAAACTACTGCAAGCAGTTTTACCTTCTCTCATGTTTGATTATCCATGCAATAAGCTGACTTTTGCTTGTCGGATTGCTTCGACTGACATAGTTTTCAATAAAATTTTCAAGCTTTCGATTGAGCTTATATCTGGCGAGTTGCCAGGCCATTCTAGAAGCTGTCTTTTCAAGTCACCACGGAGACAGCTCTTAACTCTCTGCGGTATTGAATGAAATGATCATTAGCGCAAATCTTCTCAAAATGTTCTTGATTCAGGGAGAACTTGCAGTAAAGTTCAAAGAACATGACTGTTCTCATCAATCTAAAACCAATGCTTCTGCCCAAATTTCAGCTATGTTATTCACATCCATAGCATGCGATATCTATGTGAATATTTTGAATAGAAAGCTTTTCAATGAAGTTAGGTTACTTAACTTTATTCGTGCTTCAGCGTAGAGAATATGACAGACAGCTGTTTTGCGACGAATTCCAGACATTCGGTTTTGGAATTGATATTAATCAAGTTTTGAGATCCTTTTTGAGAAGTTTTCTCCAAACGGGCACTTATTGAAATTATAGAAATCACTGAATTCTTATGGTGAACTTTTAAAATGTCTAATGCATCTAAACAATTTAAGAATTTGAAAATGAACAGCGAATTTTAGCTCAAAGTTCATCAAATTATTCACAGATTACGAAGGAAAGAAAAACCCAGTGTATTTAATGGACGACGAAAATTAATTTAGCTCTTAGATTAGTGCATAAATGCGTTCATTGCATTGATATTGTTCCAATGGTATTTGCATTATAATGATTTCCTATACAACTTGAAAATAATTATGAATCTCTCAAATGAAACGTCAATCAAGTTTCCAAATCTCTTGCTGTCTAACGTCTGCCTAAACTTTCCCAATGATGTGAATTCCAGCGTTTGAGATCCAGATATTTAGGAATGTCCGGCAGCATTATTTTTGTGTCATGTGGAATGTATTAACGATCAATATCAAATGCTTTTACTGACGTTTTCAGCTTTAATAAAAAGGGATTTTCACTATCGCTATTAAAACACAAACGACCCGAGCAAAAGTCATATTAGCGAATTCCCATAATAACGAATTGTCAGACTTATGGTATAATGTCATGAACAAATTGATTTCAACAGCAATTCAATGTGGGTTACTACAATGCGCGTGCTAGTGATTAGATGCTATTTACTTGGTGACTTCATTCTGCGACTTGTCCTTTCTTTTATCACTGCACAAGTTGCAATTGTTATTTAACTTTCCTTTGAAGACAGATGAACACACAGGTGTTTAACCCTCGCCTCACTGCGTGGGGGGGGGGGGTTCGGGAAAATACCGCAGTGGGGTGAGGGTTAACAAACAAGTCATTTCAATCGAATATTGATGCATCTAGGCAAATAAATTGCGATCTGAATTTCTGATAACGAGTTTATCAAAACTTAGCTGAAATAAGTGCGCTATAGTCTCATAGTAAATCAATGTCTTAGAGTTCTTAGACTGTTGTCACCTTTCTTGCAAACCAAAATTAAGCCTATACCAAGTGCATAACATGTCTTCTTGATCAAAATTGGACTGAAACGACTTTTGACTTGTGACAAATTTCATCGTAATGAAAACTGAAACCCGATCTTTGTAACAGCATCAATTCAAACAAGGAACTCTGGATTGAAAAAGAGGTGTCGATTCAGTAGTTGAAGAATGATTCCCGTACAAATAATGATTGTGTCTAATTTTAGATGATATAATATATCTTTTCTGAGAATTCGCTTTTTGGTATTCTCTATTTTGTGAAATCGCTATATTGACACATCGCTATCTTAGCATTGGCTATTATAGGACAACCCCGTTCAGGTTCCCATTGACTAATTTTGTTTGCATGCAGTTATTTCTGAAAATTGAAAGTGAAAGCGCTCATATTTGTTTCTTTCATCCTATCTTCTATCATTGGTCATTTCGTGAAAGGATATTTCAGGCAGATGCAGAGTAGTCACAAAAATTGCCCCGCCCCGAACTCGGAATCGAAATAAAGTCATCAACTTGTAATACTCACTCGAGAAAAGCCGCCATTAAATTTCATTAATTTCTCTGCTAATTATGCATCTTTGGTGAAATCTCTTCTTCATAAGTCATTAGCCCCAATTTTAAATTGCCATCAATGGTTTTGAACCGAAAATTTAACTATAGGGATTAGCCATCGGACGGTATTGCATTGCATACAGCAAAGCCAATGTTCTGTACACATCTCGCCAATTGCTGCAATGTTGTGAGACCTCAGGAAATAGAGAGCACGTTTTGATGAAATCTACAATGTGTATTCAACACCTCTTCTTCTTTCAGGAAATCTTTCTCTAGGTAAGTCAGGACACCACATGTGGCCATCTGTATCAGGGAAGCAATAGGAAGGAAAGATTGGCATTGCTAAATGCTCTGTACCTTCTTCAAAAAAGCAGCCACTCACAGATTTAGATTCTTTAACTCTTTCAGTTTACTAGAAGTGAAGACTAACTCAAAACGATGGCACATGCAGAAACTTAGTAAGTGGGCAAATAGGAATTCCCAATGCCTCACAGAGACATGGAAGTCGTGCGTCGCTTGCGGATTAATGCAAATTGCAAAGTGTTTCGATCGCCACGACTCCTTCAGATTCGAAGAATTAAGATCATTGCGCACAGGTTTTCTTGCTTAAGTTGGTCCTTCGGATCATCATTAAAGAAGATAGCAGGCGCACTAAAATTGGTTCACCTGATGATTTCACCACTCTTTTCTCAGCATTCCTTAATGAATGTAAACTAGACAGCAATTTGTTACCGAAATGATATTACGCCACGTACGCAGGCCACCCACTGGCTGTTGCCGAAAAGCCAGCTGACAACTTATTGTTTGAGAGAGTGAGTGCCACTTCCAATAGTATGCGATATACAACTAATCCCTTCTAGGTCACGCTGTCCAATTCTGTGGTAAGGCTGGTCCAGCTCTTCATTCTCCTTCGTCTCTTTTCAATACCAGTTTCATGTGCGTTATCGGATTTCGCACAGTCTGAATCATACGAAGCAGAAAGTTTTATCGGCGGCTACTAGAATAGTAACTAGTCTTCAGAAGATTGACGACTGATTTTGGAAATTAGTAGATTATCCTCTTCTGTGGTACAATTCAATCTCTTATTCAATATTCGAAGCAGCATGTCTTTACAACAGTTCTCTTGCCGAGCATAGATTACGGGTTGTGAAGATATTGTGACATAACCGATTGATTTGTGCAGTTTTGAAGTACTCTCAGTTTGACAGCTCTTTTCATTTACTTAACATTATTTGTTCAGGAAAATTACACAATAGAATAACAACAGAAAATAAACCGGTATTTAGAAATCGTAAAACCGGTTTTCGGTATTATTGAAAAACAAAAAATACCCCTAAAACCCGTAACGGTAATGCCGGTATTGCGACCCCAAATGTGGAGTATCAGCGTTAATGGTTCTCAGACATTCTTGCAGCGGATTCGTCGACTCGCGCTTAGATTAAACCACCTAAGTCTGTCTCTGCAGTCGTCGGGATATACTGGCGTTGCTAAAGAGCCACGGTTACCAATTGCCCCATCCATATTGGGCTCAGAGGTATGAACATCCAGGTAGGCTTCGACCCCTCCTTAACTTCTACAGGATTTCTGCGACTCACATGAATTTCAAGGTACAATAGTGATTGATATCCACTTGATTCGGACTAAAAATAGCAACTCAGACTTTGAAATCGCAGGTTGCGACAGATGTTTGACAATTTCAAAAATTTTCATAGAAATTTCTTATGAGAAGACTTGTGTTAATTACTCATGAATTATAATTGATTACAATTGCAAATTACTCAGTTTTTCTTCAATTACATTTCAATTACTTTGAAATTACCTAAAATAATAATTGTCAGCATTTAACTATGCACTTCCCCACCACATCTTTTTCAAGGCGGATTTTATTAGGTTAACTACAATTGCTCCGCGGAAAAGCAGACGATTCTAGCATTCATACTAAATTGCCGCTTTTATTCCCCCCCCCTCCAAGTGTTTCGCCTTACATCACAATTCAAGCTGAAGATACAGAATTGGGATATAGAGACTTTTTGGCTTCTAGGAGACTTTACTATGATTGCAACTACATGCACATCTATGCTAAGATTGAAAGTGATTTGAATGTCTAAACAGTGGCTTCTAGAAAAATTTATTTGTTTCTCTTTTTCCGTGGGGAGTATTTTCTGATTTAAATTTTCAGTTCGTCAATTGAGATAGGGGGAAAACAGCATAACGCCAGTACTTAATTTAGATTTTGTAAATATGTTTCGTCTTAAATTTCTGTGAAAAGTACCGGCAGTTGTACACCCGATACACATCGAAGTATGGTAATGCACTATCGACGAGGAAAGTCAAGTTGTTTAAGATGCCAGCCGAATGAATTTTAAGCTGTGCTGACTGCAAAGTAGTTGCAATTTCTTCTCAATTACAGCTGAAAATGTGATTGATTGCGATCACAAATTACTCATCAGAAAATGTAATTGACAGCAATTACTAATTACAATAATAATAGTTGCAATTACGATTACAGCACAAATCTGCATATGTGTACAGGAAACTGATACGATTGATTACAAAAATCAACTATGTACAATTTTGCACATGTAGATACATGGAATGTCAAAGACTTTCTCTCAATAGTGACCATTCCAATGTATCTTAGAAATGATGCTCTACAATTCCAAGTAGCTTCAAATGTGTTCATCACAAATATGGACGAATTGAAGCTGTCCAAGGAATTCAAATTATCAGGGAAAACACAAGCTGACTGTACTGCTTAATACTAAAGCCAAATAATTGAATAAGTAGTAGGTATATGATATTATAATTTGAACTTTGATTACGACGTGATTCATAGACTTGTGTTTACATTCTCCTGTACTCGCATTGACAATCGACGCGCTACGTTGAAAGTTGTCGCACATGATGTTGACAAAAATGGCAAAATTCAGACTTCAAAAATAACTTTTCGAAGTATATAGGTCACGAATGTGACTTTTCAGAGGGACAAATCCAACACCTTTTGGTTAAAAGTTTGGAAATGCGCTAAAACTAAAAGGATGAGTAAATATTATACGCCACGGCATATAGTAGGGATATATAGGTAGAGTCTCGACTCAAAAAAGTATCTGTATACAGGGAAACTTTTTATATCAAAAGATTCAATTCTTTGCGGAGATAACGTTCCCGTGGTTATTTGAGCACTATTGGAAAAAGTCAAAATTTGCCAATTTATATACTACCGAGATGACTCTCCTATATGAGTAGTATGAAACAAGTTGGATATCAAAAGGAATGACCATTGGCTAAAAAGCATCCTACCTAAGCGGAAATCAAGCTGATTATCAAGGGAATTTCATAAATTGTATTATAACGAAAGTCTTCATGAAAAAGTCGCGATATTATTCATGCTTTCTTGGCTGAAATTTCAAGTTTTTGATTCAATTTTCACCGGCATGATTTCATGATTCACTAAATTCATGTTTCATTTCTAGAATCTGAATAGTAATATGGAGCCATTTGCATCTTTCTACGTTAAATGAAGTCATTGTCTTAGATTATGTGATTTTTCTGTGCCAGTGGCAGGTTGCCTGTGATATGATCACGCTCAAAAAAATAATCTTGAGGTTCAGCATGAAAGTAACAGGAACCCATCGAATTTCTCATTCAACAAACATTAAATCTCCAAGGCTGTCATGAGAATCTGAAATACCATCATTCCTTCTGCATTGCAATCATGATCACTCAATTCCGTTGTAATTTCTGCAAAACTGCAAAACTTTGTCTATCTCACATTTGGTGACAATGCCACCTGTATCCCCCACTAGTTCATTTAAGAAAATCGAAAGTGTATACACATTAGGGATTTAATAAATGCGGAGTTACCACTCGACCTAATATACCTACTCTATGCGCCACTGTATTTTACATCCATCATTAATGCTGTGTGATTATCAGCATATACAAAAGTGAGTCAACATCGAAATGAGACAAAACCCGCCTCGTTGCCATTATTTGAACAAATTTCGTTGAGTGTGTCCCCTCATATTTCTTGCTACTTGAAACTTGCGTGTTCAGCTAACGGCAAACTTTAATTGCGAACATTCTTTTCCATTTTTGACCATCATCTTATTCATACATAATTTATTTGTTCTCTAATCGAATAAACTTCTCTGCTTTCGTCCATTTAAAGAAATCATTGAATCACTCTTGGGGAGTCCTGACAAATAAGTCAGTGTATAATTTATGAGAACAGAAAGAAACTACTCATCTGTCTAGACTTTCCATTGCAGTCGACAAGTGAACAGAAATTAATTCTTGTGTAGAAGATTCTACATGTAACATATATTTCCAAGTGACTTATCCTGTAGAATAACTTATTGTATATTATAGCAAAAACATCTAACTCATCGGATTTTGAAACTAAAATTGTTGCCCACAAAGATATGAGACAGAACACAACTGACTACATGCAATTGAAAAGTTAGCTACTATTACTATTTTGGAAAAATAATTAGCATTCACTCTCAGATGGTCGAGAAAGCACAAGAAAATGTAGAATTTTTATTGCAAAATCTTTGACATTTTATCTACATCAGATGCACAAAATGCTACTCAACTATTGCTATTTTACACCACAAAAGTGATTTACAAACAAAGCATCACAAAATAACCGGTACCGCATGCTCAATCACTTAAAAACGCCACTTCTAACCGAGCTTTACAAAACACGGGTAACTTAAATACACACACACACACATATATATATATATATATATACATATATATTCATATCTATATACATATTTATCGACAAAAAGATAGTTTACAACATAAACTACCTGGGACTAGCCACACCGACCACTACCAACCGATAATATCATAAAAGCAGAACGATGAGTTGAAAGACCGGTTTCGTGATGTCAAACACTTTCTCAATTGCAATATAAGACAGGTGGTGATACAACGAGTTAAAGACTGACACTGACACATTCTGATATATATATATATATATATAACGCTATAAACATGTATATATATATATATATATATATATATATATATATATATATATATGTTTCAAAAATGTAAACAGATATAAAATAAATCACACTTGGATGCGTGCAAGGAAAAAAAACACAAATATTTCTGTCCAACTGGTTTCTGTCTCAATTGCAGGATTCTCAAGGGCTAAATGATTTGATTTGCAAATTAAGATACATTAAAAATCTATGTGTCATAGATTCAAACCAAGGAAAATATAGTGGTGGCTGTGGTCATAGATTGTTATCATTGCATTTGATCTATGGATGCTTATTTATAGAAGAACTCATTTTTATACATAGCTGTTCTTTTGTTTCTCTATAAAGTCGGTCATAGTTTGGTGGGAGTTTAAGCATGGGCATAACATAGAAAGGGGGATCATTGCTAGCACATTCATAGATACGTGTATGTTTACTTACATGTAGCGATCGGCAGGAGGAATCATTTATTTGCTGTCGATTGACTCACACTCTCGATCGAAGAGAATCACCCGTTTGTCCCACATAGAAGGCTCGCATAGAAGGCATTTCAGTACATAAATTAGATCTTTGAAATCACAAGTCATGTTTTTTTATATGAAATAATTTCGCCTGTTCACCATATTTATATGTGAATTCTTTCCCTACCATCATAGAATCACAGTACTTACATTTTTTATCTCCACATTTTGTAACTCCATCAACATATTCATCTTTCTGCTTTCGTAATATTCGGAGTGGTGATGGAGGTTGTCGATAAGATTTTCGGACTACACATTTATCAAATGGGTCAGTTAACTGCAACCCTGAGAAAACAGGCTTAATTACGCTGTTATATATTTCTGGGTTGTTGGGATTAAATGCTTGAACAAAATTGATTACTGATTTATCCTGATTTGGTTGCTTCGTACGAATCGTATTGCACTTATTTATGGCATCTTGTATTAATTGCTCTGGATAACCAATATCCACATATATTCAAATTCTCAAAGGGGATGTCCCGAGCTTATTTGCTCTTGCGTTGTTTTCCAACTTATCAATCATATCATCTCATGAAGGCATATATAACATATGCTCGACCAATAGTCGAAAGTTGTTCTCAGGTATGAAGTTCTTATCGCATTATTAAGGACATTAAAGTAGTCGAAAAGGTCGTTAAGCGATCGACTTAACTTTTCTGATTACAAAATCCTCTTTTCTATTCTAGGCATTGAATCTCTTGAGGCGAGAAGGATCTTTTCGGATTTCGCATTGGTGTATAAAATGTTCAATAAGGAGGTCGACTTACCCTTCAATAATTTCTTCCAGTTCTCCGATACCATCACACAAAGACATTCATACAAACTGAAAGCGCTCGGAATTCCACATAGTAACTGCTGACGTAATTTTTTCAGTCAGGAAATAGCGGCAATTTGGAACTGTCTATCGGACATTGTGGCTAAAGCGAAATCAGTTTCGATGTTTAAAAAAAAGACTTCGATTGTACGATTATTCATCACATTCTAAAGTATTTAAATAAAGATTTTTTTGTTGGTTCGGGTTGCGCGTAAGTGTTGCGCTTGCAACCTGTGTCACCTATTGTATTTTTTATACAATAAAAAAATCATTCATTCATATATAATGATATGCTATAAAGTAGCTGAGCTGGTTGAGGTCGCTCTTCGGTACGGCGTGCGCAGAAGGTTCAGAGTTTGAGTTTCTCCACCTGAAAATACTAGCGCTCTTCCTTGAGTTTCCTAACCATAACCTGGGGAAGACTTGTATATGTGCTTCCCAATCACTTGCTCATCATAATTATGAGGTATAACTAAAAAAACGACATGAATGAGGTAATGGGAGCTTCTTTGTTTGTTTGATTCATTGCTTTTGCCGTTTGATAACACATTTGAGCAAGAATGAGACATTGAGAGTTCGAAGATATTAATTAGTACGCATGTTAGCAAACCCCCATGCCTCCGTTTGGCAACGATTTATCTTGAATTAAATATGTCGTACGATTAGCCGCTTATGTTTCATTGCACGAGTATAAGCATACAAATATGTGTATTGACATCTGTTCTCAATTATCTACATCTTATTCACCAGTACAATTGGAATATCAAAAATAAATAGTTTTTTTATCAATTTCAACTTATTCTCTCGATCAGCTAGCTCGTTCGGTGTAGATAATTTCTACTCTTAACTTAATGGGCGTGAACACCTTCGTTTGATAGAATAACAGGCATAAGCAGGTAACGCGCGATAATGCGATATTTCTATCAAAACTCATATACGCTCGTATACTAGTGTGTAATTTCTGTCTCGCTATAGCGCAGTCATACAACGCAAAATGGAAAATACATAAAAACAAAATGTTGAAGCAATTAATTGCGTCAAAATGTATCAAGCTCATTTAGTATAGGGCGTTTCCCATTCTATGCCATTAAATGAGATTGTTTAACTACTCAAGTTGGCGTATGTCATCATGATATTTTCCATTCCATTCTCTATGCCAAATGAAGTTCCGTTTTCTCTCAACAGTTTCTCATCTGTTCTTTATCCCTGGTTACATTCGCCGTGAAACGCTCCCTGCCTCAAAATCGCCTTCAATTGACATTTACGTTGGTCTTAACATTGGTGGCTTTCAAATTTGTAATCAATCAATGCTTGCCCAAAATTTCTTACCTTACGTATCTTGTGAGTATATGCTTGTTCAACAAATTTATCTCATAGATAAATAGGAAAAGTAAGTGAACTTAATACTACGGTAACAAGCTTAATATCATTATCTATGTATTTCAAATCTCATCGGTCTGACTTCAGAAAAACATAGAAATATGAGAGTAGGAAATTAATTGGATTTACAAAGTGATAATAACAATATCATGTGAAATTTAAAAAAATAATTTGTAAAGATTTTGTTACATTAATTCATAAAGATTTCATATCAAATGCAGATATTGTCGCTAAAGTATACAAAGGCAAACGCACACTCATTGAGCAAATTGGAATTCCTAAAACTATCAGACTACTTATATGGAAGTATATTTTGCATACCGGCACCAAAAAAGTAACATCATATTATTCCTTGAGTCATGATGGACTTATCGAAACAGCTAATTATGAAATCGGCTATGCCATGGACTTTTACCATAACCTGATAAAGTCTTAAGTCTCAATTCATTTTATGCGCATCGCAAATTTATCTTAGATAACAACACTTACGAATCTTATGTAAATTGAGGCAGTCAAAGACTTCAATTTTGAAAAAGTTTTCATACTTTGAGGAACGAAAGACACTTTACTTAAGGCATTCCTCTATGCGAGTTTGCAGTCATCTTATGACATCCGATGAGTATAATGCGTTCAAAAAATTCATCAAGAAATTTTCAAAAAGTCCTCTTTCTGAACATCATCTGCCGTGAACGAAATGTGGAATTTAATGGACAGTATAGGAGCTTTCTAGTCAACCGATGCATTTATGACGGTGTTCGAAATGTAGTTCAACTTGACTTTTTACCAGTTTACATCAAATTACTTATTCATGGCAAAAATTATCGAAGTTTCATAAGCCGTGGAATGAAATGATGATACTGAATGGCAATCACTGCATCAACCTCGTTATCATAGATATTGGATCCACCCCCTTTTTTTCGTACTCTTCTAATCAATCATTGAGTCGGCTGATGTGCGTACTTTGCATGCAATGGCTAATGATTCCTAGATATTTCGATATCAGTGCTTAATTCTAATGTAAACTAATTGCCATGATCATTATTACTTATATAATTCTTTTTCAACTTCTCCTGGCTTTCTTTCCACTTCAAGTGTTGTCGGCGGTGCGGATTTTTTTCCTCCACTGGACACTGTCCAACGCATCGTCTTCTTCCACTACTGTGTTCTTCAGATCTTCCGTTGTACAGTCCTTCTATCTTCCTTTCGACCTCCCTGTCTTTCGTTTCCCAACTTTCAGCTGTCTCAATTTTCTTCCAATATAATCTTCCTTTCCTCCTTACCACATGTCCTAGCCATCTCATACGCGTCTCTCTCAACTTATCCTTCAACTCTCCCACCTGCACTTGTCTTCTAGATTTCTCGTTCCTCAATCAGTCCAGCCTTGTCAGTCCAAGACGAACATCTCAGCCTAGCACATTCATCTCTGCCACCTGCATTTTCCCCTCTTGCGCCTGCGTCACGGCTTCCGCTCCATGGATCCAGGATGGCTGGTTTCACCATCGCTTTGTACATCTTCCCTTTCAATTTCGTTGTTACCTTCTTGTCGCACGTTACTTATGTATTCAACATATTTCACACAATTACTTAGATATTTTTTCATGGATTAATAATGTTGACGTGTGTCATTTTGAGAAATTTCAAGACTACTTTATGATGCAGGCTACATGCAGGGAAAATATATTGTCATGAAGCCACTTATCAGAGCTGCGATATCGCTATATATATATATATATATATATATATATATATATATATATATATTGATATATTTTTGATATGCTATATTTTGATATGCTTTTCCTGAGAGCCACTATCCGTAGACCAATTTATCAGCCAACTGACTGCCACTGTCTTTTTGCTGGCCAGCTTTATGTAAGACAATCATCTCAGAAATTTGTAGCAAATTGTCGATGGAGATTGCGCTTCATCAACGGCCCCCAACTAAGTGATCATGTCACTCTCCTACTTAATGAACTTGTGGTCGCGGCTCCATATCAAAGAATGCATCGAATAACGCATGTGCTATTCTTTCCCCCAGAACCTACATGACCATCATTTAACTGACCAACATCTGTCCCAATTTCAACTGATAATTCTGACAATCAATCTCACGCATACTCCAGAAACACTCTTCACTCCCAACCAGGAGGGAACACTCAGGGGCCTTGTGCGTCAGCAGTAATCTACCAACCCGAAATTTGTGTGCATCAACCCCCAGCACTTTCAAGCAACACTGTTGAAGGTAACCATCGGTCTCCTGGCTTTCCGGTGTTCATTTTAAAAGTTGACTCAATTGTCCATAGAATATCTATATTTTAATTGATAGATTAAACTGTTATTTCAATATTACAAAATTCAACAACACAATACAGTATATGTAGGATACATAAAAAACAATGTTGTGTCAAACATAGTTAGAGAAGGAAATCAACAAATCAACAACAGTTAGAGAAGGTGTTGAAACTGTTGGCTGTGTTGATCTATGCATAAAGCAACACGACGACGCATGTTCTGGAAAACGTTAATCAAAACTTCACGTGGGATGTTTTGGATAACATCAGTAACCATTGTACGCAGTTCATCAAGCGTATGCGGATTCTTAGAGAATACTGTATCCTTAATATAGCCGAAATCAAAGGAATCGAGAGGAGTTAGATCAGGTGACCTGGGTGGCCAGAGGCCTTTCGTGATCAGTCTCTGTTCAAAAGTTCTTCGTAAGTGAGACAAAGTGTGGTTACTGACATGGCATGTTGCTGAATCCTGTTGGAACCACGCATTACGGTTCTCATTCTCAGTTAGCTGCGCCACAAACTGGTTAATTAACTCACAGAATTCAATCTACCTTGAAAAAATATCGGACCCACTATTCTGCGTCTGCTCATAGCCATCCATATGCCAATCTTTAATGGATGTAAGGGCGATTCAACAAACTCGTGAGGGTTATGAGCACTCCAGATGCGAGTGTTTTGAGAGTTTATGTAGCCAGATAAGTGGATCCATGCCTCGTCCCTGAAGAAGGTCATGTCTAGTGTATTATCATCCATATGTTGTCGAAACCATTGGCAATAATCCACTCGTTTTTGACAATCAGTAGGAATAAGTTCATGTAAAGAAGACATGCGGCAGGGGTACAGTTCCAGTGATTTACGAAGTGCATAATGGCAACTGCCAACAGATAATCCAGTTTCACGAGACAAACGTCGCACAGATTTCTTGGGACTGCGTTGAATGCGTTGCCTGATACCTTGCAGAACATCATCAGAAAGGCGAGTACGTCGGTGTACATGTTTCTTGTTTTCAACTGAACCTGTAGCCCTAAACTTTTTAATGAGAACATTTATTGCTTGCCTAGTTGGAGAAGCCACATTCGGGAACTGCCTGTTAAAATCAGAAATGCAATCGTCAAATGAATAGATCCACCGCTCATTAATAAAACGTCCAGATCGAAAGTAAGATTCCACGATAAATGAACGCTGAACCACTGATAACACCATTTCTCTTTATGAGTCACGTCACAATTTCAAGATTCCACGATAAATGAACGCTGAACCACTGATAACACCACAAGACAAATCCAGAAGTCTAATTTGTAATTTCCAAGAAAAGAGATAGTCATGTATATTTTTAGATTCATCTTAAAATAGACAAATTGAGTCAACTTTTAAATTGAACACCCTGCATATCAAAATATAGCATATCAAAAATATATCAATATATATATATATATATATATATATATATAGCGATATCGCAGCTCTGATAAGTGGCTTCATGACAATGCCAGGAGCAACGCGATTTCCAAAGCAGCATATCGAGATCAGAAAAGGAGTTACTGGAATTAGTGATAATGATACTGAGATGTCGATCAGTTACAAACCACACAAAGGTTGCTTTGAAAGTTTTTACGTGAAAGTCGATTACTCGGAATCCTAGATTACGAAATCAATGGTGTCTCCATTGAATCTGCATCGCATGGTTTACAAGAGCAACATGTCCTGAGATCGTCAGCATTTGCATGTTAACGAGAATGATATGAATTTACTCGGTACTATGCCGAAGTCTATTGTGTATCATATAAACAGTAATAGACCTGGAACAGATTATTGAGGAACACAGTATTTTGTACGTAGCTGTTAGCGTGCATATGTAGTTAGTTGCTATCTGTTGATTGCAAAGTATTTCAAGAATTTAAGGAAGGGCTGAATGTCAAAGCTTCAGTAATCAGATTTCAAACAGCCAACTAAATAATGTTTTTCACTATTGCTATTCGACTGATGGATATTGTGTAGTAGTCTATCTTATAGAACATAACATTTTTGTGCCCAATTAAGTAGCAAATCGCTGATTTGTTGATTATCTAGCACCTTCTCCATTTCAGGATAAATATGTCATTTCCAGTTTGTTCATCCTCACTCTGATATGCCTCTGGCATGGCCTAGTTGTATTTATTGAAAAAATTTCCGCATCTTTTTCAAACGAATCCGAAGTTTACGTCATTATCGCAATCTCAGTGGCTTACGCCGGCTACAATCTTGGTTTTGTTATCATGATCTATTATGTGGTAAGTAAACTATCATTGATCGAGACTGATCTGTACATGTACTAGTTAAATAACTTTCTATACGTTTGCTATTTTTTAACTTTTACCATGTCTCAAATTCAAAAGCACGTGGCACGACGCTAACAAATTATGAAGAAATTCCACAGTCTATTTTTCCATAATAGTTTGAAATCATTTTAGCAAAATTGTTGCAATTTATAAATGCATTTAATCACCGTATATCGCTACTTTCTTTCTGTGTATAAATGATGACACACTTTATATCCGCATCTGATGCGTGCGTGCTTTTCCGATACTTCACATCCATGGGTTATGAGAGATATGGAATTGTGATAAGAAAAAATAAGTTGTGATTTCTAACGATAAACACGTATATTGTCCACTCGGTTGTGCGGCTTTGAATGTGTGTATCGCTCTCTACTGCAAACAGCCAACAGCTTCAAGAGAACATACACAGCTCATAACGAATCAGTGGATGGATTTCCCATATATTTTCTTTAATATTTAGACATGCACCAACGCTGAGTGGTAATGATTACATGTTAACGACGTCATTTTTGAAATTGATGTACGATGCATGCCCCGTTAGAACTTGATTGCATGATTTTGTAATATTCTCCTCAATTACCGGTATATATCCATAATGAATAGGAAAGAAAAAGCTATTCTTCCTTTCATGACTTATCTTCTGCAAGGACTTTCGCCAACTCATATCAAGCAAGCGAAATCGTCAGAATGCATTTATTGTACGAATACTGCAGTCATTAAAGTCCCAAAGAGATCAATAGGTGCAAACAATTCCACGGTAAAATGAGCGTTGCTAAAATGTCTTTCTGCTTACAAATAATTGATCGGAGCGCTAGTATAATTGTGGCCATGAGATGCGCCAGTTAGTGATACTTATCGTAATCTAGGATTCGTCGAGACCGATGGTCGAGATGAAGCCTGAGTGCGATGACTACTTTATTGCTTAACAACACGGCGGAGACGAATTGCACGGTTTCAGCACTGTGATACTTTGATGCTTTAATCAACCATTTAGAATATTATTTGTAGATAACGTTTCAATCTATTCATCTTATCACTACTGTCCTTCAACAGGAAAAAGAATTATCCAATAGAGCCATTATCCAATAATTTAGCGTCTTTATAGCGTATTCCTTCATGAAATGACGCTGTCAATTAGACTGACTGTCACAGTACTGTCACGTTTTGGACAATTTCGGTCATAGAATTTTATAACAATAACGCTTCTAGAATGGAAGTAAAGCTTCATGCAATGCACAATAGTGGCACATAAATCGCACGCATTTTCACTTAGATAAACTTGTCAACGTCTGTATCATTGGTTTAGAATCAGTCACATGTGCGATTCTAAGCTTTTCATTGGCTCTTCATGACCCAACTTAGTTCCCCCGGATGTGCCGCAACCTTGAGTCAATTTCCATTCTAGTCAACTTCAGATAAACCGTTTATTTCTATGATTTCGGTGGTACCATTGATAATAATAATTCGATTTCTATGGCTTGTCGAATGTGAGCGCTATCTTAGCGTCATCATAGCGTTGTTCATTGAAATATTTGGCAGGTGTTTCAGAATAACTCCATACTTAACAATTGTAAATATCAATTGTTCTATTTCTATGTTCTGGAATAAACGTCTGCATACAACGAATACATTGCATGCAACCACAGTGCGATGAGAAATTTTACCAGCCATGAAGCGATAAATTCTTCTATAATATTTATTACACGATGAGGGTCATTTATCGTCCGTCCAGCAATTGTTGATTGCTAGCCCGAATAGTCCGGCAACCAGAGCGAGTTTCTGCATGGAACGAAGCCAAAAATGAGACTTTCACAGAACACTCCATGCCTACTACGAATCTGCGCGTCTACCGAATTCTAGTGAGTTCCTCTTCTTGTCAGACAGTATGAAAAAAAATCACATGTTAATCCAATGGGACGCAAATTTCAGCTTTTGGCTAAAATGAAGCTTTCTATGTTTTCTCCTATCAACAGAAGGTAATAACTCTAAAGCTATAATGTCTTGAGGCCAATTTCTATGATGTTCATGCATCCCTGTCTATGAAGCTAAACACATTCGGATTTGACAAGCCGCGATCCTAACACCAACATGTTGGCCGACTTTATTCACATTGAGTTGCATTCTCGCATACATTGCCGATCAAAAACATGATAATATCACATGCATATGGTAGAAAATGACCTGAAGATACACCATGCCAAAACTTATGGCTCTAGACCAGTTTTGCAAAAGCTGCAATCTGCGTCCCACTGATCCTTGATCCTGTCCACCAAGAAGAGGAACTAGCTAAAACTCGGCAGACGCGCAGATTCGTAGTAGGAATAGAGTGTACAATATTAATAATAATAATAACTGTATATTTATAGAGCGCCATTACTAGGTGAGCTCATGGCGCAACAAAATTATACAACATTACATGTACACAAAATAACATAAACACATCAGCGATTGGAAGAAATAAAGTGTGTCTTCAAAGACTTTTTAAATGAGTGTAGGGATGCTGAGTTCCTCACATCTCTGGGTAAGGAATTCCACAATACGGGTGCAGCATAGGAAAATGATCTTCTTCCGAATCGAGTCCGATAATTGCGAGACTCCAGAATTCGGTCATCATCAGATGAACGCAACGATCGCATAGGAACATATACGGATACGAGATCTGACAAATAGGACGGACAAGAGCCCTGAAGAATCTTGTACACAGTGACACAAATTTTAAAACATATCCGTTGTCTGATACGAAGCCAATGTAAATCAGAAAGATGACACGATATATGATCATATTTCGGAATACGCATAATTAACCTCGCCGCATTGTTTTGAATACGCTGTAGCTTATCCAGAAGATACGTTGGACAGTTGTATAGAATTGAATTACAGTAATCAATTCGAGAAAGAATAGTACTGCACACCACAGTTTTACACGCATCCGTTGATAAATAGCGTCGGATATGGCGCAAGCGGCGCAACTCACAATTTAAAACACGAATCAAGTTGATAACGTGACACGATGAATCGAGGTTTCGATCGAATGATATACCAAGATTCCTCACTTTCTGAGAAAAATCAAAATGCGGTAGTGGCTCAGTTGGCATTCTTATGCTTGGAGGATATAACATAATCACTTCAGTCTTCCGTCTATTCAAAATCAGTTGATTACTTGCCAACCAATCCTCCACTTGATGAAGACAATTATTCGCAGACAGCAAGAGCTCATGTACTCGCTCAGAAGTCGTGCTTTGATAGAATTGGCAGTCATCCGCATACATATGGTATTTGAAAGAGTGGCAGCCGAACACTTTCGAGATTGGTGAGAGATAAAGCGAGAATAAAATAGGTCCTAGGACGGATCCTTGCGGTACACCACATGAAAGAAATGATTTTTTGGATGTACTGTGAGACACCATAACAGACTGAGTCCTTTGAGATAAGTATGATACGAACCATTCATGAGCTGTTCCTATCACGCCATACGTATATTTCAGACGGGATTTCAAAATATCATGATCAACCGTATCAAATGCAGAAGTCAAATCAACAAGCACAAGGACAGACACTTGACCATTGTCAAAAGATAATAGCAAGTCATTCATGATTTTCAATAGCGCCGTCTCCGTGCTATGATTCGACCGGTAAGCCGATTGATAAGATTCAAATAAGTTATTCGCAGTCAGATGTTGCATCAACTGTTGAGAAGCTACTTTCTCTATCACTTTTGAAAGAAAAGGTAATTGTGACACCGGACGATAATTTTCAAAAGAATTCCTATCCAATGTGGCCTTTTTCAATAGGGGCTTGATAACAGCAGGCTTTAAAGCAACAGGAAAGACACCAGTTTTCAATGAATAATTGACAATTTCAGTAATCACAGGTAGCACATCATCAATGTGATCTTTCAGTAGAGCTACAGGGATGGGATCCAAAACTGATGATGTCATCGACAATTTAGCTATGACTTCACGTATGTCAGACTGTGACATTACTTTGAAAGACGACAATGGAACCCCGGAGAAACGCAAATCAAAAACATGACTATCATCAGTATCACTATTAGTGGCACCAGTGATTTGTCTCTTTACGTACAAAGTCTTATCAACGAAATAATTCAGAAATATATCAGACAAATCCGTAGAACAGTAAATTGTTGGAACTTGATTCCGCTTCTTGTTTGAGGTTAGATCATTCACAACTTTAAACAGCTCTTTACTGGTTTTAACGTCATTGATCAATTTTTTATAGTAATTTGACTTTGCTCGGGTAACAAGTCTGATTACCAGAAGCTTAGCATTTTTATAAGCGAGCATGTCTACAGTTAGTCCGGACTTGCGCCATTTGCGCTCAGCACGACGACGCGTACGCTTAAGGGAAAGAAGTTCGGTGCTAATTGACCGAAACCAAGGCGAAGATCTTCGTTTACACTGACGTTGTTCTTCAGGAGCATGAATGTTCAATGTTTTTCTCAATGTGTTATTGTAGTTTGTAACATCAGAAGGGTCCAAGCTTTTTAATCCATCAGATAAATCATGACCAAACGCAGAATGATCAATACGCCATAAATTGCGACAAGCAGCGGTAGAAGTAGTATGTAATGTTTCTATGCAAAAGTTAGTAAGAACAACACGGTGATCAGATTCCAAGGTATCAGAAGTTTCCACAGTGAATATCAACTCATCTGACTCACGTAAAATAACCAAATCCAGAATGTGACCCTTTATATGCGTTGGATGCATTACAACTTGCTTCAAATCAAACATCTGCAGGAATTTTAAGAATTTCATTGCGCTGGTATCCTTGTAATTATCAATATGAAAATTAAAGTCACCAAAAATACAAACATAATCTTGAATCAAATTGACATAGTCGAGAAATACTGAAAATTCGTCAAAAAATGTTGAAACTTTTAGCTGGTTCTTAGAGCTTGGAGGAGGACGATAAACACAAAAGAATGTTAGAGAAAGCTTTTTTACCATTATTGATAATTGCATCAATTCAAAAGTTGTGTGCACAAACGGAAACGACGCAATGAAACTCACATGACGAAGACTCCGTTTATATATAATGCCAATACCACCACCTCTTGATGTCGTACGAGGAAAGGAATTCATTAGATGGGTTGAAGAGGACAATGCTCCACAAAAATGTTCATCTCCTACAGAACGAAGCCAAGTCTCAGTCAGGAACATAATATCTATATCATTGTCATCGATGAACAGGGAAATTTCGGAGCATTTTTCAAAAGAACACACGGAGCGAGCGTTGAATAATCCAATCTTAAAAGTATCGGAACATTGATCTTGAACTTTGTGACTGCATTTTGCCAAATCTATTAATGAAGTTGAAAGGGAATGAGACGTTTCAATGTAATAGCGATTAACATACGAAACATACTTCTGAGCTAATGAATACACGCCAACTGTGCCAATTTGTCAAAACAGTTGTTTAGAAATATCAATACGATCTAGAACTTTACCATCTTTGAACAATCTTCCTGATTTGATGAAAATTTTACCTCCATCTGAATTCGAGGCTCTCAACTCCTTGCAAACGTCTCTTAATCGTTTCTCCTCTTTCCGCTGTAGAACTGATAAATCTTTGACAAAGAAAATATTTTGTGAAGAAAGTGATGCACCTGCACGGGTACGCTTTTGGTTAAATAAAACGCAATTCTTTGCTTCGCGGTTAGCAAAAATTATCTTCAATGGTCTTACTTTGTTTTCATCGTGACGACCAATTCGAGACGTAGAGACTATGTCAGCCTTGTTAAAATCTGAATCAATTTTATTGCAAATATATTGAAGCTTTGTAATGTCCTCACTCAACAAAACAGAATCATCCGTTAATAAACCAGACTCTGGAATTCCATGTGCCATCAAATTATTGGCTCTGATGCTATTCTCTTGCTTTTCTATATACAATTGTTGAGAGGTGATTACATCTTTCATATGTTTGATATTGATGTCAATTTTCGCTTGATTGAGTCGTAGACCATCAAAGTTCGATTCTATCTGATCAATTCTTGACGTCAAGGCATCAATTTTGGCGCTAATTCGTGATTCAAATTCGGAAAACAGTAATCTGATTTCATCCATCAAAGATGCGTTTTGAGACCCAGATCGAGAGCTTCGCCTTTCAGACATTTGCTATTGTGCTAGAAGAGGAGGTGGAGTAAGGTCACAATTTATCGCAGCAATATTTTCCCTGCAGAATTTTTCCCTGAGAAGGGAAAGTTTTGGGCAATACTAACGCGGGAAACTGATTGCAGTGATGAATTTGAGAGCACGGAAGACGTTGTAGCAGCAGCACTTAATTCAGATTGCGGATGGAGGCGAGATGGGAGAAGTGATGATGTCGACCGATATCAGCGCGAACAAGGGGAGAATAAATCCCAGATGCAATATCAGAACAAAGAGATCACTTCGCCGAAGTAATATTCAAAGTTGAATAATGCCGAAAATTCGAAGCGAATCGAAGAGAATTCAATAATAATTTGCACGATGCCAACGATCAGGAGACGGTGAAACAAATGATACAAAAATCTTCTGTGTACGGCAACTGTTACCCGGGTAATTTGAGAAAAACGCTGTACCATCGGAGCAAGCCTCAAGACACAACCGTCAGACACAACCGCTGAGTTGATATTCTCTGAAAGTCTCATTTTTCCCCTCATTCCCTGCAGAAACTCGTTCTGGCTGCCGGACTAGAAAAACACGGTCGAAGTAGGTGATCATCTACCTCACCCGTAGTAGGTTGACATTCGATTACAAGGTATCCTAAAATTCTAGCATGTGGCGCTTTAGAACGCACGCTTCTTCGATTTAGGGAAATGAGAAGTAAATATTTTCAAATTTGAAAAGAGTAGTCGATAGACTTTGCGAAAGAGAAGCCATGGGAGAAAGCAATGGGTTTTTTCTGATCCTATTCATTCTGAATTTGATTCGGCCCACAACTGCTTAAGTTACTTGTTCTTTCATAAAAATATCTGGACGATTTCCTAGCAACTAGTAATGAGAATATTCTGCAATTTTTTGAGATACTTTGTAAATAGAATAGTCAAATATTGAGTTGCATCCTCAGTTGAATAACTGCCATTTCATTCAATATAAGGAATCAGTAGGTGTAGCTCACATCTCCTATATCAACGCAACTCACTATTTAAAGCTGCAGCCATGCCCGGGCAAATTTGAGATTTGTAATTCAGTTTTTGAGATATAGTTTCGTGTTTGTATTATGCACGGCAAAATGCGGTGCACTTACTGCAAGATAGTGACAACAACAAAAATGAAGCTAGATCCTTCGATTGAATTATATTGATCAAATATAGATCCTTCGATTAAACTACACTGTATATTGATCAAATATAGACTATGAACTCATAAATGGCTACAATGATAATTTTCATTAGTTAACAGCAGCAGCATGTTTAAAATTGGTGGTCATTCAGTGAACACTCATTAGAAGCTTTACTCTTCATCAATGGAGAAAGTTAGGATTCCTGTAGGACTTGGTGGTGCTACTTGATACACGTACGTTTTTATGGTTGTAAAATTCACAGATCAAATAAATTTGTGCTTCTGACTCTGTCGAATTCTAATTTTCTACATGCATATCATAATCGTAAAAGTGTCAAAAAGTCAATTTTTTGGCATCACTTCCATTACAGGCGTGCAAAAGAAGACGAGAGATGGAGCGAAAAGATCGAGAGTACCTGGTAAGTTGGTTAATCTCACATTTGATCCTTCATGATAGTCTTCAAGTATGAATGTGCCCTTTGCAGCCATGACCTACAAGCACGCAATCTGTGAATCATATTCTTTTGCAATTTGTGTTTAAGCGTGGACTATGCACATGAACCACATTATGGAATGCTGACATTTCTGTGTCTAGAGTGTACACAATTTTCATTCACTTGAAAGTGAACACATCTTTACTCTATTTTAGTCATCTTGTTGCTATGTGAACAAAGGAAGCCTGCCAACCGTTGTTAGGCCAATATAATATAAACATTGAATACTTCACAGCCTTTGAATAATATTTTTTGTCCAGGTAGCCTGTGTTCTGAACCATGAACTATTCAATGCTTTGAATGTTAGTATAATTGCTGCAATATATTCGCTTGCACTGTAAAGTGCATGATATAAAAACTACTTACGAAAAGAGAATAACAAAAGGTACAAAAGCATTGGTGTTCGTGCTTACACGCTGCGAAAGCTATTGCCGTTCCAAATGGATTTGGAATCTCAAACTCTACCTCTGAAAGAGCAAAATATCACAATCAAGGTCAATGATCTAACTTTAAAGATGCAAATGGCTCCGCAATATTATTCAGATTCAAGAAATGAAACAGAAATTTAATTAATCATGAAATGGAATTAAAGACTTGCAATTTTAGCCAAGAAGCTCAATAAGATCTCAACTTTTGCACTGTTACGTTGGTCATGAAATTACCTTGATAATCTGCTCAATTGTTGCCTAATTTAGATAGATGATCATTTTTTTCATTTATTTTGATGTCTAATAAGTTTCATGGTACTTATATAGTGACCTCACGTCGGTTGAATGAATGTAAACACAGAAATTTTTCGCAAAATTTTAGCTTCTTAAAAATGCTCAGATGATTCTTTTGGACCACAGGAACGTTATCTCCGCAAAAAACTGAATCAATTTCAAAAATCTATCGTCGTTGTAATAGTACTTGTATATTGATTTTCAAAACCAAAGGACCTAAAATTCCTGTCATGAAGATTTTGTTGCAAGTGTGTTCAATACTTGACGAACATACTTTAAAGATTCTACAGGAGGGGAAGAGACCTGATTGGCATATCCATGTGACAAGGCATCACATTTTCTTAATGATCGATGGATGTTCACACCATTGATTTTCTGCAGCCAGGTTTCTGGCGGCCGGGCCGGCGACTGATGGGCCGGGACTAGGTCGGCGTCTCTGTAACTTGCTACAGTAAGTTAAGGCCTGTAGCTGATCAACTTATGTCACCAAACATCATTCAATTTCTGGATTTCTAGCATTTGGTTTGGTAGCTCCACCGACACTCCTGATACGTAAAAGTTCCCGATGAAGCGTGGATTTTTGGATTTCATCAATTTATATCCAAACTGATCTTCAATCAGGCAATTAGGCAATAATTTTATTCGCACTTGATATTTTGCACGCTCATGGAAAAATTGAGCAGCAATGCACGTAAAAGCCCACTTATATAATTTCACGATGCATGGGCTAATGAATACACAATTCCTACGAAATTCATTTAGGCTGGAATATGAGATTCCGAAAACTTTATTTGATTTCATGATGGTCTGAAGCTACACGCATGAATCAATAGATAAAATTTCTAATAGTAATAATAATAATAAGCTCTTTATTTT
Organism: Prostheceraeus crozeri; assembly: GCA_907163375.1. Classification (NCBI taxonomy): domain Eukaryota; kingdom Metazoa; phylum Platyhelminthes; order Polycladida; family Euryleptidae; genus Prostheceraeus; species Prostheceraeus crozeri. The sequence continues at coordinate 238,087 of CAJQUW010009899.1, forward strand.
CTCTCTGTTGAATTCTGAATGCACATTGCAAAATAACAAAAAATCGATGTTAATAAGATGCAGGAAGCAGCAATGGAGAAGACTGATAAAAGTGACATAAAAATGCTGTTTACAAAATTTAATGAAAGATTTCTGGAAACGAACTGTTCATACAGAAGGCGCATAAAGACTAGATGTCCGGCGAGTAGATGTGTTGACTGTGATAGACAATGGTCGATGAAAATGATCGTCGTTTTTGGAAATTTCACAGATTAGTCTTTCACTTGAGGTAGTCAAAACACTCGTAAAGTCATCATCCGGTATATCAGCACCAATTATCCGAAACACTCGTCGCTCAACTCGCATCAATGCATTTAATAGATACATCGGGATATTGCAGAAAGAGGGAAAGGCGTTTGTTAAGATGGAGCGGATGAAAGCAATATATGAAGTGATCATTGCATTAACTGGATATCCTGACTGACGTTACTTTTAGATTGGTACTTAATCATCGCCGACATTGCCAAACTAACTAACTATGAGAACTGCGTTGAGTTTTGCGAAGAACATACGACAACTGAAATCAGAATCCTAGAAGAAAAGCAGCTGGGATTTCAGCAATAGACGTCTTACCTAAACTTATTAATTTACTCTCAAGTAAGTGTGTCTGAACCACAGAATTAGGTTAGGCCTCAGCCACACTGAAAGCAAAGCAAACACGAGCGTCTCGAGCGTCTCGAGCAAATGTATGTCAGTAAGCTATTAATTGTTCTGGTTTGCTTTGCTCGCAGTGTGGCAGTCCACAACTGCTGTAATGATGACTTTATATTTGCTGCAAAACGCTTTGCTCGGAAACGCTTGGAACAGCTCGCAGTGTGGTTGAGGGCTAAGTCGTCTCTTTTTCTGTTTGACTAAAAAGGAAGCATTGGAACATGCAAATTAATGAAAAGACACAATTTGCTGACATAATACCATAGCAATCGAACAATGAGCAGACATTTCAATATAAAACACGCCAAATTGGGCGAAGTTTCAGTGACTGTCATCAATCGGATCACACAGCAAAGAGACACAGTCAATGTCAAGTTCTACAGAGAAGTTTGTGAACGCTTTTTCGTGATCCTGCTAAATTTTTTAATAATGATCGGAGGGCCCAACATTATCGAGAAAACTTTTGCGCAATGATCTGAATTCTACGGACCTGAAGGAATCGTGGCGAACGGAACATTTTGAAGAAATTCACAGCAATCCGCAAGCGGCGTACGACTATTTTTCCTATCTCTGCAAGGTATTAAAAATTTCATTTTGCCTATTAGCAAGTTCCTGCAAGCGCCATCATTTTGAATCAGTTTGCATTTCTAGCAAAGTGATACGCTTAAACAATCTAATTCTGTGGTCTAAGCATTATACCCTAAAGAGCGAAAAAAGCAAAAATTGCTAATTTTCCTGATGAGTTGTAGCGGTTATTCTGAGTATACTTAAGCTGCTGTGGTATCGCTTACTATCAGAAATTTAGTAGCGTGTGTTTAACAACCAACGGTAACGTCAACAGCTATGAAAAAGGTTTTGAAGATGGAATTTCAAGAAACGATTCGCAATATTTGTGTCACAATACTTGTTATATTTGCATACTCTTAGAAATTGCAATTATTTTAGACAATAAATTATGAAACAAATGTCGTCAATTTTCAAGACAATCGACCGGACGGAACAATGATAAATCGGTCGACCGCCCAGCCGGTCTGACTGACTGGAGGCGCAGAAGTAGGTAAAGGTTTCGGTAAGGGTGGCGCCAAGCGTCATCACAAAGTATTGCGTGACAATAACGTCGCGAAAACTCCTCATGATTTTTATGAGATTTTTCTCATGTATATCTCATGAAAAAACATGCGAATTTGGAACGTTTTCACATGAACTATCTCATTAAATTTCATTAATTTTTTCATGAATATCTCATTAATGTATTAACTGCTTCTGAATTTATTTTTCTGGCATTTAATTGTTGTGGCTTTCTCAGCCTCACCACATTGCCCCTGAGCATTCCCACGCCATGTCCGCAATACTATTTCAGTATTCGCAGTGGTAAGCCATTATTTATCACGATAAGATATTGAAATGTGATTTTACATAATGTCTATCTTCAACATATTGCATAGTAATGCTAGTTGTAAAGTCAAATTATCTATGCATCACTTCCAAAAGGCTGTTGCAGATCGCTATGATATATTCTATATTTTTGCTTTTTATCCTTTATAGACTTAACTTGGAGATTCGGCGATTGAAAAAACTCTTTACTTTAGCGTCTGGCATGCATGTTTGCTACTTACAAGTTCATTTTCACAAAACCTCATGAATGCTCATGGTTTTCCCATGAACGCATCATGAGATATTATCCTCATGAATGCTCTCATTACCACTGATTCTATTCTCATTAAGGCATTATGAGAACATCATGACTAAAATATTTTGTTATGAGAATATCATGATACTCACGTTGTCTCATAAGCTCTCATAAAATCTCATGAATCTGCATCAGATTTCACGAGTTTCCATGAAAAATTTTCGTGAGGGTATCCAAGGCATTACCAAACCCGCCATCCTCCGCCTCGCTCGACGAGTTGGTGTCAAGTGTATCTCTGACCTGATCTATTAGGAAACTCATGGTGTCCTCAATGTATTCCTCGAGAAGGTCATCCGTGACGAGTTCACCGACACCCAACACGCAAAGAGGAAGACTGTTACAGCTATGGATGTGGTCTGCTGCCTGAAACGTCAGGGTCGCACTTTGTACGGCATCGGCGGTTAAGTGCCATCTGCGGTCATTTGAGAGAACGCCTCAACATTTATTTTTGACTTCAAAATCAATGACCAGGACCGAGCCGGCGGCCATTCCACCCCTGAATTCCACATTATCTTACATTTGTCAGGTATTGCATTTGACTTTGAAAATCACAGGTCAGGCATTATAGCGACAACGACGCAATGAGTTATATACATGTCTGCTTAGCATTAAATAAAGTAGAATCGTCTACTAAAGTGCAATAGTATTGTATACACGTAGTTTTGTGTCTAATTAACATCTACTATGGAAAGCACTTCAACACATCCTTATTCGGCATGCTGTGTTCTTTTGCAATATTTGGCGTGTTCTATTGAGACTGCAAACTTTTCGCTAATGTCTATCGTTCTCGAGGGACTTTTAATGCTATCAAAGTCGGAATATTCACAGCGTTTGCAACAAGGTTCAACTAAGGAATTATGAACGCGAGTGCAATGCATTGTATAAATTCAAATGATACGCTTTGACTTGAAATGCAAAACAAAATAGCGAAGAAGATGGATAAGATCTATCAAAAAGGGTTCCGAATCACTTGATTAAGATAAAAGGCAAATTTCCTGCATACCTTGAGATAGGTGATGTTGTATCGTACTGATGTGCATTCCAATCTTCATGACGAAAGAAAAGAAGACAAAGAAATTTCTCTTATAATTGTGAAAACGCTCTCAATACAAGTATGTAAACTAACAAGAGATTTAAGCTTCCGAAAACCGTAGACGAAGCAATTATATCTATATCCTATTTAGTGGTGGCTATGATTGCTTGTGAGATTATGTTTGTTTTAATTATAGGCCGAAATGCGATGAACAAATAATAATAAATCGAGACAGGATGCAAATTTAATCTATCTATCTTTAATTCTTGGGAAATTAGATATTGAATTCCACTCTGAGTTATTTTTCCTACCCCACATTTGATTTCTCAATGTAAGCTTTTTAAGGTTGTATACTTTACAAGGTTGCAATAGTGTTTGATTCATAGTTTGTGTCAAAAGTCGTTTCAAATACAGACAACCAACCAAGCGAATCCTGATTTATTGTATAATGTATCCATGCGCTCTACCATGTATACTTTAGATTGTGAAGCAAGCAAGCAATTTTCACCAATCCAGCTTACTATCAAAATACTGCAGCATCAACTATCCAGGCATAAAGGCATATGCTTCATTGCTCGCAGTTAACTCTGTGATCAAATTAATTTCCATTGCAATGGTACTAATAAGAAGTGCACGTATCGAAAATAACTTTACCGAAGTCAGCCGACTGTATTCTTTCTTAAACCGAGGCGAAGTCGTGATGAAAATCCTTAAGCAGCCGCGGCCTGGACGGTTTTTGCCAATTTAGTTCAGAAGTACACATCTCCACAGGCTCAACCTATGTGTATATGTGATGCCTCAATAACTCACATTAGGCCTATTCAGAATGTTAATCATTTTTTATCAATTTAATCGCAAGTAGAATAGTCTCAGCGCAGTGGAAGTTGCGGGTGACAAAGTCCGGGTATGATCTCTGTGGTGATGTCGGGTACTGGTCTGGCGATGCGGAGCCGTAGTCGAGAAGATCGATCTTTTGAATCAGAGGATAAGAGAAATCCAATGATCTAAAAACATTCCATGAACCGCGAGAATGAATGCACCACGCCACAAACCGAGCGACTGAATGTGTTGAGATGAATAAAAGGATTGTAATCATGGCTCGTTGCTTGCTTACACGGAATTTTATTCTATGAGTGCAAATAGGCTACATGCAGGTATCACGAGGCAACTTTGATGAAAACTTTGACGCGTCAAGTTAGGTAAATTTTCCAATGTATGCAGAAATGTCTTGAGTGTTTGTCTAGCATATCCACAAAATCAGACAGATCGTCTCTTCTTCTGCTTGTCTAGAAGGGAAGCATCGCAACGTGTAATGATAATGAAATGGCGCAAACTGCTGACATAAAGATTGGTTGGTGATAGAACACATCCTCGTGGAATTCCATTTTGAAGTTTGAAGGATTATGTCTTTCTACCACCAATGAGTATTTTATAGTCTTTGCTTCTGATACTGTTTATTATCAATGGCAAAAGTCTGCATTCAGGCGTCACAAGTCTTAACTTGTCAATCATCATGTAGTCAAAAGCTTTTGAAAAATCTACAAAGCACAAAAATTATGAGCGGCTCATATTTTTGTAGACTTGCATAACTTCTTTAATCAGCAATATATTATCTAATGTGGAAGTCACGCTTTTCAAACTTGTTTTTTTCTCCTTAATCACCTCATTTTTTATTAAACATTCATTTAGCCGTTTGTTTATAATTTCGTTAAATTTTTCTCTATGCAAGACGATAAGTTGATAAATCTATATGAATTTGCATCATTTATATCTCCTCTTTTAAATAGTGGTGATATCTAGCAATTGCTCCAAGGAAGTTCATCAGTTTTATTCAATACCTGTGCAGTGTGCACAGTGAGGTGAAACTTCTGAGGCTATAATCGTTTCATTTTTACATGATTTCAATGCTTCACAAACAATTCTGGACCACTTGTTTTCTGTAGTTTTGATTCATTAACAGTTTTTCTAATTTCTATTTGGAAATTCATTCGGAATATTTTTAGCATGTAAAGATGTATTTCTTGGTAATCTTAAATCGTTGGTTGTAATTTGATTATGAAAGTCTAAACCGTTTGACATGCATTTTCTAGTTGTACGTTTTGTAGCCACTTTATTCACATTTATTAGTTGCCAGTATGATTTATGATCATTTTTCTTCTAGCATTTTTAGACATATTAACATCATGTTCTTTTCCTTTCTTCTATCTGCTTTTACTATTTTTATTAAGAACCTTTTTACTTTCCATCAGCCGATTTGGATATTCATTAGTCGGAATTTTTTTCTTACGTGAAACGTTCCTCGTACAAAGCATCATAAATTTCCGTGTTTCATTTGAAAGAATCATCTTCCTATTTGTTTTCCCGTGCTTGCTATGCACAATGAGTTAATTCAACTCAGCTCATTATGTATGCTACCGATTGATAGATTATTTTCTAGAACACTGTTGTTCAAGTCTTAAAATTTGTTGCTTAACATTTTCGGATCAAAGGTATCGGATGCAAAGTTTGTCCATTTCTGTACAGTATGGTCACGCATAATACTGTTCCCCTTTTATGTATTTTGATTTTAATTCAATATCTAACTTAATTTGCATTGGAAAGAGGTCCATGTAGACTACTGATTGCATTATTTGAAAAATCTAATAATATCCGTCATTGAAGGCAGTCAATGAAAGGTTTTTGAACCTCGATATTATGGGCACGTCAATATGCAGCAGCTGCAGGCCTACGGTTAGCCATTAAGGAAGGCTCACTAAGTAATGTTTTCATATTTTTTTTAAAATGCTACTTGAAAAATGCGGTAATACCTTAACACTCATAAGAATATGCAGTCAAGTAACAGCAATTACATTTTCTGAAATGATCAGACGACTCAGCCTATAATTTGTGACTCAATCTAATATTTCTATTTATGTTTTGACTTTGGATTAAGAGTTTGATAATGGGGCTGGTTCGCAACTTTCCATTGATCCTATTTCGCTAGAAGTGGCTTGATGATAAGGGTCATGTTCTGAGCTTGAGCTTGAAACTTGCCACAGAATGCATGACGATTTTTCTTGAACTTAAGTTTGTCTTCAATCAGAATCTACTATTTCTATCATAATTTTCAGCAAGTAATCTTTACAAACGAAAATTGTACACAGCTTCACATGTTGTCAGAATTCATAATTCCAATGCGTGGCTGTAATCACAAACCGTAATTGCTGATTCATTTATGTTATTCCCACAGCATGCACTGTAAGTCTGATGGACTAGAATATATAGACGTATATATAGAATAAGATATATAGACTAGAATAGGAGCTCAGACGTAAAACGTTGAAGAGAGCTTTAGCAGAGGAACATGCACCAACTGCTTCGACCAACACTTGTCTAGCAACCGGCTTCTTTAACCGACAACAGGTTGCCAGTTCCTGCGTCATTATACCATGAAAATACATGGCGTGCGCTACATGCAGTCAGCTAATGGTTGACTTCTCAGATAATTGAGCATTGCAAGGAACATACATGCAGGCCTACATCAAATTAAATTGTTGTGGTGCAGGAGCATGGTGTGGCTGATGAGTGACTTTATTTGTATTGTATCTCGTCAAATGGAAACCGTTATATTCAAATTTGACTTTGTAGATACTTAGAGCTTCATTTCTTCATTCTATAGAAAAACCTTTTTTAGAATTTCAAAATCTCAAATTTTCAGGCAAACATTTTTGTGCTGACCTTTCTACACCTCCGTCTCACACCACTTTGTATCTCTAAAAGCGCATTATCAGGCAATAGTGCAACATCCAAAAATAGCATTTTCATCTGAAATCTCTTTCAATACAGCTTTTGTTTTAGCAACCACATATTCAAATAACTGCACAGTGCTCCTGAGATGTGAATTAAATGGCCGTTGAAAATGATGAAATTCTGCTCACATTGGCACATAAAAATGCAATTCTACATTATTGATGCTGATAGTAATGTCTTTTTGCTTCATTGTAATACAAAATTTACACAATGCATCACTAATTGGTAAATAAAAAAGGCGGAACTCCATCTGGAAAGATAAAACTTCAATATTTTTTGCAACTTGCTGTTGGCATCAGTTTGAAGGGAAAATTCAAAACTAGTTTGTGTATCTGTACGTCTTCTCACAGGGAAACTAAATGTCTTATCATTTAAAGCTCTCAAATGAGCAGGAACCTATAGAGAACTTCAGATATTGGAGGCCCTGCCTATCAAGGGAGAGTGGCTTCCGCTGAGCACCCAGACGGATTATGTTATTTCAATGTGTCTTGATCTTGAGATGTTTAGCTTTATTTGCCTTCATTTTATTCATTAATTTTAAAGACTATTTATAGCCGTCATTTAAATGAGAATTCATCGCTCCTCCTCACGAAAAGAGGCCGTTAAAGTGCGCCTGAGCACTTTCACGGCCTCTTTTTGTGAGGAGGACAGCCGCAATGACTATGGCACAACTGACACGATTAGTCCGGTGCGAACTTGTGCTGGAACGAGGTAGTACATAAGGCTTTCACATAGCATGGTGAACCTCTAGCCTACTCCAAAACTTCGCGTCTGCCGGATCAGATCATTTGCTTCTCAGAGCTAGAGAGAATAGCAAAATCCTACGTATTTCCAATGATAAAATTGTGACATCTGAGGTGTTGTCTCCAGTTTTTCGAGTTTTTACTCATAAAAAATATACGGATTGGATTTTCTTTGAAATGGTTATTATGCTACAGATCATTATCTATCATATTATTCTATTATCATCTACAGATCATGATCTTTCAAATTAGCTGTTTTTCCAAAGTTTTCATTAACTTACTAATATTGTCTTTTAAGATTGCATGATCCTATTACTTAAATATTAGATGAGTAGTGATAGACACAAGGCGAATGTAGATATTTGCAAAGTGCGACCGACATGTGAATTTGCTTTTCATCACACCATCTCTCATTTGTAAGTTCATTGCCAAGTCCATCCTAGAAAAGAATGACCAAAATCGTTCAGGTAAAATTGCTAGTCTTGAATTTTCTCTACAGAGAGAAGAGAATCTTTATCGTTACATGTATATGGTGTACCTGGGGCAGTGTGAGAAAACACCAACACCTACGGAGTCAAGTCGCTTTACCTTATCACTCCATAATTCAGAGCATCAGGATGCAATATAACGAATGATTGATCGATGCAAAAAGTGAATAGGATGATAGAAGTCCTTTATATTGCTCAATATTGCTTTATATTCTCAACGGCACAGTATTAGAGCTTCTCTAAATCATTTTCAACTGAAGTGGAAAACTTATTTCATTGAAATGTCTCCATTGTTATGTCAGTGTATATCGAATGCATTGATGAAAATTTCAGATGATTATATAGAGTTAGAATTGTTGATTGGAAAATGGTCTTCGTCAACATTTTAATAATGAGTGCTTATTGTTTAATTCACCATGAATAATTAGAACTTCTGTCCATTCAACTAGAATATATTGTTCCTTGTGAATTCACATGAATAGACAATGTAGAAATTAAATAATTGAATAGTTCGATTGCATTTCTGTCTATCCATATACTCGTAGTATTCAAATTGGAAAACATATGCATGCATTCTTGTGGTCTGGGAAAACAGGTTACCAGATAAAAGAGGATGTAAATAGTGACAAAGCCTTAATTGGCCAAATCAACATTGAAAGACTATTTATCGCCGTCATTTAAATGAGAATTCATTCGCTCCTGAGCACTTTCACGGCCTCTCTTCGTGAGGACAGCCGCAATGACGATGGCAGAACTGACACGATTAGTCCAGCGCGAACTTGTGCAAGGAACGAGGTAGTACAAAAGGCTTTCACATAGCATAGTGAGCCTCAAACCTACACCAAAACTTCGCGTCTGCCGGATCAGATCATTTGCTTCTCAGAGCTAGAGAGGATAACAAAATCCTAAGTATTTCCAATGATAAATTTGTGACATCTGAAGTGTTGACTGCAATTTTTTGATTTTTTACTCATAAAAAATATACGCATTGGTATATTTTGAAATGGTTGTTATACTACAGATCATTATCTATCATAGCATTTTATTACCATCTACAGATCTTTCAAATGATCTAGTATTCAATGAGAGAGGATGAAGTAATGCATGCAAACAGGCACTTTTCGCTAGCGTAACTGCAACTTTTAACATAGAAATTTCAGGAAATGATTGATGTACTCTAACAAATTGTCTGCTTATACATTTTACTTCATCCTCTGTCACCGAATGGTAGGTTATTTGAAAGATCGTCATTTCTCTAATAATAATTTCTAATATAATAGTGGTAATTTCTCTAATAGCCATTTCAAAAAAATACCAATTTGTATATTTCTTTATGAGCAAAAACTCAAAAAACTGGAGTCAACACCTTAGATGTCACAATCTTATCATTGGAAATACATATGATTTTGTTATCCTCTCTATTTCTGAAAAGCAAATGATCTGATCCGGCAGACGCGAAGTTTTGCAGTAGGTTAGAGGTTTATCACGCTAGCTCCCGGACAAGATCAATGATGTAATGAAAATTCACAGAAAACAAAGAGCAAATTTGTCAATGTCACTGCCGCAAAAATCCTGCTGCCATGATAGCATGGTTAGAGAATATTACCTAAGATTTCCGTAGCGCAATGCTTAATAATGAAACACACATACTTTTCCTAACTTTGATGCATGCAAGCATGTAATCTTACATGTATTTTCTTCATATCTGTCGCACTCACTGGGCCTGTGCGATTATATAATCGACAATCAAACTGAAATTATGTGTTGCACAGACCCAGTGGGACTTTGAGGGTCAAGATGCTCAATTTTGTAAGATTTTGACTGGAAACAGGTACTACGGTACGTAAGTCACATTTTGATACTTATGGGTCAAATGAACAATTAATGTAATGATTCAACTTAAATTGACGCACAACTTCAGACAGAACTTCGCAGACCTCTGGCTATGAAGGTTTTGATAGCAATATAAACAACTGTGTAGGTGGGGCTGCAAGGATATGTAAATTAATAAACGGACAATATCTCATCATACCAGCTGAAGCAACTTTTTCCGGTTTCCTTCTTCAAAATATTTCCATTCATCAATATGTAAATTTCAGTTTAGTACTCTCCATTGTTTAAGTAGCATCACAGTGAACACAATTTTGAATAATATAGTTAAAATATAAAGCAACTTAGCGAAAAACAAACCTGTTATACCGGTACTTCACGTAATCTGATCAGCAGTGATATTTTCAGGATTGGTCAGTATTTGTGCATTCACACAGTGCTCGTGCTTTCATTCTCAGCAAACGTTGAACACTCCATGTGTGCCTCCGTAGAATCTTTACTGTCAATCATGTCTCCTTTTCTAATAATGATGATGAAAAACTCCAACAAGTAGGCTTACAAGCAATGTGACCGTTTTGCTCTCAAAAAGCATTTTGCACCTTAATATGGCGATGCAGCTAATTCACTCACTTTTCCAAAATAGAAAACCGAGAAACCATAAGAGTGCAAATCGTCGCCATTTTGGCAATTTTTGTAGTTGCCATAACACACGGAAGTCTTTATTTGACTCAGAAATTGTCTAAGTAGGCCCAGGCCTACATGTGTCGTCTTAAGCGAGCTAGAATAATTCATAAGCAGAGACTGAAATTCGTCGTTGTTCCCAGCAGAAGAACATCTTCATGCGAGGTATGTTCAATTGTTCATATTGAAGAAAAAAGATAGAAAACTGAGAACTTCAATAACTATGGCCCTATTTGGTAGGTCTACTCGCAGCTCCGTGAAGATGCATTCAAATCAAAAATGTGCCCGGCATACCATCAAAACTTCATGAAAGACTAGCACATGACATGTTAGGAGTCGTCACACAGAAAATGTAGTGCAGTTGCCGGCTAGAAGCGCATTGATTATATTATCTATGCGTACTTGACAAACCAGATACGGTTTAATCGGACAAAATGATATTCTATTACAACGGTTAGGCGAAAATCAGTCTTATGCATTGGAGCGCATACCTTGCTAAACGTTGTCAAGCATTACTTACTCTCCATGAACTGGACTTATCACATAGCATCATGACTTAACAAACCGGGGATTGCTTCATTGTGATTGTGAGAAAGCCGGGTGCTTGTTTAGTGTGAAGTTCGACAAAGAGTCTTCTGGCAAGATTATGACTTCACCGGATAAAAGATTTATGGAAGCCTTTTCTGTTGCTTCGAATATCCTCGTACTGTACGAGAGGTTATCACGTGGAGACTTTCGAATGACAAGAAGGCTGAAGTTATTGCATCATTCGATGATGGAAGCAATTCGCAGAGGAAGCTCCATAAGATGTTGTACTTGCTCTATCCTCCGCAAAAGTAGCCAATTAAAGGAAGAGGGAATTCAATCCACGACCTTTGAAGCACAGAATTGTACAAGAACTGAAGCCAAAAGATTCGCCTAATCGACTTCAATTTTTTCTTTTGATAATTGTTTGATTGACGCGCAGGATCCTAATTCGACCTTAAATACCAGTTTCATTGATGGGGCAACATTTCGTCTTAATGGGAATGTCCACCGACACACTTGTTTTCTGCATGCTTGCACAAGCCCTCATTAGCTTGATATCTTGAGATGGAGCTATTTCTCCAAGTAATGGAAGAAACAGTCCATGCCAAATTCGACAAGGATTTCTCGTTGAACAAGGAACTTCCACTTATGAAGCCGCGACAAATTCGAAGTCGGTTACAACGCGGGGACCGCTCCTGATGTACGAAAACTCAGTTCAAGATGGATTCGTTAGATTGGTAGGGGTAAGCCCATTCCCTGGCTGAAATTTGCCAATGTTGGCATTGAAAAGTGATATTAGTGGTCGAATTTAGGAGATAGTCAAAGCACCAAATGTTTAACAATTCTTGCCAGCATAGTATTTCAATAGGCTTCAATTCTTTTATTGTGGCATAAATACTTCGGGAGAGAATAATTTAGTTTTGAAAATTTCTTGGTTAACAAGACTTTTCAATATTTTAAGGATGTCTCTAACTTTGGTCAAAGCTGATTCTCGTAACCTGATTTATCATAATTTCTCAGCATGTAATTTCGATCATCAATAATTTTGTGTTTGCATTTAAATTGAATTAAAATTTCATACTTTCCCATGATGGCATCGAGAATTAACATTTGTTCCCGTCAACACGTGTGTATATGTACACTCGACGACAAAAAGTTTGCCCCACACTGCGTTTTATACTAAAAACATGTAATTATTAAAAACACTTTACTTTAGGGCTCAAATTTAATCCCATAACTTTCCTAATGATGATTAATGATGCAAAACAAAAAGATAATTCACAAATATTATATTAATATTTGGTAGATCCACCTTTACTAGCAATAATTGCTTCAACTCGTGAAGTCATTGACTCCACCAATTTTTTGCAAATCTCAGCAATTTCAGTGTCTCTTGCCCACACATTTAGGAAAGAGTTGATAAGTTCCTGCTTATTCTTGCATCCGCGAGTCTTGAGACGCCGTTTGATGATTGCCCACAAGTTCTCTATTGGATTAGAATCCGGTGAACTGGGAGGCCATGACAAAACTCAAACACCCTTCGTGTTGAAATGGGCCATGCTTCGCTTACTGGTATGACACGGCGCATTATCCTGTTGTAGCCAGCCATTTCCATCTGGAAAAGACTCCTCCATTTGGGGAACAATTCTGCGATCGATGATCTCATGCACATAAACTTCGGAATTCATATTCCTCTCCACAATATGGATACGACCGGGTCCGTGCCAGCTAAAGCAGCCCCATACCATAACACTTGTAGGATGCTTCGTTGTTCGAATGAAATGGTCTGGGGTCAACTCATGACTGTCGACAACTCGTAACATATTGAGGTGCGTCATCCCGTATTTCAACAATTCTTTCATCAGTAAATAAAACTTGTTTCCAGTCATCAGTTGTCCAATGTTGATGATATCGAGCCCATTGCAGTCGACGTTTGATTTGACTATTGTTCAGGTATGGTCTTCGTCCTGGCTTCATTGCTTTGCAACAGATGGTATTGAGAGTGCGTTGCATTGTTCTTATACTACAGTCTCCTGAAGCACCAACTTGGTTTAATAGATCTGCAGCTGATGATCTTGGACTTGTGACACAAAATCGTTTGATTTGAACTGTCTTTCATCAAATGTCGTCGGTCGCCCACAATTCTGGTACAAAGTTAGATAATCCCCGGATTCTTGGTATCGCTGCCACGTTCTGCCGACCGTCTTGTGTTTTTAGTATAAAACGCAGTGTGGGGCAAACTTTTTGTCGTCGAGTGTAGTTTCACGTCAAGCTTGGAATGCAATAGCAGATGGATATCTCATATCCTGTTCGTTGTCCTTTCACTTGAAACGCAAATGTAGCGGATTATCAGCAAAGCTATTATTTGCATTGGTCATAGAGTTGGATCTATTGATGGCTATCTATATACAGTAGATGATATCTACACCGGATATGAAACATCTCCAACATGAAAATGCATGCTTGTTACGGAGGCAATTTTCACTCAAAGCATTGTCATCTGTGGGTGTGTCATTTGATATTGTACAGTTTGCAAATCTGTTCATAGACTCATTAGATGGAAAATGCTCAATACCTGATATTTTGCCTGTGTGTGAACGTACTAAAAAAATCATATCCAAAAACATCTCTCATTGACATAACATCATTGCAACAATTAATTGTATGTAGCTCAAAATATATTCTGTGCAGTGTTAAGGTCCATTCCCACCAGACGCGGCGCGTCTCAGGCGTCCAGAATTTTCTTTCAGAATCTTAACAAAACTATGGACTGTTCTCACCAGACGCGCGGGACCACGCGTCCAAGAAATTTCATAAAAAGTTCTGTAATGACGCGCGGTTTGCTTTACGAGATAGAAAAATCCATCCCGCGCGAAGACGCCTCGCGGCTTCCTCTACCCCCCCCCCGCACTGAAACCTGACACCACACGTTGCCAGATGTTCGTGCAGAGGAATGACTGACTTTCGACATAGCCATCCGACAATTCTGACCTTCTGTGAGGACAATTTGACCAAATGAACATCAAAATCCCTCATCAGTGCACTTTCATACTTTGTCAACCATGAAATCGAATTCATGAATGCATTTGGAGATGAATGGTATTTTATTTACTGCAAAACGAGTATCGGAAACGAAGATGAGAAAGTTGTTATTGTTCTGTAAAAACGGCTGCTATTTGCCATTGTTCTCAACCTGTCTGATAATCTTCGATAGAGTGACACTCCCGATTACTATAGAATAGACGATATAAGTTAATAAAGGTCGTTTCATGATCGGTCACTCGTCTTGTGCATTGTTGTCACCCTATGAATGAAAGTGTGTACAGTGTATATGATGTGAGCGTCCTTAAAGCCCTATTACCTACAAATGTGAAATATCAGATGATCAGTTTTCGCAAAATTATGCACTATGCAGTTTATAGCAATTGTCATATCCTAGCGATTAATTTGCAATGTCAATCACTGAAAAGTATTCATTAGTTCATTTGCAATTGGAAAAAATAACTTTAGCAATGTCGGTCTCTTTCATCTTTCTTTAATTGTTCGCCACTCCTTCAAGCATTGCGATGAAGCCATCAAAACGTTTTACATCGTTTATTTGATGCAGATCGCAGAATTCTTAACCAATTTAGTTGAAACACACTTCATTTATAATGAAATTTCAGGAAGAAGATGATGGTGGCATTTATTTTGCAAACAGCAGTCATTCTTTCTCCTTGAAAATGCTCGCTTGTATCGCTCATGCTCATCGCAGTGCGTGACAACAGTCGATATAGCTTATAATTGCTGACAGTTTGACAAAAGAATTGACTTCACTTGGTTTTTATGAATTGATTGGCAGTGAAACGTCTGATATTCCCTCAAATCATCCACAACTTCCACCTCAAATCATCCTCAACATCCACAACTTATATATTTTGATATTGAAGAGAATAATTTCTGCAGATTCGAATTTACTGAACGAAAATTAACAGGACGGAATGCCTCTTTGCCGCAATATCATACTGAACTCAGTCAGTGCTCTTCTCAGATTGAGACTATTTTCTAGACTGTTGGTCGAACAAAACTCATCATGGAATTTACTCGGACATTGCTCTAAAATAGACTGCCCTAGCAACACATCAATTCATAACGAACTGTTCTCGTCTGATGAAACTTCAGATCTAAGAACCTGATTTCATCGCACTTTGTTCATGCAAAATGTCTCTGTATTTCCTCGAGAATATGTAGTTTAGATATCATTTTCGAGTCATTGTGCTTGAAATGTTGTACCTGATTTCATGTAAATTCTGAAAACTGAGTACGTCTTTTAACTATCTCAGGAAAGTGTCATATTATGGTGTCTTGTTTGGGCTCATTCGAATGCATGTGACACAAGGAATATGAATATATCAATTATTTAGCAATAAGAAGTGTCCATAATGATATGGTATTTGTAGTTGCCCCCTCTCCATTCGCCTCTCCCGCCCCTCGCCACGCGGCTCCTTGAACTCAAACTTCTGCACATTCAGAATGCTTTCATTCATTATGCTGGAAAAGACAGGTCATACAAATGATGACGATGATGTGTCTGCATCTATTCTGTTTGTTGCTGCTTTTGTGACTTGAGGTGCATCAAAATTCATTTATTCTGTAATTGCGCCCACCTTTTGCCCAATAAATGAACACTTGAACCAACACGATTATTGGCAAATAGATTATCAATTTCCAACTACAGCATTACTAAAATATCGTCGGCATCTGCCTAAAATCAAAGATCGAAAACACACCCATCTGTCTAATGTCTGATTTTGAAAATTTCTAATCATTTTGATAAACGGACTCAATAATTTCTTATTTTTCCTTTTAGGAGAAAATCCATTGCAAAATTCGATCAAAAGGTCTTCGTGCTCGTCGGATGTCTCAACAAACCCATCAAATTCGTGAAGTTCGGGGAAACGGTATTAATACATGTCTGTGATAAGCGTATTTGTGTGCGACGCTATCATTCCTCAAATTATTTGATACTTTTCCACCAGCGACGATTCCATTTTATGACTCACCTGTTCTTTGTATCTCTCCTCTTCCTTTTTTCAAAACCAAAATATTTCATTTGACAAAAACAAAGTCAGAATAAATCAATGGTTGCTGCTCTGTTCTTATTTCTCTATACTTCTGTTTCTTTCTCTCTTTCTATTTGTCATTTATTTCTTCTCTATTCGCTCTTTCTCTCCGTCTTTTCTGTCTTTCTCTCATTGTTTCTCCTTTTATCCATTTCTTTAGCAACTTCTCGGTATGAAGTTCTCCATTAAAGAAATGCGCCAAAAAAGAAAAATCTCTTGTTTGCAATTTCATTTTGTTTATGATCATACATCCATCATTTTATTAATAAAACTTGTAATCAGTCAAATGTTTTGCTATTTCAGAATAATAAAAAGCAGACGTCTGCGAATTAGGGGCTGTCGTGAATATCAAAAACAAATCACATGACATGAAGAAAGCTATATATTTGATGCTAAAAGTAGTGTAAGAGGTGATTCAACTCGAACGAATTTCGCCCCCTGCTGAATGGCTCAAGTGAGCTAAAATCGCCAAACTTTAGCAAATTTCCATTAGATCACTATTTGAAATGGAAAGCGACAACAAAAAGCTAGGAAATCATACACTAATCGAAAGATCTGGTCAAGGTGGTTAATAAAACGATCATTATTAGGTCAAATAAGTCAAACTTTTAGTTCAACTCAAATATCACCAAAATCGCACATTTTAGTACTCGTAGTTTCTGCAAGTGAAGACACAACCCAAAGCGGTGATTTTTATCGAGATGCTGAGGCTAAAAGCAATATGTGCCTGAAAAATGCCAATACTTGCCGATCAGATGCAGAACCAAAAAGTAACAAAATAAGAAAAAATCTTATTTAAATTTCAAAAATGCTTACATAATAAGAAGATAATTTCAAATTCAAAGATTCTGCATTTGTGAATATCTTTATATTATTAGGAAGAATCCTTTATGTAATATTAACTTATTTTATCAAGAATTGATGCCGGAATGTACATTAGAAGTGAATGTATACCGAAATCAGTCAAAATATTCCAAACATTCAAATTTTAAAATAGCTCTCACGCCAAATGTATAGTGCTAAATTTATTTTCCTTCTGTCAAAAGTTGCATAATACGTAGAAAGTAAACTACCAGAAATCTGGTGGCCATAACTTGCTTGCTTTAAAAGATATTCAAAAATTTCGCCAGTGGGGCGAGGGTTAAGACTTGAATGAAGCGATTGTAATTCGACATAAATTCAGCTTTGGGGGACTCCTCATGTTATTTGAGCAGCTTCTTTTGTCAACTACGTTTAGGAACTCGCAACATCATATCAATCATATCAGGAGCTCAAATGACAAGGGCAAATGCGCCAAGAAGAGATCAAATCAGCATGTTTTAAGCTGGCAAAAGCTTTTGATGAATCAGGAGACATTACAAATGCTTTGCGTATAAGGAAAGTCATTCATTCATGCAGTCCATCACAAAATCGGGAGTTCTTATGTTCACCTGGAGAGTTGAATAACTTGCCGGAAGCCAAGCTGTTCTGCGACATAACCATTCATTACAGTCGACTTTACAGTTTCACCTGCTACTCACAGATTTTAGAAAAAACAGGTGAAACAGAAATTGGCTGAAAAACACACTGATGATCCTACAATCAGGGATGCGGAGTCCTATCATTTTGATAGGACTCCGACTTTGACTGCGGGGTTTGATAGGACTCCGGCTTTTGATAGGACTCCGACTACGACTCCGGGTGGCAAGTATACAGTCTGTCCCACATTATTAGTCACCCCCTATTTTTTCATGCATGTGTCTATAAATGAAGAATAATTTTTATTTTCAAGTTATACAATGATATGATATCTATTATATGATATTAAGCCCCTCTACAATGATATCTATTATTCATAAACAACAGAAAGCAGCAAGTTTCAAACAAATATGTACTTGTAATAGGACATACATGTAATTGCATGTAAATTATAAAATTATCGGCAAAACATGAGAAAAATGAGTATTTTGTATGTCCACCTTTCTCTCGAATGAGAGCAGCAATTCTATCAGGCATGGAATCGACGAGACACTGTCCTCAAATTCATAGGTCCCTATTACATATAGTACAAGATACATGTAATGATAGGTATCAAGCGCAATTGTCCCGAAAGCCTCTGCATTGCATACATCAGTTTGTCGATTGTGTCATGCGCATGTCGGTCACATGAGATGAATAATTCGAGAAGCGTACATTGTAATTGTTGTATCCAATCAGCAATCGTTTAGTCAGAAAACAATCGTTGAACGCCATCAATTGAAACGATGAATGCCACTTCACTCTGAGGCTCCTTAGTCATGAGACGTCGCCCTGAGAGGTCAAAAGTCAAATATTGATTGCGGTTGCAACAAGAAGCACCATTCCTGCAACAGCCAAGCGTTTCAAGGCATCGGAAAGAACAGTACAACGAATCAAGAAGATAGGTATTCCAAATCACAGAATTGGTAAATGTGGTCCGAAGAGACAGACTTCAAAAGTAACAGACCGAAGTTCCTCGTTGAAGGAACGATGAACATTATTAACTACAAGCATGTTATCGAGACTAGGCTGATCCACCAAGCAGTGGATTGGTTTGGCGACAAACATAACTGGATTTTTATGCAAGACGGGGCACCATGCCATATATCTAAGGTCTGAATGAGCTGTATCCAGGCCAATAATGTCACTGTACTTGATTGGCCTGGGAACAGCCCAGACATGAATCCTATAGAAATGCTTTGGGGTATTGTGAATAAAAGGCTCCAGCACCAAACCCTGAAGACGAAATCGGAACTAATTGCAGCATTGATCAAGGTGTGACACCAAGACCCTACTATCATCAGGACATGTCAGCGTCTCGTCGATTCCATGCCTGATAAACATACAAAATACTCATTTTTCTCATGTTTTGCCGATAATTTTATAATTTACATGCAATTACATGTATGTCCTATTACAAGTACATATTTGTTTGAAACTTGCTGCTTTCTGTTGTTTATGAATAATAAATATCATTATAGAGGGGCTTAATATCATATAATAGATATCATATCATTATATAACTTGAAAATAAAAATTATTCTTCATTTATAGACAAATGCATGAAAAAATAGGGGGTGACTAATAATGTGGGACAGACTGTATACAGCCTATAGTTTTTTGAAAAATTGAGTGGTAACCAATAATTGATCATTATAAGCTTACCTGAACCTATTTTTAGTGATCATTGCTGTATCAATTATCAATCATTTTCGAAGAAAGTTGATCAAATGTCGCTTTCAGTTATATGCATGCGACTCGGCTGCTTCCATCTTCTTAATGTGTGTCACACGGTTTTCTCCAGCTCTACCAGGCAAGAAAATCTCCCATCCTTCTCCAAAAAAATGAGTACACTTTCTTTTTTAACATGCGCTTTGGATGAGCCATCACACACGATTAACGTGAGGGTAAGAGGTAGTGTTCTCAAACAAACTAGTATTTCGTTTCTGTCTGTGATGTGACCTTTGGCGTGTAGGTGTAATCGAGGAGCAAGGCTTGTCTCCTCTGCTAAATCACCGAGTAAAAAGACAATCCTTTTTTCACTATCACGGTTCATTCCTTCAACTATTACAAGCTTGCACTGCTGTCTCTGTACTTTTGTTTGACGGAGAAAGTTGACATCAAGACTGTGACAGCTATTGACGAGGATAACTAATTTGTTTGTATTATCTTTCGGGTCTAGTTATAAGCCGGAGTCCTATCATTTGATAGGACTCCGACTCCAGTGAAGATGATAGGACTCCGGGACTCCGACTCCGCATCTCTGCCTACAATTGAGCATTGGGGTGCCAAAATCCAGTTTCCAGATTTTTGGTACAACTGTTGCTGACAGAAAAGATCATTCAGCATAAGATGACGTGTGTCGAGTGATTTCCGATACCAAATACATTTCTAAAGGGTTTGAGATTGAGTCATTCGAAAAAATGGACTATTTGCCATGATAAAAGACTTAACCCATTAGATCCCGAATACAGAAGCCGATGAAATTTCAATGTTTTTTTTGGAAGAATAGAGTAATTATGGACTAAATAAGCAGTATTTCCTCAAACTTTGAATATGATGCATACAGTCTCATATTTACAGACATGCTCCACTTGTGGAACATTAGGATCTTCTGACTATTATCTGTCTTCAATCGTTTAGTCAGAAGATCCCAATGTTCCACAAATGGAACACAGTCTTTTTCTCTCGTAATTCTTTTGTAGCGTTCTCATGAATACTTTGCCACATATATACAACGACCACCAAAAGAGTTTCTGTTGCTTATTGTGCCTTTTTTGGAAATACTAGGTCCGAAGTTTTTCTTAGAATTTGCAAATTTCCAAAATCTGAGTATATTTGTTTACACTGAATGCTTCAAACTGTCAGATGTCATCAGAGATGAATCAAGAAGAGGTGTGGAAGCCGATAAAGCAATGCGAATGTAGCATTACTCCGCACTTTCGACATAAGATTTTCGTGTTCTTTTTGCACAACTTGCAACGGGATTGCCGACCGGCTGGTATGAGCAAATGGCCGCTGAAAGATCTTCGCTCCTCCTTGATCGGTGTCCTTGACGGTCCTGATCGGCGTGCTCGTTTCAGCGTCTGAGCAAGGAGTGTGCGCACGATGTTCCTGAAATCCAAAAGATATGGGCCTGCTTTTTATACGCACGTGCATTCCAATGCGAAATCTAAGCATATTACTAGTATGTCGTCTGAGACGCATGATTATAGGCCTACTTACCTTCTAAAATCGAGATGTGAGAGGTTTCCGTTGAGAGCCCGGTGCAGTCTCCATCCCGCAACGACCGCCATGTTCAGGAAGTTTGCGAACAGGTTCCACCACCACTTCTTGTTCCGCATTTGTGGTCTGTATTCGCTTAAGAATCGATCGAGTAAATCGACGCCGCCCATATTTTTATTATACCGGTGGATGAGAAAAGGTAAGGGAATAGATGACCTCTTCTTCTCCTTTGACACCCATCGGTTTGCCGCTTGGAGCGGAGAGACGGCTTCAAAGTTGCTCACAGCAACTAAACTGGTCTGTTATCATTCCACTGGCATACAACGACCTGACCATCACTGAAACAAGAGTGGTGCCCTCTCGGTTGCTTTTTGATTTCTTGCTTTGACATCAAAGGACAATGCTCGGTACGATTTTCCATGACCGTTCCCGTACATCGCAAATTGTGCTCGTACTTCAGCTTTCGAAAAAGGCTAGTGGAGCTGAAGAAGCGATACATGTAGAGGGTGTGTTCCTCCTTTGAATCGATGCACTCCGTCAAATTCAGCACTACTTGCTCTCCCAAAGGTACATGCAATGTATTGTTTTTCTTTTCGGTATAGACTTCAAAATTGAAAGGAAATCCACTTGAAGACGCAAGCACCCAAATCTTGAAGCCAAATTTGACTGGCTTTCCTTTTATTACATTTTGCAGCTGTGCTTTCCGCAGTACGGGACCATCTGTTTGTCCAGACTCAAGTCTCTTTCAAATACACCGAACTGCAGCAAATTCCTTTGAAAAATATCTATAAAAGGTCGTAATTTTGCAAGCTTATCGCTTAATCGATGCATGCGTTATCGGACAAGTGAAAAAAGCATTTTATATCTTGGAATCTGTTCCTGGACATTTTTTCATATACAACTGGCACTCCCACATCTTCGTCAGTGCTTCAATAAAGTCTTTCATTCGGCAGAGCCACTTAGAAGAAGAATTCTAAGAATGTTTGCATCTCTGTTTTTGAAACGGTAAAATGATGATCGCCTTTTTGAAATGCGTACTTATTGGTCTCATCGACACAAAGATCTAGCAACTTGTCATCAAAGAACAATTTGTACAGATCGATGGGATCTAATGTAGACAGCATCGGATATGCTTCTTGAAGACTGGGAGGCTCAGAGACTTGTTCTGTTGAAATCCTACTTTTCTTCAGACTTTCACCTTTTTTCCAATTGGGTTTGGATTGTCGCCGCCGCTTTTTCGAAGGCTGGTCTGTTGAATCCGAAGTTTGCGGCATATCTTCACAAGCATGGTGTATCTCGACAAACCCAGGAACATCCCGAACTTCGACATCTCCAAGAGAATCGTCATTGATGTCTTCCTCATCAGTCGCACAGTTGACATCTTCAGGGGGCAAAATAACGATTTCAACATCATCTAATTCTGCATCCGAATCGGCGGAGGTAATCATTTCGGCTGCTGCTTCCACAGAGAAAAGCTTTGGCATCCGTAAATGAAAAAAAACAATGGTTTACTCTTTAGATCTAACAATCTGCAGCTTTTAGGGCCTACTCGTACTACAGGTAAGCCTACACATTACTTGGAAAATAAAACAGGAGTCCCAGATAGAGACCAAAACTATGTAAAGCGGTCCGATAAAAGCTTTTGAATACGAAATAACGACATTCGGGTTCAGCCTAGGCTTTTTGATTATCATGCAATATCCTTCACAAACGCGTACAATTTGTTCCAGAATATAGAACTACTACTAAAGTGATTCAAGTAACCAGAAATCCTTTGCCGTGTACCTGATATTGCGTGTGCGATTATCTTCGAACGTAAGTGTCACTAGCATAGGGGCTTGCACGACAGCCTACGAACCCATAACGTAGCTGGTTCGAACCCTACATTTTTTTCAAAATCAAGGTTTTCTCCTGGGTGAAAATAAAGAAACTAAGGATAGATTACTTTGAATAAATATCAGAACAATGAGAATTGGGTATTTTGACATTGTTAATTCTATAATCTGGCTCCTACAATAAAGCAGAACAGATATTGCTACTATATCAGCGGCACAAAAATATCAAGCTAGTCGCATGTGGTCATGTGATTCTATAGTCAGAAGATCCCAATGCTCCACTTGTGGAACATTGTCTTATTTACTTCATCATACACACATAACATATCATTTCATGAAACTGACTGGTAATATCTAATAAACTACTTTATAAACAGTAAATGACACAAGAAAAATTACTCACGGCTCGTTCAATGTCAGATGATATCCAATTGAAAAATGAATCGAAAATTGCCGGAATTTGAAAATTTCAATCTGCGCTTGCAATAAAACAGACATACAGATAATTCAAAGTGCGCATAAAATATATTCCATTAAACGTTCGAAGTGCTGTAGTAAAGCAGTTAAAGAATGTGATAAAGTTTTGAATGTATTGCATCATTTTAAAAAATTGTTCCACAAGTGGAACAATGGGAGCTAATGGGTTAAGGACATTTCTGATGGACGAGTAGTATATGCAGTTGATTTTCAGATAGCTTGCCTATTAGTATATACTCTACGTGTTTAGCCTTGGATGACTGTACCGACTTGCACTGACTTTATAGAGAGCAAGTGCGTGCAAAGATGGCACATTTTGTGTCACATTTTCCCGATTGAGCATCGTCCAGTCCGCAGTAGTAACATCTTGGCACAGAAATAATATTCGAAACATATGCCCAAGACATGTTTTGTTGGGTTTGACGGCATGTACTACAGAAATCAACGGTAGACACAGAATCTAATTGGTTATCCCCTTATGATTGTCAGAATATAGCCGATATAGGCAGGAGATGCTTGAAGGCCAGTTTGCGGGACAAGATTGTCACCACCCACTGATCAACATAATGAAACGTTGATAGAGAGGTAGCTGTTGAATTATAATGAGAAAAACAATCTGTGATGAAAAATTATTGAATGGAAAAAGGCACAAGATATTAATTATTTTCTTGACCTGTTTACAAA
This sequence comes from Prostheceraeus crozeri, assembly GCA_907163375.1. Classification (NCBI taxonomy): domain Eukaryota; kingdom Metazoa; phylum Platyhelminthes; order Polycladida; family Euryleptidae; genus Prostheceraeus; species Prostheceraeus crozeri. The sequence goes on from CAJQUW010009899.1 coordinate 262,379, forward strand.
ATTGATCTCCCGATTCATTCTTTCACTTTCTGTGGAGCGTATCATGGTCGAAAATACGAACACTATAGCTCATTCGTTGAGATGAAATCAACAATAAGCCAATCCAACTTCACAGATGGGACAATATATTTAGATCTACTACTCCGTTCGAGGAATCATCTCTACATTCCGCATGATTTCTGCGTCATTTTCAGCAACGTACTATATCATTTCATCAACATTTTTATGCAATGTTCTGTCTAGCGACAACGATCATTGCTATTTCAATAGTACATGCTCTTGTGCAGAGTCAACAAATTTCTCAAAGTTCTCACTTTTTCAAAGTTGATCCTCTTTATCTTTCACTTGGACATACCTATCCATGTGCAAGCGTAGCGCTCAGTAGCAAAAAGTCATTATCGAAATTGGACTGTGCTGCTGAATGTGCTGCCCATCTCACTTGTCAGTCAATGCTGTTTGTTGCTGCAAGTAAAGAGTGCACACTGTATTCAAAAGCCTGCGCTGCTGCCACCATAATGATTCGATTCAAGAATGAAGCGGCAAATCTGAAATGGTCCTATAATCAATCCCTTTATCTCATGCTGCCATCACCCGCTGCATCTTATTCTCAAACCCGGATGGCATGTGGAAGCCTTGGCATGTACCTTTTCAATCCACACAATAAGCAGGAGGACGATTTTTTAATGAACAGTATCATCCCAACTTTGCCGTCAAAATACATAAATTCTAACAGTGTATTTACGTCACCGCGCTTCTACATCGGAGTTGTCGACAGACCCAATGGTAACTGCTTGCTGCAAGATGACATAACAAATTGTCCATATACGGCTTACAGATCTGGTGAACCGAGTTCAACCATAGAAGAATGCGTCGATTATTTCAAATACGCAACTGATCGGAAGTATGGATGGAATGATGTACCATGTACCCTGAGCTTTTATCCACTTTGTGAAGGAAGATACATTTGATTGTAAGCCCCACCGGTAATGCGAATGACATTGAGCTCCCATCAGAAAGATAGTGCAGGCTAGTCAAAATAAATGAACATTTGACTATCACTTCGGTGGTGCGCAGGGCCTTCTTCAGCTTTCTGGTCTGAAAATGTAGCACCATGAAAGATGCTCCATTCTATATAAGAATGTGAATTAATAAAATATCATTTTTTCATTAGTCAATAATTTCAGTTCGTGATTATAATAGATTTTAGTTTCAATTGTAAATTAATGATTAAAATTTTGTCTATGACAGCTGAAGCAAATCATTCGTGTTCCTAAATAACTGCTGATTATTTTTCTTACTTCGTTGGAAACCGCGCATCGAATTGACTCTAAAATTTTTATACAAATAATAATTTTGATCTAATAATTTCATTTCCAAGCAATTATTTAAAAAAATCACTCCCAAAACGGCTATTTGTCATTGACTTTTCATTAATTACGGTGATCACACAATTAATGATGACGCTATCAAAATAATTTCCATGAAATGATAGTGACTTGCCTCGAAATTTCACACGTAATGACCATTTCAACCTCCCTTATGAAAATAAATCTTTAACATGCATTATCCTGTTGATATCCTTGTCACATGAGTATTAAAAACTGAACTGACCAGAACCTTGAATTCTGAAAAGTTCAGCTCTCACTCCAGAAACACGTAGAACATGATCAAGACGAGTCTCCCAATTCTCCGATTTTCATTGGAATTCAACTCGGCTAGATTTGATTTATGTCACAAGAGACCACGGTTTCCCGATGGTCACAAAAATGCTAAAGTTACACTACGAATTATTAAAAATGTGACAAATTACTTGTGAAGTATAGGCAAAACATTTCATTCAATGTGATTTTGGGCCGCACACCAACTTCATGTGAGGCTCTCAAACTATAGGGAATGCATTGAAGTTACATTTAGTATTGTAGTCTGTGTTGTTGTAGCTTATATTTGCTTTGACGAAACTATCGGCGGCGCCACATTGCTAAATGGAATAGCTTTGCAACTTTTGGGTCTCTCAAACTCAATTTCTTTTTCTATTTATTGCAATGCATTATGGATCAACTTCAAAGTACATTGAACTAAGTCCTACTCGTTTTGGATGATGACACTGAACTTTGGATTTGTTTCAGGCGGACAATGTTCGCAGTTGCTTGCATATTTATATCAACTAGTGATCGTTGAATGGATTCCGCTCCCTATGCATTAAATTGATATTTGATTTCAACAAATCTAAAAACTGTACTCTTCGGATCAATTTCAATGTGCACGTATTTCATTGAGTACTGAAATTGACTGAGTGAATTCAGCATTTTATGATTATAGAATATGCTTTTTCATGCAAAGCGAAGACCAAGGAAAAGTAGGTTTTTGGATAGTTGAGTTGATTATACCACTACATTCCGATTCTGACGCTCATCCATCTCCGGAGTGAAGATTTCCTGAAGTTTGTGAGTTGAATGAAATGAGCATTTCATTTTGTTTCAATAATTACACATTTCTTTTAAAAGGATTTGGAGTCGGACATCAACTACTGCCAATATTCTGGGTAGAATTGGCTAATTTTTAGATTCTTGCGATAAATATCCGTTGTAGAAAGTCCAAATAGAAATTTAGCTTGCTCTGCTGCAATATTTGAATACTTTGTAGCTTCAATGGTGAATATATGAAGCTCTTGTAACATAAATAGCACGCATAGCTTATTTTGTAATACATTATGTATACAGAGAACTTCAGCGATCTATTCGTACAAAAGAGTTTGAGTCATTTCTTGCGTGTTTCACCTCATTTGACCCACATTTTCTTTCCTTCGAATAGGACGAATTATGTAGGATGGGAGTACCGTTTTTTCATAAGTTGAAAGAAATGCGCGATAACTACCCTTCAATTACTCAAGATGGAAATATTTTCTATTCACCGACCATCAAATTTTTTGCGCACTCAGCAATTGATTCGACATTATAGGAAACAGTAGTCAAAGATTCTGCCCCCAAGATGATAGGTTTTAACGAAAGATGACGAAAGATAGGTTTTAACGTCTATAAAAGATGACAAAAGTCAATTTTAGTGATTAAATGAATGACAGATCATCACGTTACTGAGTGCTCCAAACTCGGAATCACATGGATCTATAAACAAGTGGGATTATGTGATATTTCATCCTCCGTATCATGCAAATCGACTGGAGTTATGGCTTGAGAATTGTCGTTTTAATGATGTTGGGTGACAATCTAGACATAAAAAATAATAAAAATCTCGTGTGCGAACTTAGAAAGAATACATCAGTAGCTCTCGGACTATTGCATTTCTCCATTTTGTCGGACGATATTGCTCTTAGTTGCAATATTATCCGGGAAAATGCATTGCCATTCAAATGGAATGATAGGAGCCCAGTATGTGCCCGCTACCACCATAGAAATTGATAGCAATAAAACCTCCCTCTAATATGGAAGCAAAGCTTCATGCAATACACTATAGTGGCACGAAAATTGCTTTCACTCATAGAGTGTTGACTCAAAAAAGTATCTGTATACAGTGAAAATTTTTATATGAAAAGATTCAGTTTTTTACGGAGATAACGTTCCTGCTGTCCAAAATATTATTTGAGCATTTTTTAGAAAACTAAAATTTTGCAAATTTATATACTACCGACATGACACCCCTGTATAAGTAGTATGAAACATGTTGGATATCAAAAGGAATGAATATTCGCTAACAAGCATTCAAACTAATCGGAAATTATGCTGATGATCAAGGAAATCTAATGAACGGCATTATAATGGAAGTCTTCATGAAAAAGTCAAGATGTTATTGTGCTGTCTTGACTGAGTTGTCATGTCTTTAATTCAATTTTCATCGTTATGATGTTATGATCCACTAAATTAATGTTTCATTTCTTGAATCTGAATGGTGATGTGGAACCATTTACATATTTTTAAGTCAAATGAAATCATTGTCTTTTATTCTGTTATTTTGCTCTACTAGTGGCAGGTTGCGATATGATCACGCTTAAGAAGATTCTCTTGAGCTTCAGCATGAAAGCAATAGCAGGTCATGGAGTTGCTAATTTAACAAACATTACCTCTGCAAGGCTATCTTGACACGGAGAATCTGTGAAATGATTTCATTTCCTTCTGCATCATATTAGTCCGGCAGCGAGAGCGAGTTTCTGCAGGGAACGAGGCCGAAAGTGAGACTTTCACAGAATGTTGTACACCCTATGCCTGCCACGAATCGTCACGTCTGCCGAGTTCTAGTGAGTTGATTCTAGTCAGACAGAATCAAAGAAAAACACATGTAAATCCAATGGGACGCAGATTGCAGTTTTCGACTAAAATCAATTTTTCTTTGTTTTCTCTCAGCGAAAAGCACTAGGTCTAGAGTCATAATTTTTGACATGGAATATCCTCAGGTCATTTCTTATGATTGGCATGTGCTTTTATATAGCATCTAAACGGCAATGTATATGAGAATGTGGTTGAATGTGGATAATGTTGCTCAAAATGTTTGTGTTTGCCGACATTAAGAGGCTCGTCAAATCTTAATGTGTTTAGCTTCGTAGACAGAAGTGCATTAACATGAAAGGAAATGATCTGAAGACATTCATGCCAAAAAGTATGAATCTAGACCTGGTACTTTTCGCTTAATCAGAGAAAACATACAAAATTTTATTTTATTCAAAAACTGCAATCCGCTTCCCATTGGATTTACATGTGTTTTTCTTTGATTCTGTCTGACTAGAATCAACTCACTAGAACTCGGCAGACGTGACTATTCGTGGTAGGCATATGGTGTACATCATTCTGTGAAAGTCTCACTTTCGGCCTCGTTCCCTGCAGAAACTTGCTCTGGCTGTCGGACAGATTGTTTCATAAAAAATGGATCACCCTTAAACATCGCCTTAACTTCAACTTTGTCTAACTCCGCCAAACTTGAACGAATTTCTCTGAAATTTGGAAGATATGTCAGTTGTGCTTACTAACATCATTGTTGGAAATTTCAAGCATGAATATTGAGTTGTTTTCCTGTTATAGATAAAAAAGTAGTAGATAATTTGATCTTCATTTAGCAATGTTACACAAAATCATACCTCACTCTTATAAAATTACATTTGTTTCCTTTGTTATGTAATATGCTGTTCTGCAAGCCAAAAGCTATCAAGCAAAACAAAAGTAAAGAAAATCGGTCGATCAGAGCCAGTATAGCACCATTATTCATCAACAATAATGTAACTGCTACATGTGATTAACTGGACTTCATGTTCCATAGCTTCCTGACTTTGTTGCGGTGGTGTTGGCAGCACTCCTGATTGCTTTCAGCTAGAAATCTATCTCTTACCGATTGAAAACAATACAAAGCACAAATGAACAATAACGAGATCGCATTCACAAAAGGCAAAGTGTCAGCCTTGCTAGAACTAGGGTTTTCTTTGCGAGCTAGAAGCAAGCGAGTAAATGTCCCTTACACAAATGTGCATCGATGGCATAATGATGATTTCCGACTCTGTCGTAAAGAGGGCTCTGGCCGTCCACGCAAAACATCCAAACGTAGAGACCGCCTAATTTTGAGATTTGTTAAAGTTGATCCAAGTCTCTCGTTAACGGAGATGGTTGCACTAGACTCGTCTATTTCTAAGTCCACTATTCGTAGAAGACTTATTGAGTCGAATTTCAAGAGCTGTAAGAGGCCCTCTCAGATCGAATTATCAGATCAGCATACAAAAAGACGTCTCAGATGGGCAATGAGTCATTGTCACTGGCGAAATCAATGGGATCGGGTTGTCTGGTCTGATGAGGCATCAGTCCGTCTGAAGGATAGTGATGGTCGATTGAGATTATGGATAAAATCTGATCAGGAAATTCCGAGACATTTACATCGTCCCCGGGTACAAGGTGGTGCGACTCTACTGATTTGGGCTGGCATTTGGACCAATGGCCGCTCTGAACTTCACATACAGCAAGGAACCATGAATTCTGAACGCTATGTGAATGTTTTACGAATGAACATTGGCCAAATGACAGATCAACTTGGTGATCCATCGACTTGGTTATTTATGGATGATAATGCTACGTGTCACAGGATTAGTAGAGTCAACTTATGCAAGTCTCAATTAGGGCTTAGGACATTATCTTGGCCAGCTCGTTCTCCTGATCTGAATCCCATAGAAAATGTATGGAGTATTCTAAAACGTAACGTTCGTCGTTCACTGCTGCCTACAGATGGCGTATCACAACTTACGTCACTGTTAAAAAGAGAGTGGAGAAAGTTAGATCAGTCAAAAATCAACGATATCATCGAATCAATGCCTAGACGAATTGGTAATGTCATTGACAATAAGGGTAGGGCCACAAAATATTAGCTTCTTAAGAACAGTTACTGTATCATAGCTTATCAGATTATATAAGGACATTTAAATATATTAGGGACATGAAATAACATGAAAAATGCTTTCTGTATCATACTTATGTTTTATTTAGTCAAATTTTAGGATGATCCACTTTTTATGAAACGGACTGTATCATGATCAATCACGTCCGTTGTAGTTTCTTCAAAACTGCATAAATGTGTATATCTCACATTTGGAAACAATTCCAATTGTATTCACCTCGAGTTCATTTAATTAAAATCGAGACTGTATGCACATTGGGGATTTTATAAATGCTGAGTTGTTAATCTACCTAATATACTTACTCTGTGTTTTCCCTTAGATGCACTTGTCAACGGCCGAATCATTTGATCAGAATTAGTCACATGCACAATTCTAAGTTTCTCATTGGTGGCTCATGCCCCAACTTAGTTCTCCGGATGTGCCGTGATATTAAGTCAATTTCCATTCTAGACCATCTCAGACAAATAGTCTTTTTCTATGGCCACTACAGATGTTTCAGCCATAGAAATCCGACATTCCATGATGAAAAAAGACCAGTACGGACAGGGACATTGAAAGTAATAGTGCGTCGTGGACATGCCCTGTCATATTGTCGAGGGTGCCTTAACAGTGGCGACTTACAATGGTTGTCAGTAGAAGGTAACTTTTCAGTTTGCTTCGTAAATATTCACAGTTATGATCATTCTCTTTATAGACAATAGTATATGATACTACAACCAACAACAAGTCCACAGATCAACAGCTGTCGCATGTGTCAGTAATTTGATTCGTCGTAAGATCTAGCAACATTAATCTAGATCGATGCCCAACTGATCGACTGAAATTACCATCAGCAAATAGTCCGGCAGCCAGAACGAGTTTATGCAGGGAACAATGCCGAAAATGAGACTTTCACAGAATGATGCACACCCTATGCCTACCACGAATCTGTTATTCTGCCGAGTTCTAGTGAGTTCCTCTTCTTGTCAGACAGGATCAAAGAAAAACACGTGTAAATCCAATGGAACGCAGATTGCAGTTTTCGACTAAAATCAATTTTTCTTTGTTTTCTCTCATTAAATAAAAAATACTAAGCCCAGAGTAACAATTTTTGATATGGAATGTCTTCAGGTCATTTCTTTTCATGTCCATGCACCACTGTCTATAAATCTAAGAACATTTAGATTTGGCGAGCCTCTTAATGTCGCCAAACACGAATATTTTGAGCAACTTTATTGACATTCAACCACATTCTCACATGCATTGCCGATTACCTGCATGATAATAGCGCGTGCACATCATAGGAAATGACCTAAAGACATTCCATGCCAAAATTATGATTATAGATTTAATTCTTTCCAGTTGATAAGCGAAAACATAGAAATTTTCATTTTATTCAAAAACTGCAATCTGCGTCACATTGGATAAACATGTGTTTTTCCAATGTTCCTGTCTGACAAGAAGAGGAACTCACTAGAACTCGGCAGACGTGCAGATTCGTAGTAGGCATAGGGTTAACATCATTCTGTGAAAGTCTCACTTTCGGTCTCGTTCCCTGCAGAAACTCGCTCTGGCTGCTGGACTAAAACCGCTTTTGTCGCACAGCAGTGTCCACTTGTCGCGCAGTAACGGTGTAGGAAATCACAGCTCAGCGTGTGCTAATTCACTTGTACCCACAGTTATGAGACTCACAAGTGTGACATGTATGACAGGTGCGAATTCTGTGCAGGTGTGATGCACCACAATTAAACGATTTCTATGCATTTGCTTAAAATATACACGTAGACATGTAGATACTGCATATCTGGAATTATCATTTTCCTTGAAAAATGATGACCAATTGCAAATCTTGTAAATGAAAATAAGCATTAATTGCCGAGATCTTTCCCTCATTCTTTTCAGAGGGATACATGAAAACTGGATGGTAACATAGCTTGGAAAAGTGTGCAACAACTGAACAAATTTCACACGTGACAAACTGTTAGACTTTTGGATTTCCCTTGGGATGCAATTATTAGTTACTCTGGTACATGCACGCCTTGAAATCAACGGGACAAGAAATCATTACAGCCGAGTGGAGACATTAAGTCATTGAGAGAACAGTCAGCTTTGTATGAGACATGAATTAAATTGATCAGGTATAGCTTCGTGCAGCTCACAGATAGTTTTATCGTTTCTGCCCTTACAAGTTTGATTCTGCTAAAATGCGTCGAGGCCCTTACGTGGATAAAATCATGCAACGTTGACGCGTCATCAAGTCGAAAAATGGGGGAACAAGAATGAAGCATCGAGTTTGAAATGTCCAATTCTCATTGTTGATCAAGGCAATATGCAAATGAAAGTCTTAAAAGCCCTCCTGACCAAGTTCCTGTTGATAACCTCATTAAAAATATTCAAATAATTTGCATGCATATTTTGTAGAATTTTATTTCACGTTTTAGCTTAAGGAACTAACATTAATTCTCTTACACACCTGGTAGATTTTAGATAGCGTATCCCGCTGTGTTAGCTAGATCTGGTATTTTGATTGGAAACAGACCTGTCCTCTTATCATCTGAATGGGCAGACTGTTAAATGGGATCTTTTCAATATATAAGTGATAAACATAATTTTGAACAGAACGCCAATTCATTACACATGAGGAGAGGAGAAGCGTTGTTTGTCCTTTTTTTAATTTTTTTTAAAGTTTGCATTTTTTTAAAATTTTTAGACATTTTAGGATATAAAAATTTTCTTTTAAATCATATTTTGTACCATTGAAAATTAACTAGTTATTAGCTTGTTTTGTTTTTTTTTAATTTTGTTACATTGACGCACTTTGCTACGTTGAATCTGGTCTAGGGGATACATGTGATCTCAATGAATAGTTTAATACATGTACATGATAACATGGATAATCCCCTCTCCTCTTGCTATTATGAAGAGTAGGAATACATATAACATATTCCTGACAATATTTTGATTTTATACCTGACAGAGGATGCAGATCTTAAAAACCTGGGTTTCGGGTTTTCAACCGAAGTTTGTAGAATAACTTGGCGGTCAAACCCAACCCAAGTTTTTGACCAACTAAGCTGAAATCTGTATTCTCTTCTCTCGCTATCTTTCAAAGATTCTAGATCATGATTTTCGTAGAGGATAGGATTATCATCGCAAGAATCCCATACGCTATCAAAGCCGCTGTCAGATAGGTCGCAAATGCAAGCTGTTGTTGGGCTTCATTTGCAACTTGATCACTGTGTCTCATTGTCACTCTTACAAAACTTACGTGCGTGCATTTCTAATAATAAATCGTGATTTAAAACTGCTTTGGGTTATAAACGACAGGGTGGGATCCATGTAAGAAATACGTTGCAATCACTTCTCGTCAATGGAAACTGTGAGGCATTGTCCAATAAACATAAAATGGGGATGCGGCAAGATTACACGAACAATAGAAGATTCGAAGGAACGAGAAGAGATCAATTGTTTGTAGCGGTGTGCGTGTATCCTTGCATTGTGACAGACAGAGAGAATACAACTTTTCTAGGTGACTCAAAGAAAGGTTCAATACATAAGGAATCACCTTTTAAATGTCTTCTTTTCAAACTGAAGGACACAAAAGGAACAGATTTTGGAGATTCAAGCTTGTTGAATTCGATTCATTCTGATAGCAAGGTTTCTATCTGTACGTCGCAATTGTGTGAAAGTGTTCCTGTCATAAGATTACCCTTGAATTCGTGCTGTGTGTTGCTTGCCATATACCGACGCAGCGACTTTGTATGAAGTAATCCTCGAAGTTTTTGAACTAGGAATCTGTTTTATCAATGATCATAGCTCCAATACAACACGTCGTCCCTCACTCCTCAGGTTGAAATTTCCGTCACTGATGATTCGTGGGTCAGGTTCATCTGCCGAAATCTTATAAAAAGTGATAGTGATGATCGGCAGACGATGCCATTGCCAGAGTTGGAAATAGGTCATCAAAATCTGACTACCGACCAACCTGACCACACCGACTTTTCACAAAAGCATGAATAACGACCCATCGACTTTTCATGAAAACATGACCAACGACCCAACTGGCCACCGACGTTTCACGGAAACATGACCAATGACTCACCTGACCCGCACGGCCACCTGAATTGCAATATTATCTGCTTGTTATATGATTATCTTATTGAAGGCATCATTATGTGATCATGTCTCCTTGGGAAAACGTGGTATGACAGCAATGATATCAATTAATTACATTGATTTTCGTCGTTTTTTAATTGATTTGAGTTTCGTGATTTTTAATAATTAGATTTTCGTCTACTATCTCATTGATTTGATTGTGTTGCTCATGAAGCTTAATCTTCGAAGCGTTTGTTTTAAACAATGGAAAATTCATAACCAGGAAGCAAAACAGATATTCGTTTACTATTCCACTTCACCTATGAATTTGCTTTCATGGTTCTCTTTGAATAACATTAAATTGGGTGTAAAAGTATTGAAAAAATGTCCAAATACCTTTGAATGCATCTAAACAATTGAATGAGAATATGACTTGGAAATTGTCTCGTCATCGATCATCATTCGACTTTTCTATGCCGTTGTCATTAGTCATTATGTGAACCAGACAGATTACATGTATATTATACATTAGGAGTGCGTGTTTCATTCAAATTGAGATGAGACATCTCCGGTCTATGTTTTTTGACTTTACTTGACTCCATTGATGATACCTGAATTATAGGTCTATCGCAGCCATAACTATACACTGTAGACCAAACTGTTCCAAATACGTGACCAATAATGTGCCCGACGAATCTTCGTCACATCGGTCACATAATTGACTTTCATGTGACCGATGATGAATCACCATAAATCATGCATATCCGGCGAGTACGTAATGGGAAAAATTCTTCTTCCCACTAGGAGGTGAAATCATTGTTTAAACCATAATCTATAAGTCAATCAAATTTAGTGGCAGATGTTCTGCTCTCCAAAGGAGGTTCCACTGAATCTCCCTCAGCTGTCTGAGGTCTAAGGTTGCGTTTATATCCATACATTCCCAGTGTAAAAAATATCAGCGATTTTTCGGTAATTCAGCGATATCTCGATTTCGTAGCGAGCTCTTCAGCAGAATATTAGCCCGATTTTTCCCGACTGCCTTCATTATAGAATATATACCAGTTAGAGGTCAGTTGGCAAGCATCGATGCAACTAACTTCTTGCAAGAATCTATGTATAGTTTTTAGCAGTGATTTCTTATTTTTCTTATAATTTCTTATGATTTCTTATAAACCGTTTCATTATTGATCTGAGAAACAAATTCAAATTTGTCTTTCACCATCAATTCACTGTCTATAAGTTAGTTTCAATTGTAAATCAGACCATTCTTCTAGCTTGAATTTGCATGTATCAATTGCACATAATACTGATCTCATATTTATTGGAAACTCGTATTCCTTTGTAAAACATACAAATGAGCTAAGTGTAAGTCGAATGGTGAAAAGCTTTTCGCAAGCTCCTTTGGAAGATTGGAGAATCTTTTAAATTTCCCTTTTCTTTTGATAACAGAGGATGGTAACATTTCGGAGGCCTTCCCCTTTTAGTCGATACTACCTACTGACTGACATTTCGAAATTTATCCGCATCATCGATCGATGCAGTTTTTAAAAGGTCCTGATATTCGGATCTGCTTATTAAAACTACTCTACTTTCTGTATCAAGGCGTGATGTAATGATACCTTTTTGTAATTTTATCTTTCAAATTCATTTCTGTATTGTGCAACCAAGTGGCATTCCCCAAGGCTCTTCAATTGGGCCCATAATTTTTGGTTACTTTGTATCTGATTTACGATGTGAAAGTTCCGATGACACACTGACTATCAAATACGCTGACCACATTTTCTTGTCCTCTCTCCTATTTTGGGTCATTTTACTTCTTCTCCTGCTACGAACATGTTTGCTTGCGTAAATTTATGGGCCGACTCTAATAACATGCTCATCAAGAGTGAAAAAAGTGAACAAATATTCTTTTCAACCCTATCTTCGTTTGACTCAGCTCCATTTCATGTGTCTGGAATACCGGTTCGGCAGAAGAAACAGGTTCTAGGCATAAAATTTTGAAAGATCTCTGAGCTGGTATTCACATGTCAATATAATTTGTAAGAAAGCTTCATCAAGGCTCTATGTCCTACGTCAGCTAAGAAATTTCCTGACTAAAGATCAACTGATTGTTATTTATCAGAATTGTGTACGCAATATACTCGAGTATGGTGCGCCAATATTTGTGAGCCTAAACGTTGGGCAATCTAACAAGCTTGAAAGAGTTGAAGGTCGTGCACACCGCATAATTTGTGACTCCTGGCATTGCGAATGCGTTGATTTTTTGCCGTAATCATATCGTCGACGGATTCTTGGTTATCGCTTATTTCTATATTGTGAACGACGATCATCATTCTCTGCAACATCTTTTGCTCCCTGTAATGAGACACTCCGGGCAGTTTCGTCTGCCACCTTTGACGACATCACTTCGTGACAGATCCTTCATCATATGCATGTCGAGACTGTATAACTCCGGATTCACCATTTGAGTATTGTTCCGCATTTCTTTTACTTTGTTATGATTTTTCTTGAATACTTATTCTGCACTTTTAACTTGGGTCCCACGATTGCCATTATGGGGACTTTTTTAACTTTTTCAAATATGCGTCTTTATTATTATTTTTCTTTTTGGATCACGACCACACAATGGTCGGTTGTAACTCAGGACCTCGGAATCCTACCAGGACTCAGGGAGATCCAGAGTGCGTCTGAGGATGTAGGCACTACCGAGCAGGGTAGCCTTAAGTAATTAAGGTACTTGGTGCCGACCGGGAATCTCTTTGAGGTACTTCTTTAGGTTGTCAGTGTGGGCTCCCAAGGATCCAACTACTACTGGTATCACTTTTGCTTTAATCTTCCACAGCTTCTGTATTTCTATTTTCAGGTCTTGGTACTTTGCTATTTTCTCTCGCTCTTTATTGCATATGTTTCTATCCTCGGGAACGGCGATATCGATTATGTATCCCATCTTCTCTTCTTTGTCCACTATCACTATATCGGGCCTCCTTGCTGAAATGTTCTTGTCGGTTCTTATTTCGAAGTCCCATAAGATCTTCACCATGTCTGTTTCAACTACTGGCATCGGCATGTGTTTCCATGGCCCTGTCGATACGCTGATGTCATACTGTAAACAGATAGTCTATCTCTATGTATCATTCTGGCAACTTCATTGTGGCGATTGAGGTACTCTTTTGATGCCAGTTTTGAGCATCCTGTGAGTATATGGGACACTGTCTCATCTGCTGACTTGCACATTCTGCACTTTGCATCATTGCTGGTTTTCAGGATATATGTTGCATGTGCTTTCGTATTGATTGCTTGGTCTTGAGCTGCCGTTAGTAACGCTTCTGTGGTAATTTTCAAATTGACTGATTTCAACCAACCGCAACAAGCCTGCCTAGATGTTATTTCCAGCATTTGCCTTGTGTATTGTCCGTGCATTATCTTATCTTTCCATTTATGGTACCGATCTTCTACAACTTTCATCTTCCAATCTTCTAAGGTATCTTGTCGCTGCCTGTACAAATTGCCCGATTTAACCACTGTCAGCAGTGGGTCATCGTTTCTGTTCTGTACATATTCTGTTAGGCTTCTGTCTTTTTGTTCTATGACTTCCGCCAGATCTTTCAACCCCCTACCTCTCCGATCCCGCGGTAGGTAGAGACGGTCGATATCGGCTCTTGGGTGTAGTGCACCGTAGATGTTTAGTATCTTACGTGTCTTTCGGTTGAGTTCACTTAGTTCTTGCACTGTCCATTTCATCTCTCCTCCAGTGTAGCTGATTGCGGGTACCGCATATGCATTTATAGTCTCAATCATATTCTTGGCGTACAACTTCGATTTCAGTAGTTTCTTTAATCTCCTCTTGTATTCTTTTGTTGCCCTTGCTTTTGCCACATCATCAAGTATGGTTTCTCTCTGAGGAATTCCCAAGTATATACGTGTATATATATATCCATCTTGGGTCACATCCCTTATTAGTGCTTCTTCAGCTTGAAATCCGTCTGCTTCAATTACTCTCCCTCGATGGATTATAAGTCGCGCACATTTTTCGACTCCATATTTCATGTTAATATCATCACTGTATATCTTAACCGAGTTTATGAGGCAGTTAATGTCGTTTCCGGTTTTCCCGCATGGTTTCAAATCGTCCATGTATAGCAGATGATTGATTTGCTTTCCCCTTGTAAGTGCATACGATTTATCTATTCCATGGAAGATCTCACTCAATGGGTTCATTGCAAGGCAGAACAACAGTGGTGAGAGTGAGTCTCCTTGGAAGATTCCTCTTTTGATCTTTATTGCTCCAATGACTTGCTTACCGTGTGTAATGTTCGTCTCCTAATGTTTCATTGATGTTATTATCACTTTTTGTATGGACTTATTGATTTTGTACATGTCAAGGCATTTCATGATCCATGAATGTGGAATGGAATCGAAAGCCTTGCGATAATCTATCCATGCCATTGACAAGTTCTTCTTCCGTTTTTTACTTTCATCGGTGATTGTTCTGTCTATGGCAAGTTGTTCTTTGGTGCCTCTGCAGTGTGGACGACAGCCCTTTTGTTCGCTGTGTATTATCTTCTGTGATTTTACATGTTGGTTTATCTTTTTTGTTATTACTCCAGTGAACAATTTCCATAGGGTTGGGAGACATGTTATTGGCCGGAAATTGTCTGGAGTTGGAGGTTTATCTTCGTCTTTCTTTATAAGTACTGTTCTACCATTGACCATCCATTTTGGAATCATACTTGGATTCCGCAGGAACTCAGTGTAGTACTTGGCAAGTCTTTCATGTAACTTATTCAGTTTCTTAATCCAGAACACCTGTATTTTATCAGGGCCTGCTGCTCTCCAATTTCCAATACTTACAAGTTTGAATTTTGTGTCTTCCTCTGTTATCTCTACGTCATCTTGATAAGCGAGACTTTCGTATTTTCTTTCCATTAATTTTAGCCATTCAGCCTCGGTATTTTATTGTCCTTCATTTTCCCATATGTCTTTCCAGTAATCCATTATTCCATCCGCATTTTCGATTACACCTATACCTGATGTATCTCTGCCTCTTATTTGTGAGTATACTTTCTTCGGATTTTCTCGAAATAACCTGTTTATTCGGACTTGTTCATTTCTTTCTTCGTATCTTTTCAATCGATGACTGATCGCAATTAACCTTTGTTTGGCATCTTCATATGCTTCTTCAATGAATATGTTATTCTTGTCATATTTTCTTACCAAGTACTCGTAGTGTGGTAGTCTTCCGTTATTGTCCATAGTTGACTTAATTTGGTTTGTTTCTTTCCTGAGAGTATTTATTTTATTCAACAATCTTTGTTTCCAGGGTTGTATGCGCATGGTTCTTGCATTATCTGTAACAATTTCTTGCGCAACTTTTGCTGCTGAATAAATCAGCGCATTGATCTCCGTTATGTTTTGTGTAGGTATGTGTTCTATCACTTTATTGATTTTCTCAATCACCTTGATTGTATTCTTATTGATACGTATCTTCTTGATGTCGGATCTATTGTCTGTGTTCATATAAGTCGTTATATTGCGTCATCTTATTTTTGAGGCTCTCTTCTTCGTCGGTAAGTGTTTCAATTGTTGTCTGGTTTGTCGCTTGTGGTTCAAGTATTGATTCGTTACTACAGTCCGTTTCATAAAAAGTGGATCATCCGTAACGGTTCTTAAGATACGCCATCTGTAGGTAGCAGTGAACACGAACGTGACACGTAGCATTATCATCCATAAATAACCAAGTGATCTGTCATTTGGCCAATGTTCATAAACATTCACATAGCGTTCAGTTCCTTGCTGTATGTGAAGCCCAAATCAGTAGAGTCGACTCAATAAGTCTTCTACGAATAGTGGACTTAGAAATAGACGAGTACGAGAGACTTGGATCAACTTTAACAAATCTCAAAATTAGGACGTTTGGATGTTTTGCGTGGACGGCCAGAGCCCTCTTTGCGACAGAGTCGAAAATCATCATTATGCCATCGATGCACATTTGTGTAAGGGACATTTTTGTAGCTCGCAAAGAAAACGCTAGTTCTAGCAAGGCTGACACTTTGCCTTTTGTGAATGCGATCTCGTTATTGTTCATTTGTGCTTTGTATTGTTTTCAACCGGTAAGAGATAGATTTCTAGCTGAAAGCAATCAGGAATCACATGTAGCAGTTACATTATTGTTGATGAAAAATGGCGCTATACTGGCTCTGATTGACCGATTTTCTTTATAAGTGAGGTATGATTTTGTGTAACATTGCTAAATGAAGATCAAATTATCTACTACTTTTTTATCTATAACAGGAAAACATCATGCTTGAAATTTCCAACAATGATATTAGTAAGCACAACTGACATATCTTCCAAATTTCAGAGAAATTCGTTCAAGTTTGGTAGTTGAATTTTCATTGGTATTATCGATTGTCCTGTCATCTTCAATAGTTGTAGTTGTTCCATTCACTCGACCGGCAATTCTCTGTATCTCGATATTTGTTAACAAGTTGTTCTTCATGATAGACCGTTTCTGGTTAAGCAATCCTTGCTCGGATATTGTCGATTGCGGGTATTGCTGTTTCCAAATTGTGTACATACATATATTATTTGAATTCTCCATATTTTGTGTAACCTATGGGTAATGGGCAAGGATGAGATTAAGGAAGGAACCGCTTCTCCTTCACGAGTTGGCACTTATTGTGATTCGAGCGTCTGCAGTCTGGTTAATAATCAGCCAATTACACTTTCTACTTGCGACCTCCACGTAGCTGGATTACAGGTGTTTGCCACACACCCGGTCGGCTGTAAGGATACAGATGATATTAGAAAATAGTTATTAGAGATCTTTATCCACTGTTATCGACCTCCAAGTAGCTGGATTACAGGTGCTTGCCAAACACCCGGCCGGAAATTCATTAATAAGGTTGACTGCGCAAGGAGTCGAACCTGGGCCATCCAGACCACAGGCCCATCGAAATCCAGGACAGGACATCTAAACCACTGTGCCACTCGCTCGCTCGCATTATTATTATTATTATTATTATTATTATTATAATCTTCAAAAAGCAGGAAAGGCGGAAAGTAGAATTTGAAATTTTGATGTCATTCAGTAAAATTCGATGTTCTTCTTGCAAACTTTGCAAACGAATATACTTCACCTTCTTTCTAATGCACTGAGGCAGCGACTGCGTCGCAAAACGCTTGCCGTGTAAATACTTTTAGCTATTCGATTTGATTAAAGCCGTTGCTAAACGAACTGTCGTATTTTTCTTTCTCATCCTCAACCACTGCAAATGTTTGCGCGACATTGGACCTCAATAGCTTCTGCATAAAAGTTTTAAGAATATGCATATTCGAAAAAGTTGTAAAATGTTCTTTATCTTAGTGTAATAATTCATAAATTAAATAATGGTCGAAAATTTAATTTGCTAAATTGAAGATATCTAGAAAATTGAAACCCTGATTAAATCGCCTAAAGCTTGCGCTCAAATTCAATCGAAATTAGTCAACTCTTCCGACCTTCAAAGGGTATCATTTCGATTAACAGTGAAATATTTATTCTTTCCTTGCTGTGTTTCAACATTATTGAAATTGAGAGCTACAATGTGTCACGTGCCTATAATTTGTAATAATGTAATCATTAATATTTAGTTAATTTACTAAAATCTAGTCATAATGCTTCATGCCACATCCTCCACGCAATCTACTTCGCTGAGTAGCCATCCGAATCGCTCATTATACTACAAAAATTACCTCATTATTCCTTTATGTGCTTAGATATCCACGTGACGTATGTGCGATATTATCATATTCTCTACTTTAATGTGCCACACATTTTGCATTAGGAACATGTTTGTGTTTGACATATCTTTACGAAAAACTACGAGACTGCTTGAAATATCGCCTATCACATCCAATATACTTTCAATGCATTGATTTGTTAAGTAATCATATAGTTAAAGCGTTTCTGCTGTGAATATCGGCTTTCTGAGGTACTATTGTCAAGCAACACGTGTTACTCAGTTGGTAACATTTTGTATTTATTCATAGATTTCAATGTGTAATTCCATCGGTTACATTCTTAGCCATGAGGGGTATTATCTCGCTTCCACCGATCATCAGACGATTTGTTATTCTTTCTGCAGTTATATTTATGACTTTTTACGGTTTTTATGCTGTCATCTCTATGCAAACTGCAAACTCTTTGTATGACCAAAGATCAAACAAAGTGTTGCCTAAAGAGCAAGTGAATAAGAATCGCTTGGTTAGGATTGAGACGCAGAAGACATCAAACAACGAAAATAAGGATAAAGTTGATCCATTTCCCAGAGGCCCAGATAAAAAGCAGCAAATGGATGAAATCAAGAATTCGGAATCGTTACCTGGTAATAAGCAGAAAAAGCAAGGAGAAGAGAAGGAGCATATTAAACATCCTTCGGTGATAGAAAAACCATCAGACTTTGGTAAGGAACGGCTGCCTCACAATCCAAACGGTCCAGGTAAGCTTCAATTTCATTCTTCAAATATTTCGTAATCAGATCATTAGCAAATGGCTACCAAGGTACACCGTTATCATTGCACTGTTGATAATTGCTTATGGATAAAACGGAGAGAGGAAGAAGACGAGTGCCGCCTTGTCACTCGCACTGGTTCACTTAACATGACTGTTAGGAAAGCTCATGAGCTGTTATTTATGCCTATGATGTACTCATGATCAGCTGAGCAGTCGCCTACACTCCCCAATGTCCAGTAGAATTTTCAACAAATTAAAAGGACGTGAACGGCTTTACACGTACGGAACAAACTTTAAGTGAATATCGCGGTGACACTTTCTAAATGTGTAAATGGAAGCAATCTGTTGCTCTACCTTGCACGTTTTAGTAACATGGATAGGAATTCAAAAGTTAAAGTAATCGATTTTCAGATTCGTTTGATCTTTTTGAAATTTTACCTGATTTTGACCAAAAATTCCGATAATGATTGCTATTTGCAATACCAAGCTAGTAAGTTAGTAGGCTCACTTTGCTTAGGCTAGAATGGACAACTTATTTTTGTTGATGCTATTAAATATAATTATACATATATAAAATTTAATTCAGCTGCTCAGTCATGCAGCAATATGCGGTATGTCATTGTCGCCATAGATATTCAGAAGATTAAATTTGTGAAGCTCTGAGATACATGTAGCTGTATATTTCTGTCTTATAAAGCAGTTCATTGTGAGTTTTTTATTGAAGTGATTGTGCATTTAAAGACAATTAAAATTGAAAGTTTTTTACATTTAAAATTTGAAGTGATTGGAAGACCACATCGTCTAGCACCATAGAAATAGATAGTTTATCTAAAGTTGACTAGCATGGAAACTGACTCAAGGTCACGACACATCTGGGGGAACTAAGTTGGGGCATGAACCACCAATTAAAAGCTCAGATTTACGCATGTGAATGATTGTAATCCAATGATATAGTCGTTGACAGGTGAGTGAAAATGCGTGCGATTTATGTGCCACAATTGTGTATTGCATGGAGCTTTACTTCCATTCTAGAGGTTTCATTGTAGTCAATTTCCATGGTTAAGCACCGCTTCACTCATGTTCACGTTTTATTTTCATGACAACGCATGTCCACGATGCATGACGTAGTATTGCTTCGTGTGTGTATGTCTGTTCTAGTCCTGTATTATCATGGAGTGTCGGATTTCTATGTGTCGTGTCACTATCATGCCACCAATGACGACGCTCATGACGAAGCTTTTATACGATTGGCAGGAAAAGATGACATGAACTTTCTGATCGCTCAGATAATCAATATCGATTCTGAAAATCAACGAAATAATTTTCTACTCGTTGTCATTGCTGAATTCGATTATGAGAACTGACAATTAGATGGCAAGTAAACATGCATACTGACTGATGCATGCGGCGAAGACAGGATTTTCAATAGAGGAAACTTAAACGAAAATGTCAACTCATGTAGTTACTAACGTTCTTTTAAATAAATTCACGGCTCAAAGCATTGTTAATCGCAAAAGTGCAAGAAGCTAGTTTGTGGTAAGAGCATTTGTAGTTCATCGAGTTGCTAATTTAACAAACATTACCTCTTTAAGGCTGTCATGACACGGAGGATATGTAAAATAACATCACTTCCTTCAGCATTATACTATCATGATCAGTCAATTCCGTTGTAATTTACAAAAATCCTGCAATCCTGCAAAAATTTGGATATCTCACATTTGGAAACAATTCCGACTGCATCCCCCTCGAGTTCATTTAGCAAAATCGAAAGTGTATATACCTTGGGGATTCAATAAATGCGGAATTACCACTCTACCTAATATATTTCCTCTATGATCTCCATGAACATGTAAGCCAATGACTGTACATGGACACAATGCATATACTCTTGTAAACAAGCGGTATACAGGAAATCGCCATGAGATATAAAAATGTCATTGCGAAATCACTAAATTATACTACTTCTTTCATTAAGCGTCAATGCAGAATTCTACCGTTTAAAGTGTGCAGGTAATAAATTTCAGAGCTTGCCGCATTTGGTTTTTGGCAACATGTGTTTGAGCTAGGAGCAGATTGACGACTATCAACATACATACGTGTTATACTTCAGATCAGAAAGGACTTTCGTGTCAGCAAGTAGAATAAATAATGCTTCATTAACAGGATGACTCAGTAGTATTGCTGAAATATGATAGCAGCATGGAAAGTAATCCTATCAAAATGACATACATTCATTAATAGTATGTGACACATGTTTCTTACTAAAACATGACGTCATAGGAGCTCAGCATTCGCAGCAAAGACGTTAAACATGAGATGGATCAACGGCGTGTAGATTTCTGGAATTCCCCACTCTCACTGTCATCAACACTAGAATGCCGAGAACGTCGGGGTTCGTCAACTGACGTACTAAAGAATATATTATTCAATCATATTCCAATGATCCTATGTATCAGAACTATTAAATTACATTGTTATAGAGATCAAATTATGAAAAAGGCTGCATAATTGTAAATAGGTTGCAGCCCTATCCATATAGTCTACAGGGTGCCATTTGGACCTTCGTGTCCCGTTTTTGTTATAGTTCTCGCAAAATAAAACCGGCCGACCAAAGTTTACCGACTATTATTATTAGCGTATTTTTGAACTTTTCTACAAAATATCATTGGATTTTACCTTGTGGACGATCATATCACCTATGTTGTGTAGATGCTACTACTGTAATTTAAATTTGCAGCACTGATGGCATATATCAGTAGCGATTTATATAAATTTTTTAATCATTTGAAGTCCCTGGGTATCTGAAAGTCATGATTCTTCTTTAAGATTGCAAATGGACTGACTTTTGGAGTTATAGAATACCATTTCACAGCAATATTGGAGGGCTAAATGAAAGCAACATCAGTTATCAATCGATTTCATTAAAAAAACAATTTTGTTGCGTCAGGGGTGAAAGTCTCTGCGTTCTGCGCAGAGCTGGAAAAATTCCACTGAAATTTTTTGATTCCAATTACAATTCCAGAGCAGAAATTTCAAATGCAATTCCAATTCATAATAAGATTCAATTCCGATAATTGCATGTCGCATATAGTGTATTATGTTAATGTATCTAAAGTTTGTTGGTTTCAATCTGACCCATGCCCTTATCGTATCCTCGTTGTTCCTGTGTGCCGTTCTCTGCGTCGTTCCTATGTGCGTTCTCATGTTCATAGTTCATATTTCTTGTATACATGTATATATGTAGCCGTTCAGCCTACGCCATTTTCGTTTCGTAAACGAGATACTCAATATCGTGAAAAAAAGATAGAAAGGAGAATTAACGGTCAGCAAAGAATCAAACGCTGAGAGAGGGAGAGAGAAAGAGAGATGAGATGCGAATAAATCTATTAACAAACTGACAGAAGAAAGAAATTCAATGTGCGAATAACGTGATTGATAAAAATGATATCATGAAAACTGATTAATGGTCCATGTTAAAAAAGGAGATTAAAAATTCCGTGATGAGAACGAAATGTGATCGGGTCGAAAGCTAACGAGCAGAGATTAAAGGAAACTCTTTCAATTTTCAAAAGGAAGTGGATTTATCGTCAAGTCTCAAAAATTGGTAATTGGTTTAAATTAGAAACGATGAGAAATTGACACAACAACACATACGACATCTTCAGTAGCTGCTAGAAGGACTCTTGGCTGTCGCGGTATAACTTAACTACAGAAGCAACAACAACAACTCTCCGCTAGCGAACAACAAAGCAGCAGTGTATACGGCAACACATCAGCGAGCGCGATTGAAGAGTGACGGCATAAGTGGCACTGATATTTATGATATCATTTTGGTATAAGTGAGTCCGATCGAATTGAAGTGAATTCAACTTTTAGAAGTGAACTGTAAGTTTTACTTTTTTGTTAAGTTTTTATTTTATCGTTGGGTATCGTATCTATATAACTATAGTCTTGGAGATTAATGTTGTTAATTGTTGTGATTGGAAGTTGAATAATATTTCATGTAATTGGCATTTTAAATTAATCATTAATTATTAGAATAATTTGTTGACACTGTCTATATTGTGACTTGAACTGACAGGGTTGCTGCCCTTTAATGCAGCGTTAATTTTCCTCTTTCCATACCAATTGTTTTTCGTGTGTACAACAATTAAGTCAATCTCCAATTTTTGTGCTTATCCTATCAAGAATTAAATTCAACAATTGTTTTATTTTGATTAATTATCATACTTGATAAATAACTAAATAATAGATTGAACAAAGTTGATTGTATTTTCATTGTTTGCTTAGTCGCTGTATTAACATTGTCCGGGGCTGTAGGCCCATCGAAGTCAAAATTAATTTATGTCGATCTATCTCTCTCTTATCTCTCCATGCAGTTAACACAACGGCCATGTACTGTGATTTCAATTTTTGTACAAATAGATTTATCACAGGTCTATCGAAAAAGTGGAATCAAGGTCAATTCCAATTCCAATTCCATTTCCAGCAGATTTAAATATCGTCAATTTCAATTCCAATTCCGACTTTTTCAACTCTGGTTCTGCGTTGTCTGCATGTCGTTTTTGCTCTGAATTCTGTTCTTGTTGACTCAATTTTTTGCCAACAAATTGTAAAGCGAATTGGTAAATAAGTAAAAGAGAAACACAAGATTTGTAGACAATCCAAGCTTTGCTCAATGACATACATGTGCTATGATGTTGTTAAATGCATGCATAGGCCAGTGTCTACTGGCTGACTTGAATACAGTCGTGACATTTGATCAAATATGTCGAGTCATACTTTGAGATGATTGTAGGAAGGTAGATCCTGGTTTCTGTTTTGGATTTTGTGTTTCTGAAATGCTTGAGTCAGTGAGAAAGAAGGTATTCAAAGTTTTACATTCCTCTTGCGATTGGATTAGAGACAGACAATATTGCGGCGCAATCGCCATTTTTGTAGCTTATAGGCTTAAAGACTGACTTGATTTGTTGTCAGGTGAAGCTCACGTCCGTTCCTACGCATCTTTACCACGAGAGAAATGTGCGTGTTACTGACCTCTTATTCTAAATTAATGCTGGTGAAATATTTATCAATGTCAATATCATATAATTGGTATGCTGTATGTGTCTTTAACGATTTGCGTCCATTTAAGCGTCTCGGCGTTCTAGGTAGCTCGTGTGAGAACAGTAAAACATATAAAGATATCAGTTTCATACTAATTCAATTTGTAGAACTGAATGAGATGTTCAAAGTCCAAAAATCCAAATGCAACATCTTTAATAGCGTAGAAGATATATAGATCAAAACATGTAAAACTGATGATTTCTATATGTCCCTATGTACACAGTAGAAAATTAGTCAATCTCACCTGGCTAATTTCACCTCATCATGCATGTAGCTAGTCAGTTAACTATTCTTTAACATGTTTAAATGATGTTCTAGAATTTGGTAACTGAGACATATTTCGCCATAAAAAAACATTCAAAATCTCGAGTGGGTTTCATGATTTTTACATTTTAATTCGATAACTCTATATTCCTAGCTTTGAAAACGCCTTTGTTATTGATCACTTTGTAAATCTACATGCAATGCAACATCAATCACTACCAACGAAGCAACGCCGATCGACAAAAGCTTCTGTTTTTGATATTTACAAATTGCTTTTATTTCGTGATAAAATGATTAAATGCACGACGATGCGGAATTATTGGTCAAGTGCAAAATAAATCAAATCAGTCTGAACAAACATCAAAGAGCAAAGGCAAAATTTGAATGCAAATAATGCAAGATTTGCAGATATCTATCACTATAATAACCCACCTTTGAGGGAGAAGGAAATTATGAATGAATCAAGAAATCGTGTATAACCTGTGTTGTCTGAAACAGCAAGCACTGCACTCAATGGAATACGAGCAATCATCAGGACACATGGAATAGGTGCGCGACCGTTCTTTGCGCCCTAGTCCTTTACACAAAGCTGCTACCTTCTTCCTCCCTTGCACTCAACGTCTTGATGGTGATTTTAATGTCTTTAACACCGACCGTTGGAAGAGATTTCCACACCGATGGAACAACGAGACCGCGGCATCCCACTTCAAAGGGTATGAGTTCACATTTCCGCCTATTGGTTCTGAATCCTTTCCGCAAGTTCTTCATTTTTGGCAGCTTTCTTCTCAGGGACATCCTCAGCGTCTTCTTTCCAGGGGACTGTTAGTTAGCTCTCATTCATTCTCTTCCCTATCGCGTCGATCAAAACTAGTAGATCAAGTCGTTAGTCAGATAATAGGGATAGTTCATCTGGCAACTGTCTATCGACTTGAACTTCCCACTTCCGCGGAACAGATCGAGATACACAGGTAGACCTTCGTCTCTTTGCTTGACCACACGGCATAAAGTCAATTCCCATTACAGTGCGTATCACTGCAACTGAGACTATTTCCACAAATGCTTGCACGACCAAACCGTGCCGGTGCGTGTACCATCCTCCCTGTAGTGCCATATACAAACCAGAAAGTGTATGACGAAGATTGTCATACATACAACACAAATGACACTGAGGGTCCTTACCCAACGTGATAAATTGTAGAGTGCGATGGCAGGCTGATTTTCAGTACGAAAGCGAACTGCAAAAGCGAGAACAATAAAATGTACAAGCGTACTATACTGCATTGTTCGTTTTCACTAGCTACGAAAGTGATTGATTTTCCTATAGGCCAGACTGAGCGCTTTCGCACCCCACTCCTGGTTTATCGAATTAGAACGCAAGTCGCTTTTGATGGGCATGAACAATTGTACAACTGCACTATTCTCGTTTTGTGCATCGAAGTAGATTTAGCTCTTGTAGCACGCATTTTACCGTCTACCATCTAGGAATGCACCAAAAATGTAAAGTGTGTGGTAGTGCAAAAGTCACAGTGCTTGGAAATTGACTTTAACCTTGAAAAAATTGTCCATAAAATCTGAAAATTGATTCTAAATCAAAATTTTGTGCTGAAAACGAATATGATTTCAAAAAAAATCGTACAACGAGCTCTTCAAAAAATAATTGACTTTTGTTGATCAATATTGATCTGATTAATTCGCAGTGATTGATTTGGTAGATTTGTACTTCTGTGATGTCATAATAGTGTAATATATGCAAATTAACCTGGCAGAAAACGAATATGATATCCAAGGTATCATAACTACAGCCGATTATACGTTTCGGATGAGCTATTGATCAATATCGATCTGATTGATTGATTAATGATCGATTACACGATATGGAATATTAGAATGTTTAAAATGTTGATTAGATGTAGGATTATGACGTAGAAAACGAATATGATATCCAAAATATCATCACTGCAGCAGACTACAAGTTACACATTTATTATTGATCAATGTCGATCTGATTGATTAAAAGTGATTTTTGCTATGCTATCATGGTAAATTATTATGTTTGTAATGTTCATTACTATATGGAAAACTACATGTATGTTATACCGGTAGAAGACAAAAAATATTATGTCGAACTAATGACCATGAAAGAAAAAATGACAACGTTAATTGAACTCATATAATTAGAAGAAGTGAAGTCCTGGGTATGCTATATCAGCCGGACAAAGAAGATTTGATTTTAGTCTATAAGTTTACTAGATGGCGACCATTGTATGCGCACACAGCTCGTTTCAGCGAATTGCCATATTCAGGATGAGACAGGGACTTTAAATTATAGTTTTCCCAGGTCTTTGCGAAATCATGATGGACTGATTCTCCTGCTTCTTCTGAACATCGTCCCAATCCTTCGTTGAATCTCACAAAAAATTGAAAAACATGCCAGATAACGGCATGTACTTTGGGCGTCACGTTGACATCCAAATCAATGTATGCCATTTTGAAGTTGTTGATGTCTTCTAGGTAGGATGACTTCAGCTCCCATCCGAAGCATGATTCAACAACCTGTAAAGTGAATAAAAGGCTACATATACACCAGTACAGTTTTTAGTTAGGCTTCGCTGAAAAGGTTCACGAAATTGTTTATGAAATAATGATCTCTGAAAATATTGGTGATGTAGTAGAAATGAATTTCGAAATAAAGTTTAGAGTTTGGACAAGGTATTGAATCTTAGTAATCGCATAAACATGATGAATAAAACAAGTTAGATACCTCTGAAAACATCGGAAGTCAAAAACATCGAAAAAACATCTAACGGTATCAACATAATAACACAAATTGCTTGCTTACCTTTGAAAAACATCGAAAGGCATTGACGTATGGCAAACAATGCAATGGGCACATTGATTAGAGCAAGTCAATATTAGAAGGGAGTTTCATGCAGGAATTTCCAGAGAAAGAGCCACCATGGTATGATTTCCTTTCAATGTGCAATCTTTCGCTTCACGCCATTGAATGCGGCCAAATTTTGGACATATATTTGAAGAGTGTATTCACAACTCCGAGCAGTAAATGTAATTCCGGAGGTGGTATGACTTGCATCACATCTATTCCGAGATCACTGCATTTGATTATACTCGGATGTATCACATTTTCATAATGCTTAGCCTTTTTGTCTTGGCATTTTCCGTGATAGGACCAAAACGAGTCATGAATTGACTGAAATGAGCGTGCCTGACCAGACACATGCAGACTATCTTTCTTTGCCGTGCACCAGCAGCAGGGAAAAGTCGCACCATGGGACATCAGTCCAAGCAAACAATTCGCAAGTTTGAGATCACATGAAATTGTCAATTTCTCATTGCTAAAATCCAGATCGTTCAAATTTGCTGATACCCATAGTTTTAAAATATTTGGATAATTCTCTTGTACATTTTCAGATAAAACGACTGGAAAAATATGCTTCAATCCTGTGTCTTTATATCGCCCATTGTAGTTTTTATCAGAAACTGACAAACAAATTTTGAGGAAAGAGCCTCCACCGTCAATGTAAATTTTGATGTAGTAGTCACCACGATCTATGCCTCTCCTTTCAAGTATGAAATCAATTAACTGTCGTACATCTTTGCAGACAACAGCAGGAGTAAGCTCTACGCCTTTTACAACATCTTGCTCCATGACACAGAAATCAATCATTTTTAACGTGAAGTAGTCATCAAAATAATGATCGGTAGCATACAAGTGGACTTCCAAATTCGGTTCAATCTTGGTTGATGCTCTTCTCAGCTCATGACGCAATTTCAAAGATTGATGGTTGCTCAAATTCATTTCAGATTGAATATTGGCAATATTCTGACACGAAACCCGAGCATTGAAATCGTCCGGAATTCCACAGGAAAGCTTCAAGGGACGGCCGCCTTTTGGCGATGTCAGCAAGAAGCCATCATCATGAAACTCTTGAATGTAAGAGTGCACAACTTGTTCTGGCAATTTCTTATCCTTTTCCGCCGAATTCAGTAATTGTTTAACATTCGTCAGAGCTCCGGAACGAGAGTAGTTGTATGGTTTTCTCCTACCTATGTCTGATAAGCACAAGCTGCAAAGTTTCAAGCTGGTTGGTCTGAGCTACTACTTTTATCTTGTGTTGATGGTCTTCCTGGATTGGGTTTGATATTAGTTAACCTGGAATTCTTAGAACTGACGGATGCATTAGTTTTGGAAATAGTACAAACAAGACAGTCACAATTTGTATATCTTGACCTGGTATGATATTGATGCCGACCAACCTCACTATGATCATATAAACTCAATTTACGAGTAAATTTGCCATTGGCGTACTGACCCAAAACCAACCGACATGTTCCACATATAACCGTTGGTAGTCTCCAGTCATCGCGATCAAATCCATGGAAAACAAACTCGGAAATCAAATTGTATTGCCTGTCTGTGATACATCGATTGTCCGTGCCACATTTATTGAAACATATCAAGCAGACCTTTTGCAAACATTCCTTGTGAGTTGATGCATGATGAGCATGAGCCATAACGTCAAACGAATGAAAAATGAGAAGGACTAATGCTTCGATCAGACTGGCTTCGATACGACAGCGGCTATCGAATAGAATAATCGAATGATCATCGATTAGTCACACGACATGACAAACATCATTGTGTGCGTGCGTCATACTGTCCTCATCAGAAACAGTTCTATTGTTCTGCTTTGTCGATTCGTGGTAGCGCTGTTTCCACATGCTATTACTATACTTACATAAGTGTGAAACCGATAAGACGATACCTGAAGTAATCTGAAGCTAGTCTGTATCTTATACTCTGCTGTAGTTATCATACATTTTAACACCATGTTCGTTTTCGACATAATCATACTCACCATTCTAAAACATACCAACCTATGTGCAGAGGATATATTCGTATTCTTAAGGCAAATCAATCACCATCAATCAGATCGATATTGATCAATAATTAATGTGTAACTTGTAGTCTGCTGCAGTGATGATATTTTGGATATCATATTCGTTTTCTACGTCATAATCCTACATCTAAGCAACATTTTAAACATTCTAATATTCCATATCGTGTAATCGATCATTAATCAATCAATCAGATCGATATTGATCAATAGCTCATCCGAAACGTATAATCGGCTGTAGTTATGATACTTTGGATATCATATTCGTTTTCTGCCAGGTTAATTTGCATATATTACACTATTATGACATCACAGAAGTACAAATCTACCAAATCAATCACTGCGAATTAATCAGATCAATATTGATCAACAAAAGTCAATTATTTTTTGAAGAGCTCGTTGTACGATTTTTTTGAAATCATATTCGTTTTCAGCACAAAATTTTGATTTAGAATCAATTTTCAGATTTTATGGACAATTTTTTCAAGGTTAAAGTCAATTTCCAAGCACCGTGAAGTCAGTTTGCAAGTCAATGTAATATGGAAAATAGAGGTGGTGTTGCCCTAAACCAGCTCGAGAAGAGAATTATATGAATGTCAAAAAAACAATATCAAAGTTGTCGGATATTGTCGAAGGACCTAATAAGGAGGAGAGGAGATGAACAGCAAACTGCTTCCCGCATGATAGTCCAACAAAACAGGAAAGCTAATAAGAAGTTCATCAAGGAATCTTGCTGCATAGCAAGGCTCAGTAGCTTCCTGCTGTATCACAATGCGAACACAAGGAATGTTAAGTAGTTCCAGGTTTGACTTCTTCGATAACACCGGCAGGCCAGGGAAATCTCCAGATCTTAACCATTGTGAAAGTGTTGGTGTTATATTGAAGGATAAAGCTGATACCTTTTTTTGGTTTAAGATTTGGCTTAGTGGCCCTTCTTCCGCGCAAAATCAAGAAATAAAAACTTACTAACTTTATAAGCAACCCAAATTTTCGCACTATTTTTAACTATATAAACTATATTTTCAACTAAATTTATTAACTATGTAAATTTAGTTAGTTTTTATCTCTTGATTTTGCGAGGAAGAGGGGCCACTAAACCAAATTTTAAACCAAAGAAATCATTTTACTCCGCGATGGCCACTGAAACATTGGATTTTAAAGTTGATACTTAACTGCACCCAAATTCTACTTGCCTGAAAAAAGAAGTGATACGTGCTGTAATAAAGAAAAATCATGAGGGACATGGAGAATGACAACGAGCTCTTCCAAAATCTACTGCGCTCTTTTATGAACTCTCTCATGCTGTGAGGGACACACAGACTATTAAAGACTTTGATTATTAACAAGTTTTTGGTGTGGTTGAAACTGAAAATTTACTTGTATATCGTTGTGAGACACCCGGTAGAACGATTAAGCAGAATCATAATATAGATAATATAGAAAAGGCACAGCATCAAGTATATCCAATTAGATACTATCTAACAAAGTTTTTTTAAATCGTAGCCGCATGCATGTAGCTACATTGTAGACCAGAATGTAGCATTAGTCAGCAATAGAAGGTCTGAAGGTCAGAATAGACGATCAGAAAGTCTTGGCTACAGTGTGCATCAGAAGCCAACTCACACCAACAGTTACTATACATGATGAGATTGCGCGTCCACTTGGTGTATTCAAAGGAATCGTCCGTTGCCTGTCTGAGAGAGTCGGACTATTTGCTTTGATGACAACGCCGCTCTAGGGAAACATGATGTATTCCACGCCTTGAGATTCAATGGATTTTCTGAAATGAAGTGCTGTGAATGGTGGAAGCCCCATGCGAGCATCAGCAATGAAGAAACCGCTACCACTTCCGAATATCGACCGTTTTCTAGCTCCATTCTTTTCATACCGAGAGCAGGAGCACGTCAGAACGGTACGAGAAGGCGACGCTATTCGTTCTGAAGTTGCCAAACATGTTGTCGACTTTTCACATCAAATAGATTTCACTGGCACGAAGATAATTGACAGAGATACGAACTGGTAAAAGAAACTGTCAAGAAGCCTTGGTGGTCTAGGAAGTTTGCCTCTAACCGAACTAGTGACTTTCTGGCTTTCATAACATTTTCGATTTTTCCGTTTCTTACTTATCATTTTCCTTACATATTAGCAGTAGCACAGAACTACATACTTCACATTGTTAGTTATCTATCTATGCTGCATTTCATTGACTGTTTCACATGATTTGTGTTCCGTATTTGTAACATGAATGTCTAATTCGCCGGACGATGACTGGGGCTGTGCCGGTTGAAAGAAGATATATGTACCTTAAAGTCCCACCGCACCCTTCAAGGGTGCGGTGATATTTCATAGACAATTTCTGGGCATTTGAATATTTTTTTATGTTAGTTTCGTTTTCATAATATCACGTTGAACACGGCACGTTTTGTCAGAATGGAGCGAAATTCCACGAAGAGGAATAAGTGAGTCAAAATGTCATTGTGTTAAAATTAAATTGAACATTTCCTTGCACATTGATGAGGGACAATTCAATAGCGTTATCTTTTGATTCTCAACAAATCTAAGTGCAGATTACAAAAAGACTGAAAGAGATGATCAAAAATGGAGGAAGAAAGATCTGCCCCGAAATGTCAACACTCACCGACCAAGACAAGACAAAGGAAACCATTCGTGGTCAATGACTGTCAAAATGCAGCTGTTGCGGACGCCATCAGCAGAAATAAGTTCTACGACATATTCAGTTTTATTCATCTCTGTGATAACAGCAAAATTAATAAAAATGACCGGGCAGCAAAAATTAGAGAGTTATATTCTTTGATCAATGACAGATGCCAAAAATTCATGCCTTTGCAAAGGAATATCTGTACATCAAAGCAATTTATTCGTGGAAAGCCGATAAGGTATAAATTAATCGAAAGCCTGCCTGATTTAAGAAGACGGACGAGGCTCTCTGGACTTCCGGAAAGATTAGAATGGCATGATAACAATATCGTCACTTTGGCTACGAATGCTGACACCATCGAGCGTCGATGTTCCAGAGAAGAAAAGAAGTTTATCGATGTTCCCATGCCCAAAGCAATTCAACCATATAATGAAAGCATTCTGATCAGAATATTTCTTACTACAGAATCAGTATGAGGTCCAAAAAATGGTGGTGGCCGTTTTTCAGTTACTGCATTGATATGGCAGTTCAAAATTCGTGGATTTTATATAAAAAGGCCTAAACATATCAGCGCGAGCCGCTGGATCTTCTAACTTTCCGCCGGCAAATCGTAAAAACCTTGTTGATGTCTCACAAGAGAAAGATCTTACCAAGGCCATTATCCCGTCAACAGAGAAGTTTGAAGCGAAGGGTTCCCGATGATGCAAGATACGACGGAAAAAATCATTTCCAGTGTGACATGACTACTCAAAAGCGATGTGCTTTGTGCGGAAAAAACACTCGTAGGGGCTGTCAGAAGTGCAACATTGGACTTCACAACCACTGCTTCAATGTTTTCCATGGTGCTTTATAGCTTTGACAAAAAATCTATGTGCATATGGCAGTGTTTTGCATTTGGGAATTCATATTTCTAAATTTATATATTTTCTACTCATTTTTCGTTTTCCTCCATGAGTCACGCCTGGTCTATTACTTGTTTGAGTTTCTTACAACCAAGGCAACTTGATTTAAGCCTATACAAAACCGTAACTAGTAAAATAAACCGTTATGAGAGAAAGAAGTGGATTGGTCGAATCATTGAAAGTATAACGTGAAAAAGTTGTTCACGTACCCACTCGATCCCACCGCACCCTCCAAGGGTGCAGTCTGAGATCATGACCTTTCGAACTTTTTTGGATATATGCACTATAAAATTATCTTAGTTTGATCAACCTGAAGACATATAACTAGTTTTTAACCGAAAAAATTCGAATTAAATACACTTGGGTCTTAATGGGTTAACCGCAACATTACGGTTTTCGGCTTCTCTCAAATTATGCAAAATAATCAATGAAGCAGATGGGGGAATTAGAATAATAATAATGATAACCAATATTAACATGAAAATAATATCCTAGAATCAAGAACATGGTCTAAAACAAGGTTTTGAAACCAGACATACTTTTTAACACTACAATAGACTAACACAACAATAACTACTACAATATAACAATAACACTACAATTACGCGGCGAGCAAATCTTCGCAACTGAGCTTTTGACATAGAAATCGAGATTTGTTAAGCTATCCTCGGAGCGACAAGAGAATTGCCGGAGAGAAGACTTACTGAATGATTAAAATCAGCAAGACACGATGTTACATCAAATGCATAGGCAACATCATCACTCAACATTGCATTCGAATATTTGTTTATATCAGCAAGAAGATTATTACAGAGGCTACATGCTAGCTGAGTACGAATTACTCTATACATCAGAATATATTTTCTTTTAGAACGTTTTCCATTCACCAGTGTTTGAATATTTGGAAATTTTGCTTCTCAAAGATATTCGGCTTTGCAAAATATTGGCAAATATTTATTTTGCTCATTAGAAACAAAAATATTGCAACCATTGTTTCCTTCTCGTGAATGTGAAAATTATATTTTCACTTCTTCTATGCAAATCGACAATCAGTCGCGTCGACCACATCCGGTTTTAGAGAATGCTTTTTCAAGCGTTTTGTTGAGATGGCAGAATCGGCGATATGCTCAAGTCCCATCGACTTTCACAGACGTTGTTTCACAAATGGTTGTTTGTTGGTCTGGCGCTATATACGGACATTCAATTCCATTCATCTCAGACTTTTTTCTTGACAGTAGTGGTAAAGTTGGCGCTCTTCGCCAACTTAGGATTTTCGAAATTAACATTTCGAATTCCATGACACAATAAAACATGCGAACTTAGCATGGACGCTGTGTCCGTGAGTCGCGTTACCATGATGGCGTTTGGAAATTCACCTGATTTTCTCGACTTTAAGGCAAGTGTTCAAGAAAAAATACAGATCTCATGAATTATTGTCGCTATCCACACCGGTTGAAAGGAGCGATTCGGTCACCCCTGGCGTAATTCTGATGTCTGCTTCTCAAAACCATTTCGGCCGAACAGCGCTTTCGTGACTTTTAGCTTTAGCGCAGTTTTAAAAGAAAGTCAAACTTATCATCTTTTTTGAACAGTAGTCTTCTCACAGGTCTGAACTTCCCATTTTCGCATTTTCACATCGACTATGAGAGTAATGGGCAAAAGACCGTTCCAGGACACCATAAAATTCAAAAAAATAGTATCTTTAAAAACGACATAAATTCATGAATTTTGACCCTTTTTCAGGTTTTTAAGACCTCTCTCTCTCTCTCAAAATTCAAAATTCAAAATTCAAGGGTTTTATTTCGTTATGAAATACCCGGTAGTACAGTATACGAGGAATGTACAAATGAATGAACAAATGAGGAAGTACCAACACCATAATGTCAATGGTCAGGATACTGAAAAACCAGTTCTACAATGATACGATTATGGATGAAATGATACCAGACACCATGACATGAAAATGAGCTATGTACAGTATAGTTGAAACGGCATGAGCATGAAAGTCAATGGAAGATGAAATACCAGAAAAATCAACAAATGGTGTCTATACAGTATGTACATTTGAAATATAGAAGGAGAGGAGGTCACCAACGAATGCGAGATCCTATCATTTATTATTGTCTGTGACTTTTTAACATCGGTAATTATGATTAGAGTTGATATTATTACGACCGTCAACAACAGGTAGTCTACACTCAACTTGATCGACATCACATCGCAAACTTTTATTATTATTATTATTAAGTGTTGCAAGGGCCAGCAGAAAAAAAGTTAGCATGCAAAGACATTTGATACTACTATGTCATGATAAACCACATGACAAGAAATGGAGACTATAGAGGCAGTCATAATTATTCATAAGCAATAGCTGTATCTCACCTGTAATAGATTGACAAGAATATGATCCAAAATGTGAATATGAATTTGTAATTAAGCGCCGGCCCTTGCTTTGACTTGTCGCATTTAGTAAATCACATGGACTGATTCAGCTGATGGTGTTGCAGTAAAGCACTTATCTGAGTAATAATCAGCAGCGTGATGTCACTGCTAGGTGAAAATCGACCGTTGTACGAGTGCATAGAGCTACACGTACAATTGAAGCTACACAATAACAGGGTTAGAATTTAGGCCGATATGTGTCATAGTCATCGCTGTCGATATCTCAACCTAATAGGTACGCATGCTATGTATCAATGCATCTTGTATTGAAGCGCATGACGACGACAGTCTACACTGTAGAAGTGTTTGGTATTTCTGGCAAGATTAGATTTCTATGTGCTATCAGTTTCCATTTCGCGGCGATTGTTATTGTTTATTTATCGGCACCGAGTGCAATGCATACAGTTGTTGGCGGTCGTCCGATTTCTATTGTCTTAGAAGGTAACAATTTCTAAGTCACAATTTACTTCTTTGATGAACGAGGCAATAGACTTTATTCTACAGGGTTTGTCGGTATCAAATAATCGATGGAACTGCATTCTATCAAGATTTAAGAATTCTGGCAGTATTCTTTCGCGATGGTCATTGTACTTTTGACACTCAATAAATAAATGGAAAATATCGTCAATCTTATCCACACAATATGGACAGACGCATTCTTCATGTAGATATCTATTACCATATCTGCCTATTTCAGCAGTTAGCCTGTGATTGCCTGTTCTGATTTTCAGCATGATCAATATTTCTTGACTTAATTGAAATTTGATATTTAGATAAGATTTAATATTATTGTCAAAACCGCATAACTCAAGATATCTTAATCCCTTATGACTATGCTTGGCATTATTAATCCATTCTTCTCGGAAATAACACTTTAGTCTTTCATTGACAATGCGGATGAATGGGCTTTTGTCATAATTAGTTTGATTATTCCAAAGATCTCCTAAATTCAATTTCTGCAATAACTTTCTTATATTGTAGGACCAAGTGTTCGAAAACATTCTGCTGTCTAACTGCTTTGTGATGGCCTTGTACACTTTTGTCATCAGACTTGTTTGGTTTCCACTGATGATATTTAACCAAAGTCGTATTGCAGATTTATAAAAATGGAATTCCAATGGCTTAATTCCGAACTCATCAACTATACAATAGCCAGCAGTTGACCCTTTCAAGAAACAGAATTTCTTATAAAACTGCATTTGTATTCTATTTAAAGTCTTGAGATTACAGTTATAAAGAAATTCGCCGCCATATTTCATAGTAGATAGAGTCAACGTTTCAAACGAATTAACTAGTATTGTACCATTTACATTTCCAAATTCTCTGAGAGACTTACTGGTCATGAAAGACGATTTTCTGCCTTTTTCTTCTAATGATGCTAAATGTTTCCTATCGTTCTTTGCTAACCACAATCCTAAGTATTTATACTATTCCACAATTTGGATTGTTTTTATTGACTTGTCTAATTTTATATTAAGGTGACTTAATTTCGTATTTAAGTTTTTGATCATTACTTTTGTTTTATCAAAATTTATAACCAATTTATTCATGGCACAAAATTCATGTACCATCTCTATTTGCTTAGTTAGACCGATCTGTGACTCGCTGAAAAGTAGTACATCATCTGCATATATTATGGCTGGTATTTTGATGTCATCTATTATAGCTAGATCAAGTGAAACAATACTATTGTCAAATGACTCCAGAAGATCATTCATGTACAAGCAGAAGAGAGTCGGTGAGAGGCTGTCGCCTTGTGGAATTCCGTTTTTAAGTGCGAACGTGTCAGTTTCTTGACCTTCATATAAAACTTTATATGTTTTGCTGTCTATGATATTTTCTATCAAAAATAAAATTTTGCTATTTGGGAGTACTGCGTTTAGTTTTTCCTTCAGCAAGTCTTTTGGTATCGAATCGAATGCCTTTGATAAATCTATGAAGCACGTTTATAGTGGGCGCTTTGCGTTGTTATATATCTTTTGGATTTCTCTTGTTATAAATATATTATCTAGTGTCGAGTGACTTTTCCTGAATCCCGTCTGTGCATAGTGAATTATGTTGTTATGATCTAACCAGTCGTTTAGTCTTTCATTTACGATTTTTGTTAATATTTTTTCCAAACAGGATGATAAATTGATGTATCTATAGTTTGTTACATTATCTGTATTCCCACTTTTGAAAATTGGAGTGATCCAGCTATATCCCCAAGGGATCTGTTCATTATTTTTCAGCAAGCTGTTGAATATGTGTAATGAGATGTTTATAAAATCCTCCTTATTACTTTTGAACATTTCATAAACAAGGCCGTCCGGGCCACTAGATTTAGAATTTTTCATAGTTTTTAGGCAATCTTCTATTTCATTACTAGTTATGTCATCATTTAATAATTCGATATTTGACAATTCTTGTGATTGGAAACTTCCTTTGAAAGAAAAATGAGACAAATTATTTGATTTTGGTACGTCAATGTCCGATGCTAAATTTACTTTTTCGATTTGCGTTTTGAAATCATTAGCTGTTATCTTTGGTTTATTTGGTTTCTTTGTGTTCTGCTGATTTTTCCTAATTAGTTGCCGATATTTTTTGTAGTCATTTTCAGTCTTAGCCCTGTGTAGTTCAGCAAGCTTTTCTGACTTAAGCTTTTGCTTTTCTCTTCTAATGTTCTTGTTCAACTTATATTTCAGTTCTAAAAGTTTTTCTAAATTTTCCTCGCTTTTGTTTTCTTTCCAATTATCAATCGCTTTTTTATAAATATTTCTACTTTCTCTGGTGACTTTGGAGTATTTAGTTCTTACTCCAGGGTTTTTTAACTTATTTATTGCAATGTCCTTATGTAGTACCATTTCGTTAT
Organism: Prostheceraeus crozeri; assembly: GCA_907163375.1. Taxonomy (NCBI): domain Eukaryota; kingdom Metazoa; phylum Platyhelminthes; order Polycladida; family Euryleptidae; genus Prostheceraeus; species Prostheceraeus crozeri. The sequence goes on from CAJQUW010009899.1 coordinate 300,469, forward strand.
ATACATCTGTGCTTGAAAGAGCTTCCAGTTGTATCTTATTCGAGAGTTCTTGGCATCTAGTTTCATAAGCTACCTTATCAAATTCTGATTCATTTCTCGATGTCCACTTATAGGGTTTCTTTTTTGTTGCGGCATCATTCCTTCTTTTTGGTTCATAAACTTTTACAGTGGGAGAATTGTCGAGTACGCAAATAACTAATTCTAAATGTAATGGAATGTGATCTGTATATAGTGTTGGTTCAGCAATGTGAAAGGCTTTTATAAATGGAATAATAGATTTTGATATTAACAAATAATCAATGACTGATTTTCTAACAACATTATTTTGCATTGAAACAAAAGTAAACTTGCCAGGTTCCATTCTACCATTGGCTACTATCAATGATGTTTCATTGCAAAATTCGATTATCTTTTTGCCTTGACCATTTACTACATGGTCGTCTGATTTTCTGCGATCTAAATTAAATTCTTCATTATCAGATAATAGACCTATTCGTCCATTCAAGTCCCCTATTAAGATAATGTTTTTCATTTTAAGATTAGATATATGATATCTAATTCGATCAAAATAATCATCATCTTTGTATTTCGATTCTCTGGTTTCTTTGTAGCAGACAACTAAGAAAATTTCTTTGATATTTCTCCAACTATTACCAGAAATTTTTAGTATTAGAAGATTGCCATTTTCATTTATAATAAGCTTGTTTTCAAATTTTAGATTACTCTGTACAGAATTACTAAACGCTGAAACTCCTTTAATATTTCTCCCGAGAAAATTAGTTCTGTTCACTATAGTATGGTAGGCATCATAGCCTGGTATCACAGGTAAGTCCCATAAATTCTTCAGGTGTGTTTCAGCAAAGCATATGATATCAGATTTACTAGCATCCTTTAGCAAGTCAGAATCATTAATCTTTTTGTTAGTTAATCCGTTAATATTCACATAAAAGATTTTTAATGTTTTCTTATTTTTCTTCCCTTTCTGTCTATCATCGCTTTTTTCCTCCTCTTCTCCTTCTTTTATTTCATCAAAGATACGCGTGCGAGGTGTGATTCGGAGCCTGAGGTATCTGTTGTATTGGCTGTGTTTGAATGTTCGACATGTTGTCTCTGTTGATGTGTGTTGGCATGAATGTTGGTTGACTTCTTTCGTCGCTTCCTGGGTTCATGTAATATCGGTCGGGATATCTTTGAAAATTGCACATCGTAGGCCCCTGATGATGGTAATCTTGCCGGTAGATGGTGGCATTTGACCAACTTCTTCGATTTGGCTGATAGCTATCGTAATGTTGTCGGTTGCTATTGTGTCGTCTTCCCTTGTTAGGCCAGTATCTCCTTCTCTGACGTTGCCTTTGTGAGCCGTTATTCCAGCAATTTCGAGCAATGTGCCCTACTTTTCTGCATACAAAGCATCTTATTGGTGGTCTTTGCTGGTTTGGGTACCTAAGTTGCGCTGGTCGTTGGTATTGCGAATTGCTTTTGTAAGGCTGGCGCTGTTCGAATGGCTGCTCCACTTTTCTGTTGACCTCGCTGATCTTCCTCGTCAGATTTTCGACCAAGTCGGCTACTTCTTTCTTTGAGTACATGTTGTACAACATGTCGTCGTCTTTCCACCTGTGTTCATTAGCTTTCAGATCTTCTACTGTTTTCTTCAGTTCCTTTACTATTTCTTCGTGTTTTTTCAATTCTTCCTCATATATATGGCACGATTTTAGCATGTCCGTTTTTTCTTTTCTTGCTTTCTTCAATTCTTCATTCGTACCGTTTGCTTCTTGTAGAAGCTCAAGGATCCTTTCGTCTCTTTGCTGCAATATGTCATTGAGCTTCTTGGTCTTTTCCTTGTATTCTTCCACTTCTTTCACCAGTCATACGACGTTTGGCAATTCGTCAGTGTGTACTTGTATGTCTGTTTGCATGGTGTTTGTAAAGTGCTTGTATTCATTTTGGTGCAGTACACTAATGCACACCTCGCACGCATACTTCCTCTTGTATAAATTCTTTTTTACATATTTGCAAAGTTCGTAAGGCGGAAGTTTAGTACAGGAGATATGGATGTTCTTCTTACACTCCTTACACTGCAAAACATCATCGTTCAGATTGTCTCTTCCACAGACACACATATCTTCGGAGTCCGGAATGAATCCGATGTTAAATTGGTTCCCAGGAGATGTAGGTTGGGAATTCACTACTTCCTCTTCCGCCATCAATTCTTTCGTATCTGTAATAGATTGACAAGAATATGATCCAAAATGTGAATATGAATTTGTAATTAAGCGCCGGCTCTTGCTTTGACTTGTCGCATTTAGTAAATCACATGGTAATCTCTCTCTCTCTCTCTCTCTCGATCCTGTCTGTTACAGGAATATTGTATTCACAATGACATGCATTCTTTAAAACAATTGTTTGTCTTCAATGGGAATAATTCCCGTATGCTTTTAATAGAATGACCTTGAACGCTAATGGAAATTTACACCAAAAATGGTTCTGGGAGCCGGAAAATTTGTCAGAAAGTTTGTCGACATGGCTGCCGATAAAAGTGCCGACATGGTTCGAGAGTCGGTGTATTTTTCCATTCAAAATAATGTCGCATGAATGATTGTTATGGAAACCAAAATGAAGAGAAATGCTCATTCATTTCTCTTCTCTCTCATATGTCTATTGTGTTTGGATTCTTTTGTTCTTATAGTGTGAATGAGATTTCACAACCCGCATTGAAGGGAAAATTAACGTATTATTTGCGCCTGAAGGTTGTTACTTTAACCCGTTAATGGCGATTGGCAACAATTGTTGCCACTCCCATTTTTTGTGTTTTTGTCCTAAAAAAATATCATGATAAGGCTTCACTACTGACATAGCATTCTTCCGTGTATGATTGATACTTTTGTAATGTATACTGTAATCATTGGATATTTTTCTTACGATTATATAGGCCTAAAATTATGTACCTTGGTAGTCGCGAAAGTACATCTGTTATCCTTTGTTGCATCAAGTCAAAATATTCTCATTTTGCTTTGAAAGCTTATCTATAAATTCTTTCATGAGCTGTAGATGTCATAGGACGAACGTAAAGGCTATTGGACAGAATCATGTTCTACCAGAAGCAGTTTATCTCCGGTGGCAACAAATGTTGCCATTCGCCGGTAACACTTACAATAAATTATAGGCTACCCTGGATGACTAACTGCAATCTACAAGTCACCCTACCGTATTTTGTGCGCAAAATAATTTGCTTTCACTTCCGAACGCTATAGTATGCACCTGAGAGATGACGCTGCTTTGATGGGGGAGAGAATCGACCAATCAGATCATAGAACCACTCTCATCGGCTGATATTGCAAATCTGCTTCAGTTGTGCAGTGTAAACTTTCACTTCGTCATTCTACTGTGTGATCGTTCATCTGTTTAGTGAATGTGCCTCCTGCAGCATGAGTAGAAAAAAGTTGACACTGAATGACGTTATAGACATGGTCTGTTGGGATGATTCAGAATCTGACCACGACGAGGAAGATGCCATCATAGCAGTACAGCCACCTGCAGAGCGTCCGGAAGCTGAGACGGATTGTGACTCAGACTTATCAGATGACGAGAACTTGGGGGACGTTTCTCATTTACCTAGACGATTATTGAATGCCGATATGCCAGAAGTAGAGGAAGTAGAAAGCATTGAAGATCATCAGCCACAAGAGAAGCAAGCAAAGAAACGACATTGGAGGAAAACAGGCTTCAGGTACCTAAATATGAAATATTTCATTGTTATGTTATAAAAATGCGGATATTTATGTTTTGTACTATTTCATTTCAGGCCAACTTTCGAAGTAATTGGTGAACGAGAATTGGATTCGGAAATTACCGCCGCGATTGATTCCGAGATGGCGGCCTTTGTGAGGATGTTTCCGCAAGTCTTTGTCGATCATTTGGTGGAACAAACTAATATTTATGCTTCTTTATCCAACGAAAACTTCAATCCTGTGACGACCAGTGAAATGCTTACCTTCGTTGGCATCTTGTATATCTCACAGGTTATGTGAGACTACCGGCACGAGATATGTACTGGGAAAAATCGGCAGATGCACATCAAAGCTTTGTTTCTGACGCAATGCGACGTGACATATTCAGAGAAATCTTCCGCTACATCCACTTGGCCGATAACATGAGAATGGACAATGACAAGTACTACAAAGTGAGGCCAATCTTTCGTGTTCTGAACGAAGCTTTCAAGTCATGTGCAGCTTACGCGGATTTCAGTGTCGACGAAAGGTGGTAGCCATACAGATCTGCCAACAACAGGCATGGGACAGGGATCTGATGTCGTCCTTGGTTTGATTGAGAAATCCCAGGTTGTCAATCAAGTTGTACTGTAACCTTTGACAATCTATTCACTTCCCTGCCATTACTAGACAAGTTGACAGAAATGGGCATAGGTGGAACCGGAACAATTAGAGACAACCGGTTACAGAAGGCTCCTGTTTCTTCTAAGAAGGAAACTGAAAGAAAATGCAGAGGAGCTTTTGAAAGTGTCAATGATGGATCTAATCTTTTGGTTCGTTGGAATGACAATAAAGCAGTGACAGTTGCTACTAATTATTTACCATGTGTTCCGACGAAACTTGTGCGCCGTTTCTCAAAGAAGGAACGGAAAACAATAGAGGTTCCGATGCCACTTCCTCTGCAGGTTTACAACGAAAAGATGGGTGGCGTAGATATCTTTGATCATTTGTTGCAACATACCGTATTCGAATGCGATCGAAGAAATGGTGGTGGCCCTTCCTTAGTTGGGGATTGACTGCTGCCATGGTGAATGCATGGCTGTTGTATCGACGTGTGCGAGATAGAAAGCTATCACTTCTTGCTTTCCATCGCCAAATTGTCCAACACCTTGTGTCAACGAATGGCAATCTGCCAAAGGTCCTAGGTAGGCCTTCGACAGTGCAAGGCTTTGCAGCAACAGCACTGCGAGTCTCACGATTTGGAAATCACGATCTGATTCGTGGTTCGTCAAGATATTGCCGCTGCAAGCAATGCGGTCGTCGAACGACTTTCAAGTGCTCTCTCTGTAAAGTACCTTTGCATGTTGAGTGCCAAACCCTATATCATTCACAACGTTGATGTTGCATGTGTAAATAGGCTATTCGCCTTTGTATTCAAGTGCATTTCTAGATATTATAGCGATGTGTTTGACTCCATACATTATAGTAGTTTTATGAACTATTTTTGAAGTTTGTTCACTCTACCGGCGATTGGCAACAATTGTTGCCAACAAAATAAAGTCTCTTGTTCCTACAAAAATGATTATTTTTGCTAAATATCACTTTGACTCTTCTAGTTATCACTATTTTCATATAATAAAACAAATAAATTCATGGAAAAAAATTTCGCGTTTAATGGGTTAAAAGGATGTGCAGTTTTTTGAATTTACTTTCTTGCAGTTGTCTGTTTGTGCTGTTATTTTACAATGGTAGGAAATCAAGAACGCGATTTACGGTTGGAAATGAAAAAGCGGAGATTTACTGACATAACAAGACAGATAGCCAGACTCCAACCACGGAGTAAAATATTTTCTCACATAAATATGAATGAAATTTTTCATAATCTGGGTGACTCACATGTCAATTATGCAATTGATAAAAGAATATTGAACTTAATAGAACGCAGACAGCAGGCGTACATTTCATTGCAAAGAACTTTATTGCAAGAGGAAGATGAAGTTTTAATTGAAGAAACTCGCCAACGACCATCGTCCATCGTCCAACGTCCATTTAATCCACCAAGTTATGAGCAGGTTCTTTTACAAATGGAGGAAGAACGCACAGCGCAACAACCAACACATGCGTCGCCCTCACATGCATCGCCATCAGAAGAAAACTGAATTCATTCTTCAAGGGAAATAGTGATTTATTTGATGCTATTATTGTTTCATCTCCCAAAGTGCTATTGAATTTGTTGTATTATTTTAGTAAATCATCACACCGTGTCAGCAAGTTATACATTTTTATTTCATTTAAAATGAATGGTGAAAATCCGTCAGCTACACGTCACTTATCTCCTTCTGTGGGACTGAGTAATATAGGTGATATATGTCCTCAGGTTAATAACATTAGAGACTTCCTAAAAATATACGGCAAACAAGCAACTACGAATTTCGATTTAAATAAGATCGCAAATCAATTGGGAATAAAGAATTTTCACCTATTGATGAGAAATGAATTGCAGTTGATTACAGATGTACGAAACACTAACTCTGCTAATAAACTGATTCCTTACAAATGTACCTTTTTAATTTAGATTAAATTAAATCATTTCAAAATCAAATAAGTAGTAAGGAAAGTCATCATTATGGAAAAGTTTTAAATCAATACCCCCTTTTGACTAAGTAGTAAGGAAAGTCATCATTAGAGAACAGTTTTAAATCAATACCGCCCCTTCTGACTATGTAGTAAGGAAAGTAATCATTATGGAACAGTTTTAAATCAATACCCCCCTTCTGACTTCTAGGGGTCTCTTAAGAAATTTTTTTATTATAAAATGAGCAACATAAATGAGTTTTTGAAATTGTATGGAACGCAAACAACTACAAATTTCGATTTAAAGAAAATCGCAAATCAATTGGGAATAAAGAATTTTCACATATTGATGAGAGACGAATTAGAATTCCTAAAAAATAAGCCAACAATAACTATAAATTTCATAACAAATCTTCATACGTCAGATGAAAAAGGAATACATTGGTCTGCAGGTATCTTTAATAAAAATCGAGATAATTACTATTTCGACTCTTATGGACTTCCAACTACAAATGAAGTCAAAAAATTACTTGGCAATGGAAATTATAATACATTTCAAATTCAAAAACCGGGAACTGCTTACTATGGTCAATTATGTCTTTATGTTTTATTTAAATTACAAAAAGGAGTACCATTTCTTGATATTATGTTAGAATTGAACAAGGGAATTTCATTCCCGAAACGTTAGTTCCAATAATAATGATAGTGATAATTAAAAGTCAGTTCGTTGTAATTCATTTTGATAAAATCGGCCTCTGATATCTTCATCATCTAAATCTTTGATTTCGTAAGTAATCGGATAAGTTTGATTTATTTTACAAACTTCAAATATCTCTTTCGTCCAGTATCCAACGAAGCCTATTTCAAATTTATTCTTATACTTAAATATTCTAACTCTATCACCAATTTTAAATTTCGGCTTAAGTTTCTGCAAATTCGGATTACTCTTATTCGAATAATTATTCTCGAATATTTTCTTTCGGATTAAATCAGGGTCGTCAGAAGCATTCTTTGGGGTTTCTTCAATACCAGAATGAACTTTATTATTGTACTCTTCTACAATTCCTGGTAATATCTTCAACCATTTCTGATTTCCTCGCTCAGTAAATTTCTTGAATAATTTATTTTTTAACGTCTGATTGAATCTTCCTATCACTACGGCCTTCCCTGCATTTTCTGTTGAATAAACAGTTTCAAATAGTGGCTGAACGTTTCGGTTATAAAATTCCGACCCTTTATCAACAAACAATTTTCTTGCCTTTGTCTTACTTTCTTTAAAGATTTCTTCAAACGCATATTTAGCTGACAGACCACTTTTATTTTTTAAAGGCTTTACCCAAGCGTATCGTGTATATAAATCTATAACGGTCAATGCGTATTTATAATCAGAATCATTCGGCATATGAATAAGATCAGCACTCCAAATATCATCTTTATTAAATGCTTTTACTTTCAATAAATACTTAGGCCTTCTGTATTCCTTGTGGATTTCGGACGCGTAGGTTCGAGCGTTGCTCTCAGACAGCTTTGCTGTCGTTTCATTTAAACCCTGACCGAATAATATTTTAGCTTGTAAAGCTTTCTTAACAAACATTCTTTCAATTTTTTCTCTAAATGTACGATTTTGAATACTATCTAAATCTTGAATCATCTTCTTATCAGCTGCATGTCGAGAACTTAGATCATGATTTCGATAAGCTAAATCATGTCTATAAGCGGCGGCATCTACTCTATTTATTGCTTCTTCACCTGGTTTCGGATTATTATTCTCATCTAGTCTTATATCTAATCGAGTTCCTGGACCGGTATATGAATGACCAGGAAGATGTTTTTCTTTCGAATATTTACTCCAAATAAATCCAGGAAAGTTTTCTAATGTTTTTTGTATGTCGTTACCTTTATAAATTTTACAATTTGAGTTTTAATTTTTGTTTAATAGATAATTTAATAAATCTAAATTAGCAATTTTTAATTTAATTAAATTTTCGGAATTTTTGGAATTCATTTTCAAAGATAAAATAAAAGTTTTACCGGATCGAACCAAAGGTCCTGAGGTTATTACCGAATCATACTAGGACTTAGATATATTCCAGAACCATCTTTAGTTTCTTTTATTTCAATTAAATCATCAACTATGTAGAATGCTTTTAAGAACTCGTTTTCCTTCATCAGCCAAATTTAATTTACTAATAAAATTATCTGCTATTCCTTCACCCCTCGCAACTTTTTCTAACTCTCTATTATGACGTTTTTGTTCTTCTAATGCTGCCTTCTCTGATTTATTTTTATTTACTGCTTGGACAATACCAGCTGTCCCACCTGCAACACTTCCTGCAGCTGCTATGCCACCTATTATTAGTGGAATTAATGGGAGAATCCCACCATTCTTTTCTTCTTGTAATTGAATATTCTCTATCATTGGTTGACTTATGTAATACTTTTTTTTGTTAATCGTAATAGTTTTAGGGGTATTTTTGTCAACAATATTACGTAATTTTAATTCAACAGTTTTATTATTATTACTTTTCGCTTGCGACATTTCTAATAACAACATTTTAAGTTATCAAAAATTTTTATCTATTTTAGTTATAGTAAGAAAAAAATTTAAGTTTTTGAGATTTTGATCTATTCTAAGTAAATTATAAAAAGAATTTTGATCTTTTTGATCTATTCTAGTCATGAATAAATTTTAAGTTAGGAATTTTAAATTTCTTTACACGACAAAAAAATTTTAAAAAAAATTTTTTTTAATCTACTTTATAGTTTTTTTAAATTTTTATTACTAAAAAATAAATTTAAATTTTAAGTTATCAAAAATTTTAATTAACTTATCCTAGCCATCTTTCCATTAAGAATTTCAAAAGAATATTTTACATCTTCTAGCAATAAACCATAAGCCATCAATGAAGTTGTGGAATCTTTTTTTCAATATTAATTGTTACATCACAACCAGTCTTGATAATATCTTCAGATTGTGCACTTAAATCGAAACAGAAAACAGGATATAAATGTCTCCAATCTCCTGGAGTTAATTGTAGTTCAACTCCAAATTCTATACAAAGATTTCGATAAGAATCATATCCTTCCATAAATTGATTATTGGTATCATCGAATCTTAATGGATCAATTGGATAACGGGTTTGATTTAATGAAACTTGTAAACTTCGAATTGTATTAATATGAAAAAGATTGTTATTCTTATCAAAACTTGGAGAATTATTTCTTTGAAAAGTTAGTAATAAATATCTTGGAGTATTCGAGGTTCTATTAAAATGCCAGTTAAATCTTTGCTCTGAAAAAGTTACTGAACTAGCAGTTCTCTTTAGAAAATTTACTGGAATTGGTTAGTTAGTATTTAATCTTTTTGCAATAGCTGTTTCAATCTCTAAACTAGGAGTAATATGCTTAATCCACCATTCAAGTCTATCAATTTTTAAATATGCTTTTTTTCCAGTCTTACCAAAAAAGATTAATTCATTATTTGCTGTGCGATGAATTATTAATTTAAATTTTAATTGATATGATATTTTATCATAATCTAAATATCCGAATAATGGAGACAATGACCAATTTACTGTCTGTTTACTTTTTTTGTTAAATTCACGTCTTTCTTTATATGCATCATTATTTGTTTTATTTAAATGTTTTGCAATATTTTCTACATCTTTCGCAATTCCTGCTGCATCTGTTCCAGCGTGAGTTAAATCATCAACAATTATACCATCATTAGTATCAGGAAACCAACCTTCGATTTCATACTTTTTATTATTTTCACCAATTGTTACAAATCTAAGCATTGTATCAATCACACCTGGAGAATCACTTATTGTTTCTATATTTTGAGTTGCAACATCTAAACGCATTTGTCTAAATAATCTTGGAAAGAAATTATTCTCTAGTGCAATATTATCGGTATCTGGTAATGGTGTTGTAAAATTGGCATCACTATACAAAGAATATTCACAGGGTAAAAATGAATCAGATAAATATAAATAACTCTGCTGATTATCAACTTCAAAAATTAAATCACCTCCAGTATTCACTCTACTGGAAGATCCGGGATTCATAGCAATTCTTATATAGTCATTCTTTTTTTGATTATAACTAACACCTGGTGGTTTATCCAATTCAAATTTATTTTCGATAAGCGAAGAATTTTTTATAAAAAATAATTTGACTTTTTGTTTTTTCTCACACACAGAAAAAATTTTGCTAAAAAAATTTTACTAAAAAAAATTTTGCTAAAAAAATTTTACTAAAAAATTTTACTAAAAAATATATTTTAAATTTCTGCTAGACCAGCTCCGCTGCTCACGCAATTACCTCTTATTTCTTCAATTAAACGTTTTATGGCTATGCCTGATTTCTTCTTATGTTTACTATCAGACGGAGCTCCGCTCCTCAAGGTTTCACCCCCCACAGCTATGTTAGCAATTTTGTTTTTTGTTTCCTCTGAAAGTTTTTTTAAATTTTTTAGTTCTTCAGAATCATTCCTAAGTTTACGAATAGCTTCTAGTTGTTTTAATTCGTTTTGAGACTTGACAGCATTTGATATTGCACTAGTTGTACTACCTATAGCAGCTGCTCCTTTTGCAGCAGATGTAATCAAATCTTTATTATTTTTAATTAAGTTAACGATACTTCCAATACCAGAAAAGATGCCAGCTCCTTCCGTGTGAACTGTTTCTCTATTATCATAAAGATAAACAGGATTCATACGTGGTTCATGAGCAATTCTTTGATTTGAAGCAAAATGTTTAAGATTGTGTTTATAAATTATAGGCATTTTTTAGGAATAAATTTGACTTTTGGGAAAAATATTTACTTTAAGATTTACGTGTGTGAATGTCCAACAACTTCGTGATAACTTTATTAATTTTCCGTTGCTCTTTATCTATTGCGTCAAGTAGCGTGTGATGTACTTTAATTTCTTTTCTATTAACTTGCATTTTCTCCTGATTCATCTTCAACGCCGCTGTAAGAGCATTTAACTTAATTTTAAGAACATCTAATTGTCTTTTAACAGCATGTAACTGTTCTTTATTTTCTTTAGAGTTTTCTTGTAAATTTTTGTTTAATTCATTTTCTAAATTGATTTTAAGAGTTTTCATTTTATCAACTTTTTGATTAAGTGAGTTTACTTCATTTATTATTCTATTCATCTTTTTCATTTGTTGAGTAATTTTAGAACTTAATTCATCAACACTTTTTTGGAATGTAGTTTGTAACTGCTTTAAATTTTTTTTAATTCTTTCAGGAAGTTTTTCTATTTCATCTTCTAATTGTTCTTTCAATAATTTTATCTGTTGTTTATTTTTAATGACTGCAGATTTTAAATTTATAGAAAGTAATATTAAAATTTTTGATTGTTCTGAAATCTTTTTAAAAAGTTTTGCTATATCTGCTTCTAGCTCTCTATCCTTTTTATCAAGTTTTAATAATTTTTCGTTTAATGATTTGTCATTAAGTTTAAGCAACTTTAATTCATTCATCAGTGGAACCAAAACATCGTTTATATATTTTTCTTTTAAGTCATTGATTTGTGTATCAACATATTGTTTATTTGTTAACTCTGTATTTTGTTGCGGAAGAATAGAAAGATGCAATGGACCAGATAAAACGTCTCCAGTTTTCATGATATAATTTTCTATCTCTATTTCTAATTCACGATTATTCGGGATATATGCACCTCCACCAACATTTGGTAACATCATTTTTAAAACAATAAAAAGTAATTTTTTTATATAATGAGAAAAAAAATATAATTTTTTCTAATAAAAATAAAAAAATGGAAAAACCAAATCTAAAAAAATTATATTCGTCCGCATCATCCTGTTCTTATTCGACGAGATCAACGGGATTTGAAAATAAATGTTTTAATAATAATAATAATAATCCATGTATAGATGTTAATATTTTATTTGAATTACAAGCCGAAATATTTAGAGAACAGACTAAAGGTTTACCTTCTATAGAAACTAACTATTGTATTTTTCCAGGTGATCCATTTATTAAATTTATGGATATTGTTAGTAAATATAATGATGTAGCTTATGTTGAACTGAATAAAGAAAATATGGTTATAATAGGTCATAATAATGTTTATGGTTTTATTAGAACAGTTTTACCAATTAGTAATACTGAGTGGATAGAAACTAAAATTATTAATTATATCAATATTAAAGAATTAGTTAAAAAATTAAAATCTTTTTCCAAAGAAAAAATAAGATTATTTGTTGATGAACAAAATCAATATAATATTCATATCGAGAGTAAAAAGCATAACAAAGAATTATTATGTCAAGTTTATTATAGAGACACAATTTATAAACAAGAAACATTAGAAATGCCGCAAAGATATGATGATGATACATATATAGGATTATATTCAAACTTAAATATTAATTTGTTAAAATCTTACATAAATGGTTTAGCTCAACAAGAGAAAATTTATTTGTGGACAACACCTTATACTATTAACAATGACCATAATCATAATCATAATAAACGAACCGAAGGTTCTAGGGCTTTGCCCGATCTTAAAGAATCTTATGATAATAATAATGATGATAATATAGCTGATGATTCTGAAACATCTGAAAATGGTGTAAATGGTAAAAAAGATTATAAAAATATAAGTAATTATAAAAATGTAAGTGAAGAAAAATTTATATCTCATACTGATGTACATGATATTAATACTACATAGAATCAAAATTTATCTAAATTTCATTTTCTTACAATTGAAAATAATAATGATGGAATAGTTGAAGATACTGTTAGACAACTATGTGTCGGGTCTACAAAATTTAAATTAGGATTTACATCTAATCAATTTAAAATTTTATCATCTTTAATAAAAACTAAAAGTGATTCAGATTATGGTGGTGTTATTAAATTTTCCGAAAGAGATCAAAGACCAATATTTTTCTCTATTATATTATTATCCGATGAAAAAGGTAATTTAGAGTTAGATATTCCAATAAGAGAATGGTATCCTATCAGGGAATGGCATCCTATAACAAAAAGTGTAATTTATGATGTTGAAGAATCAATTTATGATGATGATGAAGAATCAATTTATGATGATGATGAAGAATCAATTTATGATGATGAAAAATCAATAGTGAGTGAAAATAAATTTAAATTATTTTTGATAAAACGTTATATGATAAAACTTAATATGATAAAACGTTATATGATAAAACTTAATATGATAAAAATTAATATGATAAAACATTATATGATAAAACTTAATGTGATAAAGAAAATATAATAACTTAAGAACGTGAAATATATAATAATATTTAATAACTCTCAAGACCTTGTTATTAGAATGTTTATATCTGAAATTAAAACACAATTTTTTCTTTAAAAAATAAAAAAATGGAAAATACCAAGTTTTATTGTGTCTTATGTAAAAAAAAGTTGCAAACAAAAAGAAGTTATCAATCTCATTTAAATAGTAAATTGCATTTACAAAATGTAGATCGAGTTGATGAAGGAAATATATTAAAATCAAATAATTATATAAACTATCTAGAAACATTACCTACTGATATAAAAGTTAAAAAAATGTTTGATGATTATTCACATTCGGAATATAAAAAAGTTTTTAATAGCGAAGATCAACATGTACGAACCGAAGGTTCTAGGGCTTCGCCCGTTGAACATAATGAAACCGATGAAACTTTTTCTGATATTCTATCCAACTTTTATGATATATATTTAAGAAATCTTTCAAATGTTATATGAATGTAGAAGTACTTTATACAAAAAATGGACCTGATAGAATTCCTGAAGAAATAATACAAGGACATTTTACAAATTCACAAGAAATTCATAATGTAAATGATATACAACCCATATTTGAACAAATGATACTTAAATTAGAAAATTGTATAATTGAAGCCCAGTTACGTGAATCTGGTTGGAGATTTGTTAAAATACTATCTAAGAAAATAGTAATTGATAAATATAAAAATAATACTGGTGGTAGTTATATTCCTTTACCTTTCAGTTCACCACAAATAATCATCATAAAAAATGAAGATGATTATTGTTTTCTGTGGAGTATTATAGCACATTTACATCCTGCAAAATATCATAAAGAAAGACTAAGTCATTATAATAAAGAAGAATATATAAATGAATTTGATCTCTCTGATGGCTTAGATGAATTTCAATATGATTATAATAGGTTAATAAAGTTTCATAAAAAGAATAAAAATTTGATAGAAGTAAATGTTTTTGAATTAAATGTGAATTATGTTTCAATTGGTAAAATTACTCTACTTTACTCAGATTCAAAAAAATTTTATTTGAATAATGAAAATTTATGTCAATCAGAAATAGTATACAATAAAAGAGGAAATTACATGCATCATAATATTTTTTACCGAAGAAATATAATATGTACTGAAAAATTTCAAATTGTTAAAACATTATCACCAATAATGGTTAATCATAATAATTATAAAGGACGTAATTATAATTATGATTATGATTCCGATTATTTATCTTTATCTTTAGAATATCAACAAAAATTACAAAATTTAAATGAAAGTTTACAAAAATGTAAAACAGATTATCAACAACAAACAAAAGATTAGTACAAGAATATGGCCATAAATATCAAAATAAGATAGAAACGATACAATAAGATAGAAAATAATGAAGACAATAAAGAATTAAATAATGAAGAAAATAAACCAATCAAAAAATAAATGAATGTTTAAAAAAATGTCAACAACAATATAAAGAACAATATGATAAAGAATATATTTATCAGCTGCAAATATTAAATCAAAATTTTCATCGAAATACATTTAATCTTACAAAAGAAATTGATGAAACACATGAAATATATAAAGATAAATTTGAAAAATTAAAACAAACAAAGCAACCAGCACAAGCGAATATATTATATTATCAGGGTCATTTTATATTGTGTAAAGATGTTTCTATATTTACAAAAACTTCAGATAATACAACTTTTCCTTGTCTTCAATGTATGACAAGTTTTAGAACTTTAGAAGAAATGAATAGACTTTTGGAGAATTGTCAACAAAATGAAGCAGTCAGAAACACATTTCCAAAAGATGATTATTTAGAATATAATAAATGGTATTTTAAAAATAAAGCACCCTTTACTATTTATTGTGATTTTGAAGCATATAATGTTAACATGACACAAAATCGAACTGAAGGTTCTAGGGCTTCGCCGATTCTGAAAATGATAATTCTGAAAACGGTACGGGCCAAGCCCTAGAACCTTCGGTTTATAAATATGAAAAAAGTGCACCTGAACAAAGTAAAGAAAAATATTTATTTGAACAAAAACCATTATGTTGGGGAATGTACATTCATTCAAATTATCCTGAATTATTTAAATCAGAATATTATCAATACTATGGTGAAGATAGTTCAGAAATGTTTACAAAGAAAGTAGAAGAATTACAAGGACGTTTTTCACAATTGCTTGAAACAAATATACCAATGCTTCCATTAACGGATGAAGAAAAAATTAATTTTGTTAATGGAACAAGTTGTCATTACTGTGGAAAAGAATTGGGTAATGATAAGCGAAGCGACGGCTCTGCCGACAAAGTAAAAGATCATGATCATCTAAATGGATTATATAGAGGTGCAGCACATAATTCTTGTAATCTTAATGCTAATAAATTTAAATATAACTTTGTTCCTTTATATTTCTACAATGGTTCTAAATATGATTTCCATTTAATAATGAAAGATTTATTTTCATCTGAAAAATTACAACAACAACAAATAAATGTACTATGTAAAACAGAAGAAGAATATTTTTCAATGCAATTAGGTTGTCTTAGAATTTTAGATGCATTTAGATTTTTTACTCCTTATTCATTAGATGTTATGGGAAAAACTTTGAAACCTGAACAATGTAAAATATTAAATAAATATAATTTAAAACCTTTAAAAGGAACATTTCCGTATGAATATATAACTGGAGATTTTAATTCTTTGAATGAAATTATGGAAGAAAAACAACTTCCTCCAATAAATAAATTTAAATCAACATTAAAACAATTACAATTATCTGAAGAAGATTATGCAGAAGCTGAAAAAAATTGGAGAGAGTTAAATTGTAGAACAATGTATGATTATACAATGAAATATCTACAGATAGATGTATTAATACTAGCTAATCTTTTCGAAAACTTTCGTGATATGTGTTTAGAATATTACGGAATAGATCCATGTTATTGTTATTCTACACCAGGTTTAACATGGTTAGCAGGATTAAAACATACTGGTGTTAAACTTAAACATTATAAAGAAAATACATATGATAAATTATTATTTTTTGAATCTGGAATTAGAGGTGGAGTTTCATCAGTTTTAGGTAATCGTTATGTACAGTGTTACAATAAAAAAGTAAATCCTGATGATTATGGAATAATGAAACCTTTATCTCCAGAAGAAAGTGATCAGTTTATAAAATTTTTTAATCGAAATATAGAAGGACTTATATCAAATGAAGAGAGTCAAACAGCAGTTGATGAAATCATGAGAGAAAACTATTTGTTATATTATGATTTTAATAGCTTATATTCTTCTTGCATGATACAAGAATTACCAACAGGTGAAATGTCATGATGTAATATTCTAGATTATCAAAAAACATATGATGGAAATTATAATCATGGTTATATATATGAAGTTGATTTAGTATACCCTGATGAAATAAAAGATAAAACAAAATATTTTCCTTTCTGTCCCGAAAACAAAATTCCCAATATAGAAGATTTTTCAGATTATCAAAAATCTATAATGCCTAAAAAATACAGACCAACAAAAAAACTTATGTTAACACAAAGTAATAAATGAAAGTATGTTGTTGAAGGAAGAATGCTAGATTGGTATTTAGAACATGGAATGATTCTCACCAAAATACATCGAAAACTATTTTATCAAAAATCTAAATGGTTAAAAAATTATATAGAGTTCAATATTGAAAAACGTAAAATAGCTAAAAGAAATAAAGATGATTTTGGAAACGTGTTCTTCAAATTAATGAATAATGCATTTTATGGTAAGACTTTAGAAAATGTGCGTAATAGACAAAATATTGAAATAGTTTATGATAAAGATAGGTTTCAAAATTTAACAAGGAAACCTACATATAAAAGAACTACTAGATTTAGTGATGAACTATGTGCTGTACACTTACGTCGAATCAGCGTAAAACATGATAAGTTTAATTTTATTGGATTCACTATATTAGAATTAGCTAAACTATTTATGTATAGATTTATATATGATTATTTAGCACCTGCTTATGGCAAAAACTATAAATTACACTTTACAGATACCGATTCTGTTTTCTTAGAATTAACAATACCGTATAATTCTTCACTTGATGAAGAAATTAATAAAATAAAAGATATCATTCATCCTTCTGATTTATGTAAAGTAAAAGATGAATTAGAAGGAAATGAAGATTTCATAACAGAAGCTATATATTTAAAATCTAAATGTCATTGTTATAACACAACTAATTATATTAAAACACATAAAACATTAAAAGGAATTTCAAAGGCATCAGTGGCTAATCAAATAACATTTCAAGATTATAAAAATGTATTATTTAATAATGAAATAAAAACAGCATGTAATTATAGACTTAATTCAAAGAAACATAAAATGTATTTAAAAGAAGAAGATAAATTAGCATTAGATCCATTTGATGATAAAAGAAAAATTTTACCTGATGGAATAACTACTTCACCTTTTTAATTTTCTACTTTCTAAGATAGGCAAATTTGATATATATATAAAATAAAAAAATAAAATATTATATCACTATATTTGTATATATTTATCACTCGGTAAACAAATGTTCTATAACTCTATCATGAATTTTTTTATCAATATTAATTGTGATAAATCCATAATCTTTTGACCAAGCACTGTTACACGATTGTTTAAATTCATCTTTATTTCTTACACATAAATCTCTTAACAAATCACTTAAGTTTCTTGCATTTATTTCAAATAGTATAAATATATTTGCATTCTTTCTAATAACACTTCCGTCTAATGAATACATACTTTGTGTTAAATAAAAAACACTACAGTTATTATGTCTACCTCTTGTGAAATAATTTCTCTGAACTGACTGATTTCTGTCATTAACACAATCATCAAAAATTTCACAATGTTTCATTGTTTTATCTGGTTTACTAGGATCTTGCATATTACCACTATCATCTATTAATTGTATCTTTCTATGCTTATTTTTATTAGATTCAACTAACTGATTATTTTTTGCTGCTTCTTCACACCACAAACTTATTTCTTCTTCATCTTCAGATTTTTCATATTCTTTGAATAATGAAGCAATTGCTGTTTTTTTAAGATTATTTTCAAATCCATATTTTAAAAATTGATAGACGGGTTGTTCCGCCGTTGTTGTATAAATTATAAGATTGTTATAATCCAAAAAATTTGGAGTCGTTAAAATTTTAAATAATAGATATGTTTTTCCACATCCTGATCTTCCGCAAATAACTGACAA
This sequence comes from Prostheceraeus crozeri, assembly GCA_907163375.1. Lineage (NCBI taxonomy): Eukaryota > Metazoa > Platyhelminthes > Polycladida > Euryleptidae > Prostheceraeus > Prostheceraeus crozeri. The sequence continues at coordinate 319,309 of CAJQUW010009899.1, forward strand.
AACTTTATTAGATAAATTTGGATGATGATTAAATTTAAGTTTTTTTTATTTAATGGTAGTACTTCACTCATTTTTTAATAAAAAAAATTTAATTTTAATTTATTTGTTTTTTAAAGAATAATAAGAAGAAGAAAATTAAACTTCTCTAGCTTTGCGTGGGAGTTTATACCTCTCGAACGGGAGTTTATACCTCCCGAACGGGAGTTTATACCTCCCGAACCAAAAGATCTATCATAATCTCTTCACCTCCAAAATTTATTTCTTGTCCTTTCTCATCAGTGATTCTAATGTTAATGTTGTTAATAGTTTTTCTTGTAATAGGGAAATATATTAATGTTTGGGGAAATACATTTAATCTATAACCAATGGGTACAGTAAAAGCTGGAAAACTGAATATTAAATTTGACAATTTACCATTTACATATCCTCCTTCAATAATGTCACAATGTACAACAATTGAATTTATTTCAGTTATTTTTGGAATCTTCTCACCTAAATGATAACCTTGACTATAGGTTTGTTTATTAAATCCTAATAGCTTTGACAATGATCTATCATGATTAAAATCAACTTGATGATTTTCGTCTAAAGTAAGAGAAAATTTATTAACTGCCGGTTCAACTGCAAAATGTAATTGTTTCTTATCTTTAAATGGTATACCTAAATGTCTCTTAATTTCATTTGATATTGATTCAACTTCGTAAGAACCAGGAAGAAAAGTTTGTATTTTCCATGTTTTGCCTTTATCAGTAGAATATCTAAATTGATCATTCACATCTTTTATAACATTTTGAATAGTGTTAAATGTGGAGAAACTAGTCAATGCAATTTGATAATTTTTATTTTGTTCAAAATGAAGAATGGGTTCTAAATTACAAGTGTGTGATGAAGTAGTTGTTATAATTTTTAACGTCGTACTAAATTTTGATGAACCCAAAATCTCTGTTAGATTTTCTAAATGATTATTAATTTTGTCTAAATCTGCTGAACACATTTTTTAGTTAAAATTTTGAATAAATATCTTTTATAAAAAAATTAAAAACAACAACATATTTCAGCTACGGGCGAAGCCCTGGAAGACATCTCCGATGTCCCGTTATACTTTTATAATCCTCTTCAATTAGAATCTTCTTTTCTAACAGTCTTTTCAATATAGCATGAATTTCATTGAAACTAGAATTATGTCCTTCTTTTATTGCAGATATTAAAATATCTAATCTATTTAGTAATTCTTGTGGATCATCTGGTAAGAATACAGTTGTTTCAGTTTTAAAACCTTTTCCTACTTTAACTCCCGATGATAATAAATTTTCTAATTGTTGATAACGTTTAAGAGATTTTACTGCACCAACTCTATCTAACATAGCTTTATTTTTTATGAGATCTTCTACAGCATAATTATTTAAATCTGCTCCTCTTAAAAGATCAACAAAATTTCTATCTAAATTAAAAGGAGATTTATCTGGTGAAAAAATTAAACCTCGAAAAGGTTGTGGAAATATTTCTTTTTGTCCGAGATAAAATCTAGGTAGTGTTTTTCCATCTATAAATGAAATAGAATGTTCAAATTGCATAGATTTTGCTAATTTCTTATTAATGTTTGATTCTAGTAATCCATAGTCATCTAATATAGTTTTGTGCTCTGGATCTGTTATATCAATTTGTTTATCATTATTTGTAAGTTCTTTTTCAAGAGTTTTAAATGGTTTCATAGTTTTTTCAAAATCAGTTTTTACTTGCTCGGTTTGCTGCATTTTTTCAAACATATCAGATTGAATACCAGCTTTTATCATTCTATGTTGAAGATGATTTTCTTTCATAATATTTCTTTGTTTTATTAACTCTTCTAATTGTTTTATTCTTATAAAATTATCAGCTCTAATTTTATCCATTTTTAAAATATAATATTTGAATTTTGTGGTAACATTGGAATACAGCAAAAACATTTTACTGAACAAATTATTTTTTTATTGCTTTGTTGTCTGACATCTTTTCGTTTGAAGTATTCTCGTCTAAAGATTTGTTTAATAAAGTTTTGTCTAATAAAGTTTTTAGTTCTTCTAAAAAAATTTTATCATTTTCTTCATTAGAAATTTTACCATCACGAAAAGTTTTATCATCCTTTTTATTTTTATCACCAACTTTTTCTGACTGTAATTGAAATGATATTTTATTAGCTTCATTAGCTATTTGATCAAATTTTTCAATCTCATCTAACGTAATAACATTATCATCACATACTCTTTGAAAGTAGTAGTGTAATTTGTCATAAACTTCTTTAATATGTAAATGCTTAGTTTTTAATGATTTTCGTTTCTTAGTTATTAAAGATTTATCTAACATTGTAACAAGTGAAGTTGCAAAAACACCCGTACCTGTTAAAGCTGTAGCAACTACTGGAATTACTAAAACACCTGAAGATATAACAATTGTTAAAGCACCTAAACTTATTGTTAAGAATATGCCAATTCCTTGTGTTACATTCTTAACTTTAGTCCATCTCTTTCTTATTTTTTTATAATGCTCTAATCTTAATAATAATTGAGATTCCTTATCTTTCATATAACGTACTCTATCTTTGTGTTTTTCTTTATTCATTTTTTCAATGTCCATTAAAGTAGAACTACGTTCATATGATAACGAAGAATATATTCTTGCGGTTTCTTCCACTTTTGTTTCTTCCATTTTTAAAGAAATATTTTTAGTCACATGATATATTTTAAAAACCTGAAAGATGGATAAAATTCATGAATTTGAAATTCTCAACTTTTATGATTTTCGGTGTCCTGGAACGGTCATGATTTTCAAGCTAAAAATTGTAATTCACAAATTTGAGATTCTTATTTTTTATGATTTTCGGTGTCCTGGAACGGTCATGATTTTAAGGGTGAAAATTGTAATTCTCAAATTTGAGATTTTGAAAAATTTGAAAATTGGGTATTTTAAAACGCCTAAATTTATGAATTTAGGTCTTCATAACCTGAAAAATGACCAAAATTCATGAATTTAGACCATTTTAAAAGTACCATTTTTTGAAAAATCGGTATCTTTAAAAACGTCTAAATTTATGAATTTAGGTCTTAAAACCTGAAAAAGGGTCAAAATTCATGAATTTATGTCGTTTTTAAAGATACTATTTTTTTGAATTTTATGGTGTCCTGGAACTGTCTTTTGCCCATTACTTAGAGCGCAGCAAATAAAGAAAATCTCAGCAAGTGAACCACAGCATGATAATCTAATACAGCATAAATATCGAATATAGTTTTGAAATTCAAATGATATTTAAGAACTAATCAGCTAAAATCAGAACTAATAGCTAAAAAAATCAGCAGCACCGGCACATTTGAACAGTCACTTTTGTGTACTCTTCTAATAATGTGGATCTTTGCACGTTGTCATTCTTCTATAGGCTATACGTACAAGCACATCTGAAGCATTTAGTAAAATAGCATTTCACCGATGCATTGCAATGGTTACTTTTGAAGTGAAATCTTCATTTGAGATGTAATCCATGCAATAATCAGTCTTGTCAATCTATTTTCTATGTAAAACTTGTATGAAATTTCTTAATATGCATTCAACCAGTTTGTCGCCATAAACGGCGATTGATCAAACGCAGCCAGATCTAAAGCATCAAAAGTTATAAAAGGTTGCCATAGTCATAAAATCCGCAAAAATGCGCATTTTGAGCCGAATGTTTTGAGAACGTTTCTTCCTACTACCCTTAACAACTCAAGACCATCTATCATCTATGATCGTGCACCAAAAAAGCCCGATAACAAACAAGCCAAATTTTGGAAAAAATAAAGATAAAAATATCACTAAAATACAAAATATGAGTTACAACCCGAGTCACACAGTCACCATTTATGCACCGATTTTGCTCATGGCTCATTGTGACCAGAGAGGCAATGCCAAGTCCACATCAGCAGAAGGAAATTTCAAAATGCCTTTGCTGGGCTTCAAATCACTTTGTTCCTTCAGCACATGATTCTACATGATTCAGGACATATCAAAGCGAGCAGAGTGCTCAAGTTTAAGAATAGAAAGTGAAAGTGAGTTAAATGATGAGCGCTACATATTGAGACAACCGAAATCCTAGGCCAATTAGTTGACGATGTATCTGGGTGCGTATGCCCATCTGAAATGGACATTGACCAAGATCTTCCCGAATATTGAGGACAAGATAGAAGTAAGGGACGAAGATACACTTTACAGAGATGATTTGAAACATAACATAACTGAAAAGGTGGATAGCATGCAAATTAAAATATCCAATCTCAAAGAAGAAATCCGCTACATTGAAATGCTTCACTACTCTGCTTTGAAGTCTCTGCCACTTGGAGTTCGTGAAAAAGGAATTTTTTAATTGACACTAATGTAGGGGATGATGTCTTAGCAGATGGTAATGGATCCTGGAGATGTGTAAAATCTAAAAATATACTAATAACAAAGAGATCATGTCACTCGGTTTGTCATGATAATCATTGTTCAGACGCCGTTTTTTCCGACGCCAGGGAGTTTCTAAAAATTGGCGAACATTGAAAGTTGAAGAGAACAACATATAAAAAGGGAGGCGGTCCATGTACGAAAATAGAAGTCAACCAAAATTTTGGTTGCATCTTATATAGGTGACAGATTTAGAAACAAAGGCTCACTACCCATTTTCATCCGTTAATATCTGACGGATGACAACGTTTCAAATGATTTTGCAGTTAAACCTCATGGCAATTCGCAAACTGATGTGCCTTTCCCAGCCGTCATCGAAGTCATTGATAGCAGCAATCAAGCTAGAAGTTAGCTGTATACATGTAAATGCAAACTCAGCAAAAAGATGTAATAAATTTGTTAATGAGGATCCATTATCAACGATTGACACTCCAAGAAATAAGCGACAAGTTGATCATTGCAAGCATCAAAGTTCCAATTATTGCTTGAAACGTAGACAAAGTGGCAAAGCTATACAGATGTTGATGGAAAATAAATATGACGAGGAATATCGATTCCCAGTTTCCGATAGTTATACTTTGTAACGAAGAACAAATAAGAGATATGAATAGGCACACAAGCAACACAACGGTCGATTTCGTCCCCTTTGTATTGACACCGCATTCAATGTTGGAGATTTTTTCTTGACGACTACTTACTTTGAAGAACTTTCACTGCAAGTGAAAAGCACAAAGAAATCGGCTACATTCATAGGTCCTGCTATGATTCATTACTCTAAAGACAGTGATGCATATGCAACTTTGCTTTTTGAAATTAGAAAAAAATTATTCCCCTATCAAAGCCTCAAAAAAATTATCCAAGTGTAAAAGTATTCCGTTGCGATGATGATAAGGCCACCAAAACCGCCATTAACCTCTCGTTTCCTGAATCAAAAGTTCTGATGTGTGTCAGACATATTAGTCCAGCAGCCAGACCGAGTTTCTGCAGGGAGCAAGGCCGAAAGTGAGACTCTCACAGAATGATGCACACCCTATACCTACTACGAATCGGCACGTCTGCCGAGTTCTAGTGACTCCCTCTTCTTGTCAAACAAGATCAAAGAAAAACACATTTAAATCCAATGGGACGCAGATTGCAGTTTTCGGTTAAAATGAAATTTTCTATGTTCTCTCTGATTAAACGAAAAGCACTAAACCCAGAGTAATGATTTTTAACAAGTAATGTCATCAGATAATTTCCTTTCATGCTCATGAATTTCTGTCTATAAAGCTAGACACATTTAGATTTAGCGAGCCTCTTAATGTCGGCAAGCACAGACATTTTGAGAAACTTTATTCACATTCAACCACATTCTCACATACATTTCCGATTAGATGCATGACAAAAGCACATGCATATCATAGGAAATGACCTGAAGACATTCCATGTCAAAAATCATGACTTTGGGTTTTGTACTTTTCGTCTAATCAGAGAAAATATAGAAAATTTCATTTTAGCCAAAAACTGCAATCTCCGTCCCATTGGATTTACTGTCCATGTGCTTTTCTTTGATCCTGTCTGACAAGAAGAAGAGGAACTCAGTAGAACTCGGCCGACGTGCAGATTCGTAGTAGGTATAGGGTGTACATCATTCTGTGAAAGTCTCACTTTCGGCCTCGTTCCCTGCAGAAACTCGTTCTGGCTGCCGGACTATATGCAGCAAAATATTGAAAGACATCTGATTGACTATTGTTACCCAGTGAAAAGTAGGAATAAAATTGTAAAAGAATTATTTCACGCTGATACTGGTGTGATTGATCACACTGACGATATCTATCTGACATTAGAGAAATTGAGCGAAACATGGGATGATCGCTTAGGGGAAGGAGATTATGAGAAGGAAGTAAAAGGCATAGGTGATGATGACGACTTTGTTGAACCAAAGATGAACCAGACATCAAATAAACCGAAACAATTTTCAGAATGGTTTAAGCAATATCAAAGAGGCCGTTTCATTGAAAACATTCTACATGAAGTTAGGAAGCTAGGTCTTCGAAAAGTCTTCCGAAATAATCGATAACAGTTGATTCACAATGCTATCAAAACGGTTTTGTCCAAGAAATGTCATGATGCAGAGTTAATTAAAGGACAACAACGAGAACGATTAAGAGCAACGATAAATGTCGGCGATTTCAATGTAAGAGCCGTTGTGATTGGTCGATTTACTGACCGTGTCAAACAATGCGACACTAAAAGCTCACCTGTGTATATTTCGGCGATCCGCCCTTCTCAATCAGAATTTTAATTTACAGTGATCTAATCTAACAAGTACTATGATTTTAAATCAAATCTGGAAATGTCTATAAAAATATCATGGGTGAATGGGAGAAGATAGTGAAGTCAAAGATAATAAAGTCAACAGAGCACATTACTGTACAAGCCATCAACAATACACTTTCATGCACATCCACCTAATGCTGTAGAGTTAATGCTGGTAAATCTGCGTGGTTCCATTCTGTTTTGTTATTGATCAATTTTATGTTTTGTTCTTTTGTATTTCTAATAATTACGGCCTCTGCTGTTTGTCTTTCCATTGCGTTATTGTGATGCACTCCTGTAACGTTCATGTTGAAGTTTTCATGTTTTAATTCCTTCATGCTTGTTTTCACAGTGTCTCCATAGTACTGATGATTCCTGTTTTTACTTTTTTAATGTTTGATGTGTTCATTACCTGTTGTTCTTGCATTTCTCGACGTTTCACCAACATATATTGCTTTATATCTGTCACAATCTATCTCATAAGTTATTCCTGCTGTTTTACAATTTCTTTTTCAACATATGAGTGCATCACAATAACGCAGTGGAAAGACAAACAGCAGAGGCCGTAATTATTAGAAATACAAAAGAACAAAACATAAAATTGATCAATAACAAAACAGAATGGAACCACGCAGATTTACCAGCATTAACTCTACAGCATTAGGTGGATGTGCATGAAAGTGTATTGTTGATGGCTTGTACAGTAATGTGCTCTGTTGACTTTATTATCTTTGACTTCACTATCTTCTCCCATTCACCCATGATATTTTTATAGACATTTCCAGATTTGATTTAAAATCATAGTACTTGTTAGATAAGATCACTGTAAATTAAAATTCTGATTGAGAAGGGCGGTTCGCCGAATATACATTACAAAATAAAAACAAATTGTCTGTGCGTCGAAAGATAAGTTTATTTCATTTCCTTTTATTAACATGCAAAAATATTGTTTTTATTATTCAACGGCACTTAGCACAGTATCAGTTGTACTAGGAGGCGATTTTGCGATGCTTGCTGTCACCACATAACCTCAGATAGCACATTTTAATGAAATTGATTTATTCCATGTAGCGGTGCTCATACATTTCTCCATTTTTACAATTTCATCCATACAAATCGGAAATAGGCCTGCACAGTGCCATGATTGCTACACTTTTCAATCTGCAATCTGCTTAGTAGGCCTACAGATTCAGGACGTGTGGAATTTGAAGTGTTCAGTTGCTGCTCTTCAAGCTAATGGGAAGGACTTTTTTGACCTTGTTTCGTAATCCCAGAATTAGACATGTGCATATCAACAGTTTGCGATATACTCTGGAACTCAAGAGGTTCACTTCTCTTTCGGCTATAGGATACCCGATGCAATATATTTTGGATTATAATTGTTCTAGCCAAATGTCCTTTCGTGATTTTTGATCATTATATGACCTTATTAGATCGTGAAAATCTTCAGTTACATTTCTAAACACATAACCATAGGACTAGATATTGGTTTAACCCTCATACGGCGCACGTGTAGCATTTGTTACACTTTTATCTTTGTCTTGTCATTATTTTTCTTACAGTGCTTCCTTGCTGTTATGCATCGGTGACATCTTATAAATGTTCATTGGCTATCATTTTGCACCGTTATTAGTAATTTAGATGGTGGCGTACTATATTTAAATACACAGATTTAATCACCACCTTTATTTGGCGCACCATGTAACGTTTGTTACATTATTGTTCAATGACTTTTGTATAAGATCAGCAATCTTGATTCAATCTAATTATTTAGTTTGACTGACACAGCAATCTTTAGGAATAAATTTCAACAACGTTCCTCAAATCATCCAATGAGTAAATCGACAACTCATGGACCAATCAGAGAAGTTCTGTTGTTCGGTTCTCAAGTATTCGCATTTCATTTCATTCATTCAGCACGCAAGTTATGTCAGGTCGTAGAGTCGCCGCGCAGAGAGCAATTGCTGCTTTGTTTTAGAATGAGACGAGTGATGATGAAGCATCGGACAGCGCCTCTGAGACTGAGGATAATGTTTTAGACGAATTGTACAGTGAAGTCGATTCAACAGACAAAGACAGGGTAGATGAAGTTGACCATACACCAAACACATCAGCTGGCCTTCCTAGCCATGTGTCCGATTTTCAATGCAGAAATTCAGATATTTCCTGGTCATCAACTCCTCCGTCATCATCTCAAACTCGGTCCCACAATATCTTTCGTGATATCTTCGGTCCAACGGCAAGCGTTCGACGTTCCGCTGGTACTAAGCGACTTATGTTGGAACAGTTTATAACTTTAGAAATGCAAAATCTGATTATTGTTCACACAAATGATTATGCACGAAGTTTGATCCAGCAACAAGGAGAAGACAGTTGGTTAGCCAAGCGTTGGGAGCCTCTTGACAATACAGAATTGATGGCATTCATTGGAGTTCTTTTGCTGATCGGAATCTATCGATCTTCACATGAAAATTATGAACAACTATGGAGTGAAAGACATGGTCGCTCTCGTCTGCGTGCTACAATGAGTCTATGCCGGTTGAAGCTTCTGCTGAGAATGATTCGATTTGATGATAAAAGAACAAGGTGAGATCTAAGTACGAGTATTTGATATATGTCTGCGTTATTCATGTACATCTTCTCTTGCAGGTTAGAAAGACGTAGTCGTGATAAGCTGGCAGCTTTTCGGGAATTCATGAACTTATTTGCCAGTCGCTGCCGTGCGTGCTATGTCCCAAATGCTTACGTGACTGTTGACGAGCAACTTATCCGATTCCGCGGAAAGTGTCCGTTTCGAGTATATATGCCGAAAAAGCCAGGTCGATACGGAATCAAAGTATGGTTATTGAATGATAGTAGCAATGCTTATACGTACAATTTGCAAATATATTTGGGCAAGGAAGGTCATCTGCCAGAAGTTGGTTTAGCCAAACGAGTTGTTCTTGATTTATGTCGCCCTTTGTTTGGATCGGGTCGGAATGTAACTGTAGATAATTTTTTTACTTCGGTCCCCCTAGCAAAAGAGCTCCTGCAAAATAAACTGTCCTTACTGGGAACTCTCCGAATGAACAAGGCAGAAATTCCTGATGCAATGAAGATAACACGCGGAAGAGAAATGTATTCGTCAATGTTTGGATTTCACGGACTCCTTACGCTTTGTTCTTATATGACCAAAAGGAAAAAGCTGGTAACTTTACTTTCAAGAATGCACCATGAAGTGGCTGTGTCTGAGGACGAAAGTCATACTCGAAAACGTGTCATGGTACTGGACTACAACTCAACGAAAGGTGCGGTAGATTCCTGCGACGAGCGTGTACAAACATATTCATGTAATCGAAAAATCAATCGCTGGCCTATGAAACTATTTTTCAATTGCGTGGATCTTGCAACCTTGAATTCTTTGGCGGATCATGCATCCTGAAGACTATTCAGGGAAATTACAAGCTCGTCGACTTTTTATCAGTGACCTCTGTGAAGAATTGATAATACCTTTGATCGAAAAACGATCGATCAATCCGTACATGCAAACTCCGGTGAGAAAGGCTATTATTTCCACTGGGCTTATTCAGGAGGGATCTTCATCGACTTCAGCAACAGTTGCACAACACGATGGTAAACCTCGTCGTTGCAGTTTATGCAAAACACGCCGACTAGTACGTAAAGTTTGTGATACTTGTCGCTGCCCTGTGTGTCCTGATCATGCGTCCTTCGTCTGTCTATCATGTAAAAATGAATGACACTGACATTTTATACATAAGATTGAGAAAAATATTGTAATAGATTGATACTAGATACGTATACATATGTCAAATAAGAACTTCAAAGCAATTTTCCTATCTCTATCTTTCGGGAATAATCTAGGCCTACATTTGATATAATTGAGATGACTATTTCAAGTTCCTAATTCTATGGGCTTCGGGGGTTATAACAAAGTGTTGGGATGTATAAAAACAGATAATCATTCAATGTAAGTGTTAAGCATCTAATATATAGACTTATTGCCGGATAGCCTTTGTGAACTCGAAATAAGTATATAGTGTAACATATGTTACATGTGCGCCGTTGGTGTAGGGAAAAACAGTGCGCCGTATGAGGGTTAAGAGCGCAACGGGTCAGTCAAAACCAGGTATTCGACTGTTCATTTTTCAGTTATAATTCTCGTCTTGTGATCAACTTCAAAGTTGTGCCCCAATATATAAAATAGTACAACATGAAACGTTGAATCATGGTGTCAAGAAGTAATGCTAATTTACAATAGATACCGGTATGTAATGCAAATTTAAAAAATTCAATGATCGTGTATTTCAGTGCTTTGTTATGTGTTAAATAGAGCATATTAACTTGGTACTATAAGTAAAATACCTTTCCACTCGTAGTGAGAAAAGAATTTTTTGTTCTGTGACGAACACGTAAGATCAGGTAACGACCAATCAAAAGGCATTATTGATGAACTTGATGAAAGATCGAATAAAACAGAGGACATTAAGGCAGTGAACTGAACAGTCACAGTGATCGGCACTTCTGCTGAACATGATATCTCAGCCGAAGAGTGAGTGTAAAGACCGTGCTATCGAGGCAGTGAATATACTTGAACGTACAACGGCGTGAAGAGGATGATTCATCCATGCACGTTTAATTTTGACAACGCTGATGATGAGCAGATCCTATAGAACAGACGTCAACGAGTTACCTTCCGAGGACGATTCATTGCCTGAAAATGATTTAGTGATGATCCACACCGATGACAATTAGGAAACTGAATCTATTGATGAAATGAACACACCGACATGTACACAGTCACATTCATCTTATGGATCTTCATTCGGACGTGCCTGGAAGACCAGGAATCCCAATGGTGCTACTGGCAGAGAGCCTGTCAGAAACATATTACGTTTCATCCAAGGAACAGCTGCTGCTGTGAATCCATTGACTGAGCGAAAGGCAGTGTTGATGTATTTGTCAAAGCTCTTACCACGACTTATTCAAACCTGAAAGATCGACGACTCTCAGAAATTGGAGCAGAATAAATCCTGACAACAGGAAAAGGTTTCTGCACATCATCGATTTGATTGAATTTGAATCAATCGTAGGATTGCTTATTTTGCTTGGACCTTTTCGGGCTAGATATCGTAATGCATCGGAACTTTGGAGTCTATGTGATGGTTATCCCGTTTATAGAGCCACAGTGACTCGCGAAAGATTCCTTCAAATTAAGTCAGTGTTACGTTTTGATGGCACATTACGTCGTGATCACTGTGACAAACCTGCGCCGATATGTGACATGTTTCAAGAATTCAACGCTGATCCATCCCTTTCTTTATTCCCAGGCCATACTTGACTATAACGACCTGCTTCTGGAGTTTCACGGATGAGTCACATTTCAACAATACATCAGCTCTAAACCAGGGAAATTCGGGATCAGATTTATGTGGTTGTGTTGTGCTGAGACATTTTGCATCTTGAATGGAAAAGTTTACATTGAAATTGGAACTGTTATGCCAAATAAAAATGTCACAAAACTCGACGTTACTATGCACTTGATCGTCATCTATCGGTTGATAATTGGTATAGGCTACTTCCATGGAACTGGTTGATGAACTCAGAGAAAAAAGCGACATACATCGGTACTGTTCGTAATATTATTCGGGGAGTAGCCCACCTGCTAAAACTCGCAGCACTGCATCTTTTCAATATGAAACTGAGGAACGTCGTTTGGAGATGAGTGTCACGTATCGAAAGACATTTGTTTGTTGTGCCAAATGTGATAAGCCTCGTTGCGATAGTCATCGATCAGACTTGTGCAAGGAATGCACCAATCAGTGTATTGAAAATTTCAACATAAGTGCTACAGATCTACAGAAATTTAATCATGTTTTAATAACAATTAAATGATTACAAGGTTGTTATTGCTTAGTTAGTTAAAAGATACATGATAGGGCTATTATGCAAATGTTCGAAGGCAAGTAACGAATAATTACTGCTAGCAAGTATGCAAGACTACTTATTATTCATGATTTGGTGGTTGGCACAAACCACATGTACATGTATTTTTCACAGAAGATCATTAGAGATAATTTGAGTGTAAAAAGTTTTACTAAATAATGTTCAAGCATATAATGATTAAATTCATACTTGAAGCATTAAAAAAATTCAATTAAACCCGGTTAATTTATATCCGTTTCGCATTTGACTGGTGATCGAATAGCGCGTAGGACAACCGTTAATGAAGTTTACTGAAAGTTTCTTCCGTTGGAAGAAAATGTTGATTTAAATTGCAAATACTTTCTTTTTCATTGCGTCTATAAAGAACTTTTCAGCATTGTATCTTCCATTGCTTTTTTGTTTCTATTGGCAATCTGCAAACCCTCTTCTTTTGTAACTTGGAAATGCACTTGTTTTAACAACACAACCTTTTCAGGAGAAGGAGGGAAAGCAGTTATCATCGATCGAAATAAACTGTCAGCATCTGATCAGAAGAAGTACGACGAAGGCTACAAAATTCAGAAATTCAACCAATTTGCCAGCGATATGATAAGTCTTCATCGCTCTCTTCCGGATGTGCGACTTGCAGAGTAAGATTTGTCTTTAACTGAAAATATTAACTATTTAGGTCTACATTGTAGGCTCGACATGTCATATGCTGTGTATCATGCTCGCACATGTCATTTTAGAAAAATTAAGTACATATACATACATTGTAAACAAAACTGTGTCCAATATGTAACCGATTATGTACCCAGCACATATGACGTTTGCCACTGCCTTTATGTGACCAAATGTTCCCAAATTGGTCACATGCAACACGGCTGATATGTGACTTAATGTTACTAATAAGTAACTAATATCTGCCCGAACACTCATGATTATCGCCTCTTCCAATTATTGTGATAATTAAAACTTACTACTTGTTTAGGTTTTGGAGAGTAGAAGTACTGCCTCTTAATTAAATTGAGCCGTAAATTATGGTTTAAATGATTTCACTTCCTGGTGGGAAGAAAAGACCATACTTTTGAGGAGCTTATGGAAAGAACAGCAAATATTTGCAAATCATTAGATACATATTCTACTTTCCATTTACTTTTAAATTGACCACCAATGCTTAATTCAGAATGCCCTAATCATTGTGTGTTGCTCAACGCCAACCGCCACCTGATTTTAAAAAACAAATAGATAAGCTGATATAATAAACATCTTATCTATACGCCAATGAAACAATCGATGGCTGTGGCAGCATCTATTACTGTTTTTAACGATAAAATTGTTTGATTGAACCATTTACACATTAATTCAATTTTGTATAGACTCACTTCTCAGGACATTGCGATTGAAGATTCTATTTGGGAATAGGACGTCATTATTTAATTTCTCCCAGTTTGTCATTCTCAATGTAATAAAAAAGCTGACCATTGACATGAAACTCATTTGTTTCACGCTGTCTAGGCAAGATAATACAACTTCACTTACAACACGATGACACAACTTCCCGGCGAGATCAATTAGATTAAACGAAGACATGTGTCACATTTTTCAATCACACAATCACTATCCTGATTGAAACAGTTTTCAATATGATATAATCTTCTTTCCAGTGATGTCCTTGAACAAAACACACCACAAAGTATTCGGAAAATCAATTTCAATTATTCTCATCGAGCACTCGACGCATATGCATGATCAATGGTGATTCATCATCGGTCACATATGTGACCAAATGTGACCGGTCTGACGAAAAATCTGTCATATTGTTAAACTACACAATCATTATCGACATTAAAACACTTTTTAATCAAACCAAGTTCAGTATGATATTATCTTTTTGCCAATGATATTTTGATCAAAACATGCCGAAAAGTATTCGTAAAATCAATTTGAATTATTCTCATCAAGTACTTGCCGTATGTGCATGATTTATGATGATTCCTCATCGGTCACATGGAAGTCGCATATCTGACCAAATGTGACCGATGTGACGAAAATGCGTCGGGCACATAATCAGTCACATATTGGGCACAGTTTGGTTTACAGTGTAGATGTAATAGATCCATGATTTGATCTCACTGTGTACATTCTTGGTAATGAAATGCATGTGTAATGTGTTCTTTCTACAAATATATGCAATAAGAGGGCCCAGTGCAAGGTGACATCTTCAATTTCCAGGCTTACTAATTTTCCGTCCCGTTCCACAGAAAAGTAGTCCAATGGGGTTTCCACCTATCTCTTTTCATAAGGCAATTCACTAATCGACAGATCTTGTGAAAAATAGACAAAAGTTGCGAAAGAATCTCGCCATTATGCTTAACTTTTCTTGTAGGACTTGAACGATTTTACTGTATATGCAAGACTTTTAGCATTTTTACAAGTCTGTCAAGATCCTGAAACAGATCGGAAAGATCAAGCGTAAGAACATTTGGAAGATTTGTAAGATGGATAAGACCTTACAGAGTTTATATACGGCGTGGTCTCAAGGTCTTACGGTAGAATTGTTAGTGATATAAGGAGTAAGATGCTTCATCACTTTAAAATGGTCACTAAATATCACTTAATATGGCTACAAAATAACACAAGCTTCACTTACTTGAGCCCTTCCTGTCACAGATGGCAAGCAGTCCAATAAATCAACTGACTCCCAGATCATACCGTTAATATTGTAATCAAAATGAATGCCACATGATCAATATAAATATTCATAATCTACTGACTATCGGTATATATATATATATATATATATATATAAATAACTAAAATCCCAACACTAGAATCCCAAATTAAAAATGAACCACCTTATGAGTGCTGATACATTTCGTTGACTTTAGTCAACTTGTCAAAGCACTAAAATGAATGTTTATTGAAATCATGGAGTATACAAATTCAAAGCACACAAAATACCAAGACATAGGACAAATCATTAACTCAAGAGGAATTCAATGAAGGATGAAATATCCTAATAAAATGAGATTCTTTAGCCTCTCTCTGTACTCGAGACATCTCAGGTGCTAAAAGAAAAAATGGCATAGCACGAAAACCTTTGCCACAGTTCTTGATGTGGTGGCTTACTTTTAAGATGGAATATCTCTCATTACGAACTTGTTGTCTATGAACTGTCATTCGGGTTTTGAAAAGATCACCTGTTTGTCCCACATAAAACTGATTGCATTTATTGCAGGTGAGCTTGTAAATTATGTTGGAAGAATAACAATTCATGTTTTGTTTTATTTCAAATGTTTTTCCGTTAAAATTCACTGTTTTTCCACATTCTATAATTTCACAGCATTTACATCGTTTCTCCCCACATTTTTGAACGTGGGGACTGTGGCATCAAGAACAGTGACAAAGGTTTTCGTGCTATGCCATTTTTTCTTTTAGCACCTGAGATGTCTCGAGTACAGAGAGAGGCTAAAGAATCTCATTTTATTAGGATATTTCATCCTTCATTGAATTCCTCTTGAGTTAATGATTTGTCCTATGTCTTGGTATTTTGTGTGCTTTGAATTTGTATACTCCATGATTTCAATAAACATTCATTTTAGTGCTTTGACAAGTTGACTAAAGTCAACGAAATGCATCAGCACTCATAAGGTGGTTCATTTTTAATTTGGGATTCTAGTGTTGGGATTTTAGTTATTTATATATTCAACATTTGCTTTTAATACATTTTTTCACTATATATATATATATATATATATATATATATACTTTTCGATCTATATGCATATTATTCCTTATGCCATATCTCAAGTTCAGTTTCTATGATTTGTATGATTTGTCTCTTCTTGCGGTCCTAGGATCGCTCAAATGTTATGACTCTTTTATGATGGGCACGTCAGTCTATCATTATTTTTTCTGTTAATTTCATGAATTTATAATGTTATGCCTAATTTTCAACATGGTTTCTATTACCTTGTTTGCGTGACACCTCGAGAGTAGATAGTCGTCCTATCTGTCCACTAGGCCTCCTTCCTCATTTTGGGGCGGTGTCCGTCCACCACTGTTTGGTGTGGGGTTGGCTGAGCCACACGTAAGTTCATCTCTCGGTTGGTATCCATGTCCTTTCCTTTATCGGCACTGCCTCTTTTGTTACCTATAGTATGGTGTCTTGAACTTGGTTAACTTTGAGTGTTCTTTTATTTTGTGTTAACTGCTTTTGTTTATTCAGTTCGCAATTGTAATGCGCTTTTATGATTTTTGTACATACACTCTGAGTTATTTGCAATTGCATGCCTCTCCTAGTGAGAAAATAAAGCTTTATCTATATATATATATATATATATATATATATATATATATGTATGTCTACATATATAGGTCACATTTACTTCGTTCACCTGATGAAGTCGTAGACGAAAATTCGTGAATAGACAATTTTATCTTGAGACTACGTTGATTTTTTTTAATTTATCTTTATTATTAAGTCTCATGGCGATTACTTATTATATATATATATATATATATATATATATATATATATATATATATATATATATATATATATATATATATAATGTAAAGTAATACGACACCCAAAAGATAAAAGAAAAACAAGCCAGATAACTTAAACAGCTCAGATAACAAAACAATTACATTTACACGATGTATTTGTATATATATATATATATATATATATATATATATATATATATATATATATATATATATATATATATATATATATATATATATATATATATATCGGGCTCCGCAAAAAAAACTTCGCATTTGTACTGACCTGTTTTTCTGGTTGTATGTCATGCCTTATTTGTTGTCCATTCTGTCCTAGAGGGCATAATTATAGCAATATTATAGCATGGATTACTATAACATAGCTTCTGTTGCTACCTGGCATAGCATAGCAAGCTTTGTTTTTCATGTATCCATTCAATTTCATTTTCATCATTAATCAAATTGGTCTCTCTACACCTCGATCTCATGGCTACAGCAGATTTCAAGCAGGATCATTTTGTACTTTTTCATTGAAACCTTGCAAGCAAATGGCTTTTCGTGTGCACAAATGCGTACGTTACTAGTTCAGCGTTGGGGAGAAGAAAATGTTGTAAGCACTCGTTGGATACAACAAGTTGCCAGCGAATTTTCCGAAGGAAAAAGATATTCATTTAAGAGAAAATCAGGGTCTGGAAGACCACGGACGAGCACTTCTACCGAAAACGTAGAACTAATTCGTGAGAAAATTGAAGAAAATAATCGCTTATCATGCAGTGATTTGAGCCGAATTACGGGAATTGACTGCGATGCTGTGAACCGAATTTTGATCAGAGATTTGCATAAGAAGTCTGTATGTTGCAAATGGATACCACATGAACTAACTCAACAAAATAAAGAAACAAGAATTGAGTGTTGCCGAACTATAATTGAAAGATATTCAAGAAGAAGATCCAGAGAAAATGTTATTGTTATAGACGAAAAGTGGGTATACTTCAAGGATATTCCAGCTAAAGAGAACAACCGAGCCTGGGTTGATAGTGCGAGAGATAGACCTGCTGTTGCGAGGAGGACAATTTCCGATCGCAAAGTGCTGATCATACTGGCATCAAATTACTCCAAATCAATGCATTACCTTGAGGTATTGCATGATGGAGCATCAATTAACTCTCAACGATACATTGATTTCTTAGAAAACATGGCATCTGAGTTTGAAAGTGTGTTGCCTAGGTGGGAGATGGTTGTTCAACACGACAACGCTCGACCTCATGTTGCTCGTTGTGTTACTGAATGGTTTAAAGCCCAACACATGTCTCTGCTGAAGCAGTCTCCATACTCACCAGACACAAACTTGATGGACAGATTCTTATTTAGAAATTATGAAGTGTTCAGAAGGGGACATGACTTTGAAAATTCACATGAAATTCACCACAATTTTCGTCAATACATGGATGCCATGATGAGCAGCAAGCTTCTTAAAGAACTTGAAAATTTACTTCTTCATTTGCAAAGAATCGCTGATGCAAATGGAAATTATGTTCAATAGTCACTTTGTCACTGTGTTGTATAGTTGCAACAATTACAATATCATGACTTGTCTTAAATTACAATGTAATCGGTTTTCATATGAAAAGCGAAGTTTTTTTTGCGGAGCCCTATATATATCTATATATATATATACATATACATCGTGTAAATGTGATTGTGCAAAAAAGGATATGTGTGAATGAAAATGTTGATTAACAAATATATTTGATAAAAATGCAGATCCAACTTCAAGCAACGTAGCTTTGAATCAAGTGGATTGAATACGAAACAGAACTTAAAACAAGCGAATTTCAGGTAATGAATTCTGAAAATGAACGGATTAAGAAGCTCAAGTTAGCTTATCCCATGTCTATCAAATCTTTCAGAGATCCAAGTCGCATAATTCAACATAATATATCCACTGAAAGTATTTGAATTGAGATTGTCATAGGATAAACAAGATTGGAAGTTTGAAGCATAATAATGCATAAGTTATGATTCATGCATTATGATTCAATAATGCATAAGCCTAGGCCGATATGTTGATATAACTGAACGTAAAGCCTATTCATATTTCAGTAAATAATTCAAATTTTTCGCCTCAACGAACGCATTTGTATTTCTATTTTTACTATTTAGTGCTGCATCATTTGAAAAACAAGTTTTACACCCAAATTGCTAACTGTCAACAAGAGCATGATCGAATGAAGTGTGTATACTAGGTAGAATGTCGACTTAAAAAAGTATCTGTATACAGTAAAAATTTTATTATGAAAAGATTCACTTTTTTCGGAGACTACGTTCCTGTGGTCCAAAAAATTATTTGAGCAGTTTTAAAAAGCAAACTTTTTGCAAATTATTCCTGTGCTTATATACTACCGACATGGAGCCACTTCATGAGTAGTATGAAACAAGTTGGATATCAAAAAAATGAATTTTTGCTAACAAGCATCTTAACCCTGTATTTGGCACATTATGTTAGAGTGATCAGAAAAATTATTTTTTGACTTTAACTTGTTAAACATTGTCTATTTGAAGATAACGTACCATTTGTTTTGCAATATCTGTTTTCTGATAGATTTTATAATTTGTTGCATATATGCAACATTGCCAAATAGAGGTACAAAAACGAAGATTTGTCTTATTTTGATAAACTGCTTTTAGATGTCATCTTTTGATAATTTATAGCATTATTGAATGCAAAACGTCCTAATTTCTGAAGAAATATTGATTATTTGCGTTACCAGTTGTTGATACGTATATATATATAGGCCTATATTTGGCCCTAATAAACTGTTAACTAAAAATCCAAATTATGCCCAATCAAAAAGTTGTGATTCATACTAGCATCATTTATTATCAAAAACGTCAGTTTGGATTTCTGGGAAGATTTAGCAGTGAAAGTCCTTGAAACAGTTCCTGTCTTTGTTCAAACATAAGCATATACCACATTTGGAACAGTAAATGTAGCTGTAACCGGACACGCATTGGCGGCAACGGTTTCTTTTGTCTCTCACTTCCGGCCAATGACTACGTTGATCCCGCCGTACTTCCGGAATAGGTTTAGCAATTGCTGGTTTCTTGCCACAAATAGGAGGTGGAGACAAGCTTCGTTTGATAGGGCGACCAACAGGACGATGGAGATCCACATCTTTCAAGCACAGCGATTGGGCCACCTGGAGAATAAACTTTCTAAGGCCGAACATTTCCTTCTTTGGCAGCTGCCTTTGGTCACAGTGACGGCGATATAATAGCCACCCATTTATCTTCGCTATATCGACGCAATGGAATATTAGCTTCAAATACCATCTTTTCTTAGGATTCATTTTCGTACGATACAAGGAAATCAGCATATCAGCTAGATCAACCCCTCCCATTGAGGAGTTATAATCAACTATCATGTCAGGACATGTGACGTCAACAAAGGCCTTGGTTTTCCCATCCCAACGACGAACGGTTTGTTTTGCATCGATTCCAGAGAAAGTTGAGCCGACCACAACACATTTGTTGTCATACCATTTCATGAGATGAATTCCACTGTTGAGATCCGTCTTGTAATCAAACGTACCTCTCCCTTGAGCTTTCAACTCTTTTTCTGAAGACAAAGGACAGCTCGCAATTCGATTTGTCCTGAAGGTCGCGGTTGCCAGTATTCCTTCTTCCTTCAGCCGACTCATGAGACCTAACGTGGAGAACCAATTATCAAATAGTATTCGATATCCTTTGTGTCTTGGAACTTCTTTCAACAATTTCATCACGATATCTTCTACTCCGCATTTATCCGTTCCAACACTATTCTTTCCAACATAGAGGAAGAAGTCGTAGATCATCCCTGATTTTCCGGCGCGGACGAAATTCTTGAATCCCCACTTGTGTATTTTCTTTGGCAGATGCTGCAGAATTCCATTTCTCTTCGTCTTAGCAGGAATCATTTGTTCATCTAGAGATTGACATTGCTCCTGTTCCTGGTTAATACAACTCTGACGCACAGCTTGAATAATTGGTTCGACTTTGAATAATTTACCTGAATTTTCATTCTTGGTGGTATTATCGACAACATGCAAATATCGACGAAGAGTTTGATACCGTTTTAGGGCCATGACATCAGCGATGGGACCATACCTAGTTTCGGAAGACCAATACATAGTATAACAAGGTTGGATTATGATTGACATGAGCATATTGATGCCGATGAATTGCTGCATCTCCTTGAAATTTGTTGCTATGCTCTTCCCGGCTTCCTGCATGCTGTACAAGTTTGTCTGCTCAACTAGCATAGTGATTATAGAATCCGGCCAGAAAATCTTGAAATACTCTGCAGGTGATGGACTTTCTTCTGGAGGAGAAGAGAAGGAATTTCCTTGGAATTCGATATTTCCCGGCACTGGTTCTCGTTTGCGCCATTTGAAAATCGGTCGCCCTCTTTCTTCATCTTCACTTTCATCATGAATGTCGTCCATACCATCGTTCCTGAAAAAAAGGCATATTTTTGAGTTCATATCACATAACGAAGTTCAATTTTGATTTAAAACATCATATTCATATACAGGTTGGATCAAATAGGAGTGAATTATAATGTATTCATAAGAATAGGCCTACAGACAGGGCTATGCCTAGCCAGTCGAAACATTGTGCTGATAATCTATACAATGCAGAAAATAAGAAAAAATGTCTTTTACTATCATTTTGTAAAAATTAAGTGTCAGAAATTATTTCGAGAACTAAATATGAACATGTAGGCTACAATGTACATACATGCAGTCGAGTAATAGTCCTCAATATATCAGAAAAATCTCATTTAAAATTGCAAAGTAACAACCGGATTGATTTCAAAGAATATTATAATAATATGACTGGATAGTTTCGGTATACATACCTTGCATTTTCATTGTCAGCATAATTGAATTCCTCAGTATGCGCCTCGTTTACAAGCTGATTTGGTGTGATATTTTCTGCATCTTCCTCAGCCTCATCATCAAGATCAGATATTTCCGAATCTGACGTAGGTTCCATAACGAGATTTAAAACTTCTTCTATACGATAGCCACGATATCGTTTCCTCCTCTCTGGATTCATTCTGAAATCAATATAAAATAGAGATTAGATTGAACATTAGATCCAACCAACATTCAAAGCTTCTTTATACACTTCATCAACATTTTAAATCTATAATTAGGATTACTTTTGTGCTAGCTCATTTCTAGTTTTCTCTGACATTTTTTAATCTGTCTACAATTATGAATTCATGTAGCGTATCCATGGATTACTATGTACTAGAAATGATAGGAAAGAGAGAAATAAAAAGTAATCCATGACCTATTCCGTTACTATTGGTGCAAATTTAATTTCAATTTCAAATCCAGACAGACAAAATATTTATTTCAAAGCATTGAAATATTTTAACTCATATGAACTTAACGACTTTTGATTAGTTATCTGTAATGGATAAGGACATAACAGGGTTATGAAACCACCAGAATGCTTGTCATGAATGGTGAACATTTTCCACTATAATTCACATGAATGTAAAATCTTAATTAAATGCGTGGCTGCTAATATATTTCCTAGAATAACCTCACTTGAATGCTGAATGCTGATAAATTCAACTCACCTTAGTCTTCCGGCGCAACGAATAATATGAAGACTCGATTGAATGATATACCGGCAATGAGGCTGACGTAAGTACTATAAATAGCAATCAATGATCCTCAAGTTAGCTTGCTATGACGATTCAATCATGAATGACGACACAGCTTTGCATGGTGATTCGCAATTTTGATGCCGAAAGTCGTGGGAATGTTCATGATATTGACATAAAAATCACCCCCTATTTGACAATGTCGCATATATGCAACAAATGAATATCTTCAACCGCAGAATGAGAAAATGAGATTCTGCAGCTTTTCATCGAATAGATTATATGTAATAAGGTCTTTCTCAATATGTTTCATGAGCTAAATTTCTTTGTAAACCCGTCAGTAACATTGAAAAATATATAATGCACTACTATAGAAGAAAAAAATATAGTGGTTATTTTTTTTGGAAACTGTGCAGTCGGAAATTATGCTTTAAGTCAATTGTTCAGATTTTTGCTGCAAAATTACTGTAAATCAAGGTAAGAATTATATTTAAGAGCGGTATTGACACTGAACTATCAATATTATTTTGTTATCCATAGTAAGTTTGATTTGTTGCATATATGCAACAGTGCCAAATAAAGGGTTAATTAAGCGGAAATTAAGCTGATGATCAACGAAATTTCATGAACTGCATTATAATGCCGCATGAACTGCATTATACGTCCCTGCAAATATTCAAGGAAAAGTTGAGATCAAATTGTGTTTCTTGGCTGAGATACCATTTTTTTTAATTCAATTTACAGCGGTATTATTTGTTTTATGATTGACAAGGACTCATTTCTTGAATCTGAATAGAAATGTGGATCATTTACACCTTTTAAAAAAAATTACGAAAATTTTCTTTTCATTATGACAGTTTTCTCCTTTAGTGGCATGTAGTTTGCGATATGATCACGCTCTACAAAATAATCTTCTTATAGTAATGGCAACCCATCGAACTGTTAATTCAAGATACTAAATTACCTCTCCAAGGTCGTCATGAAATGGAGGATTTGTAAATTACTATTCTTTCTTCTGTATTGCTATCATAATTAGTCAAATTCGAATACATTTCTCCAGACGTGCAAAAGTTTGCATATCTCACATGTGGCACTGGCCTCAAGTTCACTTAATGAAATCGAAGCTGTATACACATTGGGGATTTAATAGATGCTGAGTTGCTACTCTAACTAATATACTTACTCTATGGAATGAACCTTTTTTATATCTCCGCCCTTGGCTGCTATAGAGTTGATAATAAAAAACAGACCACCTAAATTACGCTGAAATTCAATCGATTTTCATGTCTTCCAACCGCGTCGCACAACAATGTGCCATAGGGCCTACATCATTCGAAAGCTTGCATTCTCAGCTTAAAAATGAGATATGATGGATTTGCGTTAATTATTTTATTTGCTGAGCAATACTGAAAATATGAAAATCACTCAATTTACAAATTACAATTTTTCAATAAGAAAACATGTGAGTATGATAATGAATCAGGCACGAGGAGTACGAGCATTTTCTAAGCTCTCGTTTGATGAACTGGTAATCAAAATCGGTGAACTAGGTGAATTAGTGATATCGTCACAAAATCATGACTACTTTAACTGAAAATGTTATGTTCTCACATTTCATCAAAAATGTTCATGTTTATTATCTTCAGTACCATGACGATGTAAGGAATGCGAATATGCAAGTTTTATTCAAATCTGTTCAATAGTTCTCTTTCAGACTTCTTCAGCATTTTTCTCAATACCGCTAAAGTACACAAACACCATGTAAGGTGAACAAAGGTTCAAAACAAAACAGTCAGCATAGGCATGTCTTTGTTCCTTCACATTGTCTTAGAATAAAATTGGATTATAGACAGTTTGTCTTTAACTAAACAACACGACTCTAATTGTAGAAGCACGAGCACGACATAAAACGCGAATGATCACAAACCCAAACATCTAAACCCAACTGCGATATCACTAAGCTTAAAGTTGTAGTTACGAAGTTCACAAAAGGGCTCGAAATGCTTCCCCCTCGAAATGCTTCCCCGCCTTGACCGAAATGCAATAGCCGTTGGCAAATGGAGTAAGTGATGTCGTAGATTGAGTGCAGTCAGATGTACTCTATTTCCCACAGAATTAGATTCATCTGCACGCGCTTCGGTTTCCTAGAAAGGAAGAGTTATACCGTATATAGCCTTAACATCGAAATGGCACCTTCTCGAATGGATAATTCGTGTATCGCTTGCTATTGGAAATGGCAAACAATAAGCTGTCAGCAGAGGACACCAGAGCCAGTGAGAGATGCGTGCGTGCTGTGATATCACTTTGCACACACCAAAACACACATCTTAGCTAACATTCGATTTAGTGTGTGCACTATGCAGTAAGAAATGGTGAGAAGACGATGGTGAAATCATCAAGTGAACTAATTTTCGTACGCCTGCTACTTTTTTTAACAATGATCGGAAGGGCCAACATTATGGAGAAAACTTGTGCGCAATGATCTGAGTTCTTCGAATCTGAAAGAATTTTGGCAATCAAAGCACTTGTACTGGAACTCACATTAATCCGCAAGTGATGTACGACTATTTTTCCTATCTCTGTAAGGTATTAGGTATTCCTTTTTGCCCACTTAATAGGTTCCTCAATGTGCCGACGATTTCGTATTAATCACACTTCTAGCAAACCGAAGCAGATAAACAAAATATTTAATTCTGTACTTAATACCATTCTGTACTTTCCATTTACATGTACTTATATTCCTCTATTTGTTGATATTGTTATTGTGAGCGTGTTGTATTTCTAATTCTCTGTTGTTCACTGTCTTAGGACATAGCAATCCGACTCTCGATCGCATGCCTGACATCCTATTATCAAGTGTTCTGGTGACGTTTCATGATAATAACATTTCATTATTGTGCATGTTTCGTGAGTTGTTTTATGCCATTGTTATACAGGTATAAATATCCACGTCTGCAAATAAAGTGCGTCTTTGCTATTTGGAATTCGCGTTTTTACTTACAAGCTATCACGGCAGTTTGTCTTGCTGAACATGAGCGGCTCGTTAAAGTTGGTCGATATCGTGAAGAGATTCAAGGGTGAGCGTGATGAAAATATTGATCAATGGTTCAGACGATACGAGACAGCGGTGTCTATAGTAACCGCCCCAAAGGATTTAGAGGCTGAGATGGCTCGAATGATGCCTCTATTTTTGGATGGTCCTGCTTTCGCGACCTGGGATCAATTGGAGCCAACAGATAAAAATGACTTTAAAGTTGTGATGAAGGCTTTGAAGAGAGTTTATGGACTTAACAAGGCAAGTGCCTGGCTAAAACTCAAATCCCTCCGTTTGTGGCCTGGCGAACAGATCGACATCATCGCAGATGATGCAAAGACATTGTTGAAGGTTATCACTGGCAAAGATCCTGATGAGGAGCTGGTATCGTTAGCTGTGATCGATGCGTTACCAGCTGATGTAAAGGAGAAGGTGTATATCCAAGACGGCGAAGATATGAAGCTCCAAGATGTTCTGTCTACGGCGAAGGCGCTTTTGGCAACTCGAGATGCCTTACCCACCGCAGTCGCTGCGACGATGGGTCCGCAAAACAGCCAAATGAAAGTCTCCAAGCAAATGGTTCGCTGTCAAGGCTGTCGCCGCTTTGGCCATGAGAAGGCCAGCTGTATTATCACCTGTTTCTTTTGTAACGAGAAAGGGCATATTCAGCGATTTTGCCCACACCGTCAACAACAGGCAAGTGCGAGCATGGCTGCGGCGACGGAAATCACCGGTGCACAAATCTCACGTCCAATGAATGTCAATGGGCAAAGGATGAACGCGCTGATCGACACTGGATCTGTGACTTCTGTCATTGGTGAGCATGTGGTTGGGAATGAGAGTCGGTCTAGGTCCTACATTAGTCTTCAATCTTTTGGTAGGCATAATGTATGTGCGTATACGTATGTTGTTTTGAGTAGTGTGATAACTGATAATAATGAAGAGCTGGGACCCATTAATGCATATGTAGTCTTAGAAACTGATCTACCTACTGGTATTGATATCATTTTGGGTTCGAATGTATTTGAGAGAACGGGTTTAATATTACATCCACGCGTACGTCCAGGTACTGAGCTAAAAGTAGATTTTCCCTATAGTAAAGGGCCTGTAGTTTCGGTATTGCATAGTGATGATATTCATGATAAGGATTTTGTTGCTACTTTTAATGGAAGTAGATGGTGCGTAAGGTGGAATTGGAGACAAAATTTAGAACCAGGATCCGATTGTAAGATACCGTATAATATTATCGATGAGCAGGATAAATCACCGTGTGATGCTGAAATAAATGACTGGATTAATGAGGGCATATTAGTAAGGCATGACGTAAGTTTCCATGGGAAAATAAAAAGGTACTTACCGATTATTGCTGTGCGTCAGCAGAAGGGCGATACCGTTAAAGTTCGCCCTGTCTTGGACTATAGAAGTTTAAACGAATCCATTGAGTCTCATACTGCTGAAGCTACTCCTACTTGTGCTGACACGTTGCGTCAGTGGCGGCAACTGGGGCCTAAGTGTTCTATTATTGATTTGAAGCGTGCCTATCTACAGGTAGAAATTGATCCGAGTTTATGGGCATACCAAGCTGTTAGGTGGAAAGGAAGTGACTTTCTGTTGACGAGGCTTGGTTTCGGCTTGGCCTCAGCCCCAAAAATAATGACAGCTATAGTTACACGAGTATTGCAGGGTGACCAGAAAATCAAGGAAGGTACTTCTAGTTACATTGACGATATATATGTCTCTGAATCGGTTGTCTCATGCGAAAAGGTCAGGTCCCATCTGAATAATTGGGGCCTTATAACAAAAGAGTCACAAAAAGTTGGTAAAGGAGACGTTAGATTACTGGGACTATGTGTGGACTCAGGGTTGAGATGGCGCAGAGACGGTTCTCTGCCCTTAATAGCTAACATTCTTACGCGGCGTGAAGCACATAAGTACATAGGAGAATGTTTAGGACATTACCCCGTGGCGGGATGGCTTCGAGTCGCCTGCGCGTTTGTACAGCGGTGCACTGCCGAAGATCATACTAGGTGGGATGACCCAGTTTCGGAAAAAATAATGAGTTTGATTCGAGAAATAGATGTTCGACTGAAAGTGTCTGACCCTGTCGGAGGCATGTGGGAGGTTGATCCTAAAGCTCCAATCACGGTCTGGACTGACTCCAGTTCTCTAGCCTACGGGGTTTATTTAGAGGTTGAAGGTCAGGTGGTCGAGGATGCGGCTTGGCTGCGCCCGAAGGATGATGCTACGCATATAAACCGGTCTGAATTAGACGCAGCTATCAAAGGCCTGAATCTTGCCTTAAAATGGGGTAAGAGGGACATTACGATCAAAACTGACTCCATCTCAGTTTATAGATGGTTGCAATCTGTTATTCATAAGACAAGAAATGTTAAGACTCGTGCACTCGCAGAAGTTTTGATTAAGCGTAGACTTAATATTATTTCAGACATTATCCGTGAGGAACAGTTGGCAGTACAGGTCGTTTGGATTGAGTCAAGTTTAAACAAAGCAGATTCATTGACTAGAGTGCCTAATTCATGGGTCAGGGAGAAACTAGATAGCGTTGATTACGCTGACATCAAGTTTGTTCATGAAATCAACCATTTTGGCACGAATCGAACATATGAATTATGTAAAGAGCGGTATAAAAATAAATCCGTTTCAAAATCTGATATTAAGGCCGTCATTGGCGATTGTGCAACTTGTACCCGCATAGACCCTTCGAATCGCTTTAGTTGGGACAAAGGATCGATATCCGCGAATAATGTTTGGGAAGTTTTAGGCACTGATGTAACTCATGTAGACGGTAGACCTTATTTATCCGTTATCGATACTGCTTCCAGATTTACAATCTGGCGTAGCTTAAGAAATGAATCCTCCACTGAGATAGCTTTCAACATTGAACAGATCTTCGCAGAATTTGGTCCCCCAGCGTACATAATGAGTGATAACGGGACAGTTTTCCGTAGCCGCGAGTTTAATGAGCTGTTAGATAAGTGGAAAGTTCAACAGGTCTTGACTTCCGCTTATAGGCCCCAGGGAAACTCGGTGGTTGAGCGGGTTCATCGTACCGTTAAGAGAACCGTAAAGCGTACAGGAAAATCCCTCGCAGAGGCCGTTTTCTGGGTTAATAATACAAAAGGTAAAAACGATTCAACACCTTACGAATTAGTTTTCTGTGCGAAGTCTAGAAAGCCGGATGTTACAGCTGATCGCATTGAGATAGAACGACCCAAATTGAATTACGAGGTAAACGATAATTACTTTGATAAAGACCGTAATCCTTTTCTTGTTGGCGATAAAGTTTTTCTTAAGCCTCCTTCCTCCCGATGTGATGACGTTTGGAGCGGTCCACACGTCGTGACAAAAATCATTTCGAGTGTTTCAGTTGAGTTAGATGATATAAATGTCTCTCGTCATGTATCGCATTTAAGACTGGTACCTTATTGCAGGGAATCTACCGAAGTCGACTTAGAAACGAAATACTGCTCTTTGACGAATGATAGCGATGTCGAAATTGATTCTGAGGCGGTACCCCGAAGGAGTAGTCGCGTGACTAAAAGACCTATTTTTCAAGGTGACCATGTCGTTGATTACAGATAGCAGACCTTATATTGTTTCGTATATAATATATACTTTTGTATATTAGTTTCTTAAGAAACTAGGGAGCGTGTGAGCGTGTTGTATTTCTAATTCTCTGTTGTTCACTGTCTTAGGACATAGCAATCCGACTCTCGATCGCATGCCTGACATCCTATTATCAAGTGTTCTGGTGACGTTTCATGATAATAACATTTCATTATTGTGCATGTTTCGTGAGTTGTTTTATGCCATTGTTATACAGGTATAAATATCCACGTCTGCAAATAAAGTGCGTCTTTGCTATTTGGAATTCGCGTTTTTACTTACAGTTATATTCAACTTATTTCATTTGACTTGACATTGAAGTTAATCCGCTTTCTTTTCAGATGCAAGGTAGTTCAATATCCTAAGAATCTGCCTGATACAACTGTTATCATTGTATTTCATAATGAGGCTTGGTCAACTCTCCTTCGAACTATTCATTCTGTGTTGGATCGCTCACCTCCGCATCTCATCAAAGAAATTGTCCTTGTGGATGATGCTTCTGACTTGGGTATGTTAAAAAGTGAACGATTTGAAAACAGAAGTACTTCCATCAATTCACACTTCTGTATAACACACGCATTCATATATACTTTCTTTAGGATGCCTTTGTCTTACGCATTGTGAGTGAGACGCTTGATGTCAACCCTCAGCTTCCCACGGAGACAGTTAAGTTCACAGTTGTCATCTGCACAACTGAACTTTGAAATGCACACTGGATGAAGACTAAATGCATAAATAATTGATGAAATTCAATCAAAGCATATCCTCTTAATTTTATAGCAACCACTACGGCTACAATGGCTGCAATGCGGAAAAATTATGAAGAAGGAAGAGGCAAACATCTTTAAAATGAAAAAAGATTTTAAAATTTGTAAAGCAACCATTCTCGTTCCCGCATGATTATTCCCGTTGGTAGTTTCCAAATTATATTTGTTGCACAAATGTACTGGTGGGTAACATTTGCAAACTTAGTCAATGCCTTCAAACCTGAGCCTGGTCTCCCGAAACCAATTTTTCCAAGCCCAGGATCATGAGCCAAGGCAAAGCCCGGACTCCCGTGATGCATGCATATCCCAAATTAATTCTACAAATATAAAATACGTTTGTGTCTAATTTCAACAAATCAATTTGGATCAATTTATGGTCAATTTGGTCTTATGAATAGCAGCCGGAAATTAAGATTCGTTACGTGTATGGATTCTCTTCGTGTCGTGACGTCGGATCGTTCGTGGTCTCACGACTCCGAAATGTGTGACTTGAGTGCACGATTAATCGAAAATCGCGACATAATTAATGTTTTCTGGGATTTTCTCAAATTCACTGATAAGAGAATATTTTATTTTAGTATAATTTTTCAACTAGTCTAGCTTTCCTTATCTTGAAATGCTAGACCATTAATTTCATCATAAATTCAGTTCCATAAAAATTTAGTTAGACTATGCTGAAACAGATTGATTGATATTTGTATTGTCTATTCTTGGAAATATACGCATGGACGATGTAGCATTAGAGTATAATCTATAGCAGTATGCAAAAAATTGAAAATCTATTGTAAATGTAGTATGATGAATACACAATGCATTAAAAATCTAATTATGTAACTATTTTAAAAAGCCAATGTTATGCTTTTGCTTCTTTACTTTTTGCATGGAGATCATTCTGTAGAATATGAATCAATTAACATCAATAATTAATGAATTAGTTAATCAGTATTTTCAGGAAATAAGCACCAACAATGATATCGAGAAATTTTCATCTCTTGTGCATCTGATGTTCCGATATTTGACAGTATACATCTATGTTTTGGTGCAGTAGCTTGACATGTCGTTACACTATTCTGCTAATTACGTGGACTTTTCGCACAATATACTGTCTTATTTTGACAGCTACTTGATTGCAGTGGATAGATGGGTGTTAAAGCTAGCAATTGCAGCTTTCGCGCTATTCACCATTTTCTTGCTATTTTGTTTCACTGTACTTATTAGCAGCCGAGATGAAAACTTTTAATGATGCAGCACTGGATGGTTGAACTGATAGAATGATGAGAATTCACTCTTATTTTGTCGAACACCGAAAATGTGGCGATCAGTAGAATTAGAAAACAGCCGATTTACCGAACTTCTTTCTTAATCAAGCTTTTTTTCTGTGAAAAGTTACTTTGCTATACTCATGCGGTTCTTGATCATTCAAATCGCACAACTTTCTTCGTCGAAAGTCGAATCGATAAACTGCATCCGCTAGTGGATTATTTATTTTAGGATAATCATTATTACATGCATCTTTGATTAACTTTGCATTAATGGCATTCACTGATCAATTGATCAGTCACTTATAAACTAAAATATCTGCAATTGAATGAATGAATGATTATGACGTACAATAGATGGTGGGGCAAGATTTCTTTAAATTAAATCCAATAAAAACAAAATCAAGCTATAGGCATTATCAGCATATAACTGTGGTTTAGGCTAGAAATTAGTATCTAAACGAAAAGCAACGCTTTTATCAAAATAGCCAATTGGCGACTCAAGCCCGGGACTGACGAAGAACATCGTTCCAGTCACGGACGCGGGTTCAGTCCCGAAGCTTTTCGCAAGCCCGGACTCAATCCTGCTTAGAAATGCTTATTTCATTCTTTAATATTTTTCTTTAATAAATACATGCGTGCAATTGATACGCAAAATGAATAATGCAAATTTACTTCACTAGAATATCATTTTTTTGAAAAACATTGAGATCAATCACTTAAAAACATGTCTAAAGTACAGACGTCAAAGTCGACAACCTCTTGATAAATGTTGTACATGCAATGGGAAGAATATCATGTTACTCTGGTGCAGCCCTGGAAGTTGGGGGAAAGAAGGTCTGATTTTTTAGATAGAATCCATGATGGCTCAGATATACCTAAGTTCTGACAGATGGGGACTTATTAGACGGATAAACCTCTTCCGCAACCAAGAACGGGTGCGACAGTGAGTAGCGTGATTGTCTTTGACTGACAGCAAACATTATCTGAGGATAGTTCCATACAGAACAAGCTGGATTACAACGAGTCGCAGATTACTACTTTCAAAATACTGGACTGGAAACTGAAGCACATCACGCTAACGAAGAAAATTCTATGCAAGGAGAGTGACGAGCTCTATCTTATTTCCAGCGTCTTACTATCATTTCCATAACCGCAAGAGTCCAGACACGACTTTTTCAAACGGCTATTAGTCCAGAAATAGTGAGTGTAGTCCAGGAAACTGAACTGGCGCTTTTAGCACCCACATCTTACATCCCACATCTTTTACACCCACAGGCTGAGATAAACAATGAGTCGGCACACGTGCTCTTCTCTATTATCATCGTGTATCATCGTCACGAGTTACAGGAAGCTCCTGAACAATAGACTTTTCTTGAAGGAAGCAAATGATGATCACAGTGACATGATTGTGTTGTCCATGTCAAGAAAAATGCTTGAATCAATGTGGCGGACATTCTTATTGTTAATGAATCAATAGTTGTTCGTTTCTGTGCCAAATGCGTCCTTTGGTCAAACTACATAGTAGGCTTGTCGTCTCAACGTTTATTCAGGTAGGAAGACTAGTAGGACATAAGAAATAATTGTTTATTATGAATCATCTATATGCTTCAAATGAAAAATAATTTTTAAAATTTGTTGCCAACATAAATAGGAAGAAATGTAATTTTTTACTTCTGTACACATATTTGCCCATGAGATTATTAACGTCCACCATTATTTCTAAACCTAACGAGGCTTGCACAAACATAAAGTGCTACCCAATGCATAGTCTGCAAGCAATGTGAAAATTAATGATGCGTGAATACTTCTTTTCTATGGGCATTCGAAAGTTAAAATTAGTTTTTTGCAAGTTGCAAGATCGTCTCTTCTTCTGTTTGACTAGAAAGGAAGCATTGGAACATGTAGCGTTAATGAAGTGGCACAATCTGCTGACATAATACCACTGTTCAGTCGAACAACGAGCAGCCAGTTCAACATAAAAGACGCCAATTTGTGCTACTGTTATCAACCGGATCACACAGCAAAGAGACACAGACGATCTGAAGTTCTACAAAGAAGTTCGTGAACGCTTTTCCGTGCGTCTGTCATCTTTTTTAATGATGATCGGAGGGACCAACAATATCGAGGAAACTTTTGCGCATTGAACTGAATTCTTCGAATCTGAAGGAATTGTGGCGATCGGTTATATGTTCCAGTATTTGTAGGGAATTCACAGCAACCGCAAGCGATGCACGACTATCTTTCCAAATGCATTGAACAAAGGCATTGAACATTTCTTTTTGCCCACTCAGTAGGTTCCTGCATGTGCCTTCATATTGAATCAGTAAGCACTTCTATCAAAGTGACACGTAGTAATCTAGTTCTAGACAAGATTAAACTATTTTCTTTCTGTCAAAAAAAGTTTTGCACCAGAGATCAAAGCTTTCACAGTATTTTTGGCTTCCCACACCGTGTAAACAGGGATTACACCTTGATGACACAACTCGCACGTGTGTCTTTTTAGCCCCACCTTAGCAATCGCAGTATAATGATATCATGCATAAAGTAATAAACATATGCAGTGATGCATGATCCACAGTGATCCATAATACATGATGCAATATATGATACAATAGTAAAAAATGCATTCGTCCTGAGCCCATCCCAGAAAAAATGATGTGAAATTATAGCTTGCATTACGATTTGTCGATCGAGGAGGAAGGACGACGATTATATCGCTTAAAAATCGAGCAAATGTGAACAACAGTTATGTTGCACACATGCGATTTCATTTCAATTTATCGTCATGAATGTAGATACAGCTATTGTGCTCATGTAAACGGGCATTAAGCTTGGTACCTGCAGGTGATGTATGAGCATGGAATATTCGACCCCTGTAAATTCCTGCAGCTCTCCTATCTCATGATTAGCAATATGTGCCCAAATGTGGGTTTAACAAAATTAAGAGTGTTCTGTTATTATTTCACTTGGTGAAAGTGAAGCTGCATTGACATTGCTTGAAAGAAAAAGAAAAGTATTCATTTATGTTTATGGATAACAAACTCAATGGAGTATCAATACATGCCAGCACTATTTTCTAATGCATAAAAATCATCATTTTCAGATCATCTAATGCAGCCACTAGATAACTACATAAGCCATCTGAAAAAAGTTGAAGTTCTTCGTATAAAGGAGCGCCTTGGTTTAATATTCGCGAGGATGGCCGGAGCAAAAATTGCAAAGGGAGAGACTTTGACATTTTTGGATTCTCATTGTGAATGCATGGACGGTAAGTCATTTTGATAATCATGCGATGTATTAGGAAGTAAAGACATTGTTCAATGAAGTTTTAATAGTTAAATTTTAGTTCAATGAATATACGTTACATACTGCACCGAAAAAGAATCCAAGCAACTGCTCATCCATAGAGTAGATATATTAGGTAGAATGGTAACTCCGTATTTATTAAATCCCAATATGTATACACTTTCGATTTTATTAAATGAACTCAAGGGAGATGCAGGTGCTATTGTCACCAAATGTGAGATATGCAAAGTTTGCAGTTTTGCAGAAATTACAACGGAATTGAGTGATCATGATTGTAATGCGGAAGGAATGATGGTATTTCAGATTCTCAGTGTCATGACAGCTTTGGAGATTTAATGTTTGTTAAATTAGCAAGTCGATGATCTGCTATATTGCTTTCATGCTGAACCTCAAGAGAATTTTCTTAAGTGAGATCATATCACAGGCAGCAACCTGTCACTGGGACAGCAAAATCACATAATCAAAGACAATGACCTCATTTAACTTTGAAAGATGTAAATGGTTCCACATCACTATTCAGAATCAAGAAATGAAACATAAATTTGGTGAATCATCAAATCATGCCGATGAAAATTGAATTAAGAATTTGAAATTTCAGCCAAGAAAGCATGAATAATATCGCGACTTTTTCATGAAGACTTACATTATAATACAATTCCTGAAATTCCCTTGATAGTCAGTTTGATTTCCGCTTAGTTAGGATGCTTTTTATCAAATATTCATTCCTTTTGATGTCCAACTTGTTTAATACTACTTATATAGGAGAGTAGTCATCTCGGTAGTATATAAATTGGCAAATTTTGACTTTTTTTCAAAAGTGCTCAAATAATTTTTGGACCACGGGAACGTAATCTCCGCAAAAAGCTGAATCTTTTCATATAAAAAATTTTCATTGTATACAGATACTTGTTTGAGTCGACACTCTACCTATACATCCCTACTGTATGTGCTCATCCAATGCACCAAAATACTGTGCGGTATGATAATCCGTCCATATTGGACCTGCAATCGACTATTTGTAGCAGAAGCAGACAGTATTACTTACAACTATTGTAAGTGGCGTTTACATGACATTTCTACATTTCGCATGATGACTTCATAAATGCATTTGCGAACGAATGAACATGATAATTGCAAATTCATTTAAAATACGAAAATATTTACTTTATGAATATTTGTGAAATACTGAAAAGGCAGTTATGTCATTTGCATGTTAATTTTCATTTTGTGATCGATACTTTTGCAATCGTGCGGGACTTTTGATCGTCATGTCAATTAATATAGGCCTATGATTGCACGATGATCAGCACAGATAGTCCTTATTCAGTACACGAGCACACTTATATTAGTCCGGCAGCCAGAACGAGTTGCCGCAGGCAGCGAGACCGAAAGTGAGACTTTCACAGAATGATGTACACCCCATCCCTACTACGAATCTGCACGTCTGCCGAGTTCTAGCGAGTTCCTCTTCTTGTCAGACAGTACCAAAGAAAAACACATGCAAATCCAATGGGACGCAGATTGCAGTCTTTGGTTAAAATGAAATTTTCTATATTTTCTCTGATTAAACGAAAAGTACTAAGCCCAGAGTCATGATTTTTGACATGGAATGTCTTCGGGTCATTTCCTATGATGTGGATGTGCTAATATCATGCATCTAATCGGCAGTGTTTGTGAGAATGTGGTTTAATGTTGATGAAGTTGCTGAAAATGTTTGTGTTTGCCGACATTAAGAGGCTTGCCAAATCTTGATGTGTTTAGCTTTATAGACAGGGATGTATTAAAATGAAAGAAAACGACCTGAAGACATTCCATGCCAAAAAACTATGACTCTAGGCTTAGGACTTTCGTTTAATCAGAGAAAACATACAAAATTTCATTTTAGCCAAAAACTGCAATCTGCGTCCCATTGGATTTACATGTGTTTTTCTTTGATCCTGTCTGACAAGAAGAGGAACTCACTAGAACTCGGCAGACGTGCAGATTCGTAGTAGGGATGGGGTGTACATCATTCTGTGAAAGTCTCACTTTCGGCCTCGTTTCCTGCAGAAAATCGTTCTGGCTGCTGGACTATATTGATTTGTGCATGGAATGCAATTCGAAAATAAGTGCGTGTATATGAAATAATGAAGATTTTCTATCAAAAGTAAGTCTAAAAATGGTTGATAAAATTTCTATATGTTTGTGGTTCACGTGGCACTTTGGATCAGTGTTTAGCTTAGGGATCTCTGGATAAGAGGTCGAGCGCTAAGTGTCATTGGAAGTCAGTAGGAAGGGCATCGATTCTGCACTTAAAGTTTTTCAACGCCCTGATAAAAATCTGACTAGTTTTGCACCCTCGAAGTCCCCAGTGTGGGGAAGTATTGACGTTAAACCGTCGTACATGGATGTGAAAAATTAAATGAATGAGATTGCAATGATTACATGCAACTTAAAGACTGCCAAAGATTTCAATTCAATGGGTAAAAGACACAATAAAGGAATAACACAAGGGGATAATGCCATGTTTACACCTAATATATCAGGATTGATAAACGCTTGACTACTTCATTAGATGATTTCTTTCTAGATGATGAGCGCTCTGAAATGCTTTGTTTCTGATGCACGATATTAATCACACATGCTTCCTATCAATATCTTGTGTTTAGCCTTAAGATTATTCACACTCGGAGGGATTCGCACTTTGGCTGTAGTCTTCGTAAAACTAAACCACCAGACCCACGTTTTTGTGCCTCAAATTTAAGACGTATATGCATGTTAAAATTTCAATTGCTTCATAAAAATTGAATAGACCTTTTGAAATTCAAATGTTGCGCAATTTTTGCACATTCAAATTGTTGGCAATGGCAAATTGGGGAAGTAGGTCACTCTCTCAGTATTATAGGGTCCGGAGCAATATTTTATAAGTAGGGCAATTTTTTTATTACCCAGAAATTTTGAAATATGACTTTAAGCATACGAAAGTATTCTCTTACATTACCTAAAGCATAATTCACAACAAAACCAAGAATTGACAAAGTGATGCTACACAAAACATCGTGCAATTAAGGAATAACAATTTGTTTTCTCGAAAGAAATTTGATCCCTTATATGGGTTACGTTATAAATAAACAAAAACACCAAATTCATCAACGAGCGCTTATGTCCATTCTATTTCACGTTGAACATGGAACTGAGTGACTAACATGCGACATGAAGGTGTTAGCACAAAAGATCAATATAGTCAAGGTAGACTTCAAGTGAACAAGATATCTTTCTTAACACAAAGGTCGGGTGCAAACCGTTTAACACAATGCCTTGTAGATGGACATAGCTGGAAATTACGAGAACAGAAACAACCATAAAGCGATCCAATGCGTCATCAATCATCATTTCAAGAACATAATTGAAGATGACGAATCATAGCCCTGAATGCTGGCCGATTAGATCGTGGTCGACAACGGTTTGTGCTGTGAAGCCAAATATGAACATGCTCACGAATTCTGTCACCAAATGCTAATTGGTAATGTTGCAAAACTAGCAACTCATTTAAATAGGAAAATTTGGAAATATAACTAAATATGACGTGGCAGACAGAATATGACAAAGATATGCTAAAAATATGACATGCAATAAAAAACTGCCTATTAATAAGTCAAGGAGGAAGGGCGCGCGAATCGTTCCCATGGGGGTATCTCTGCGCCTCAGAACCCGGCATGGATAGGGTTTAACCCGAAACTTAGGTTAAATAAGCTGTTCTTGCTAATGTAGATCGGAAAATGTCGATTCTGACGGAAATGTACATTTCCTGAACCAGCCACGCGTCATGGTTGGATTGTCCCCTTCATGCTACTCAAATTTATGAATCACTTTGCAAGCCAATATTCATTTCTTTTTTTGTGACCAACTTAGCGATTTTCCTGCCTTCATTCTCACTGCAATGTAGGAAGCCATACCATAAGTTCACCGCTAGATAATTTTTTATACTGGGAACTTTAATGCCAAAGAGTAAGTATATTAGGTAGAGTGGTAATTTGGCATTTATTAAGTCCACAAATGTGTATACAGTTTCGATTTCACTAAATGAACATGTGGCGATACCAGGTCAAGACCCACTATCACCTGTGAGATATGCAGATTTTACACGTTTGGAGAAATGTAAATAATAAAATTTTCACTGTATACAGATACTTGTTTGAGTCGAAACTCTACCTATTTATACTTACTCAATGTTCAGTGCTTTCACACTTTGTCAGAAACAAGTCAGAATGACTATACTAATGTTTTAGGGCATTTATGTTTTGCATGGCAATTTGATTTAACGCTTATTTCATTTTATTCTCTTGTTAATTAAAATGATCATTTAAGTATTGTTTCATCTAACAAGATAATCTTCAAACAAATCGATGGACTCATTGTCAGCTTTCTTATATAATGAAATGACTCTCAAATGAAAATTGATCATTGTTTCCACAGGTTGGTTGGAGCCCCTTTTGTCAAGGATTTTGGAAGGAGAATCAAATGTAGTTGCTCCTGTTATTGATTCGATTAATATGGATGACCTATCTGTCATAGTGTCTCAGGCACCAGTTACTCAGGTTGGAGGCTTTGGTTGGGATCTAACCTTTAAATGGATTACCTTAATGGACTGGGCCCAGAAATTACGAAAAGATGAAACCGAACCTCTTCTGTAAATAAGTATTGATTACTTTAAGATTTGTTTTTTCCTTCATTTAATAAACTTGTGCTTTGGTTACAGATCCCCTGCCATGGCAGGAGGTCTATTTTCAATCAGCAAAAAATACTTCAATCAAATTGGAACGTATGATTCAGGAATGCGAATTTGGGGAGGTGAAAATGTTGAAATGTCTGTCCGTGTAAGTGAATATCAATTTTGCAAGCAATGCTCTGAATAGATGTATTTGTTGTATCAGTAACTCAGCTGTTTACCCGATTACCCTGGATTACCACGCTCGCTGACTTACACTGCTTCAATCATCGAAATTCGACACTATTTTTCAAATGACTGCGGAGCGGACATTGGAAATAATGCTGCACTGTACACTGCTAAAAACAGCCAAAGTAGCCGTTGAATTTCACAGAAAAGCTTCACAGAAAATATCCGTAAATACCTGTTAAAATGATGACGTCACAACGTGATGAGTGATGACGTAACAGTTGAAATCCGTTCATAACAGATAAAAGCAGCCTCCATTTTTACGGATATTTACAGTTCAGACTGTAAAAAAACTATGTTGCTAATTTTAACTGCTAATTTTAACGAATGGTTACGGTTTACCGTTTACAGCGCACGTAGAGGATATGCGTTCTCGTGACAACGGTGCATAA
Source organism: Prostheceraeus crozeri (assembly GCA_907163375.1). Classification (NCBI taxonomy): domain Eukaryota; kingdom Metazoa; phylum Platyhelminthes; order Polycladida; family Euryleptidae; genus Prostheceraeus; species Prostheceraeus crozeri. Next base: position 359,479 of record CAJQUW010009899.1, read on the forward strand.
ACGATGGTGGCTTCCGGTGGTTGATGTGGTGAGGTAGCGGTACCTTGTCAGTGTGCCTTCTACACATTCACAACTATTATAATTTCTCTTCATATATGCAAGATTCAATGACGTTTTCTTGCTAAATTCGCGCATGAGCTTGTCAATATTTCCAATTTGTAGATTGTCATCCAGCATCAGTAAAGCGACAATTCTTAAGTTCTGATTACAGTCGTCTTGCAAGTTACGGAGCGTCCAACATCGCAAAATCTCATTTGTTTATGTAGATCCATGTAGTTGCGAGTTTGGTACACTGAATAACGTAATTATCTAACATTCAATTGATCGCTCAAGATGAGATTTTTCACTTTTCTGGTTATGATTGCACTTTTACGGATGACATCTTCAAGAGCAGGCGAAAATCTGATATTCCTCGTATCCGGTAGCTTGCCCGAATTTTTATATAAATAGTGAAAACGTCATGACAACTGATATCATTGTTGTGGATAAACAAAAAGACTGTCGTGATTACAAAATGATATTCACAGAATTTACTGCGGTTACAACACGTTTCATTTAATGAAGACGTCAATTTAGTGGATCTAGAGGAATAATTTTGAATTGAGATAGACATTTCTTATTTCTTCTTCAATTCGACTTCTTGCTTCAATTGTATTCCGATAAGTGTAGACGGAATTCAGATCACTTACGTGCATGATACATTTCGGTCATTCTTACTGATTGTTTTAATTTCATTCGTCAGATCAACGCTAATTGTGAGCTCCTATGAACCATTTCAATATTACCATTCAAATTACCATTTCAACAAAAGTCTCACGGTTCAGTTTTCTAACTGACAGATTTATCCATAGAAATCCGACTTTTCGCTTTGCGTGTAAGCGACTGGAATGAATGTAAGTGACTAAAATGGCTCTTTGTTGACGGTAATCTCAACTGCTCGGTCGGACACCGATCTAGGTAAATGTTGCTAGATCTTCAAAATAATCAAATTATTGAAATCGTGTTGGACCCTAGATAAATTTTGAGAATATCATTTTGTGATCAGGACAACCTGTTTGCACATCCGCAAAAATAACATCGGTTGTCGTGACGTTTTCATTATGTCTAAGAGCAATTCGGGCAAGCTACCAGATACGAGGAATATGACAATACTCCCTGCTCTGGAAGATATCAGCCGTAAAAGTGCTATCAAAAATGACAAATCTCGTTTTGAGTGATTAAATTAATGCTTGATCATTACGTTATTCAGTGCACCAAACTCGACGTTCCGTCACTTGACGCAATGTTTGACGCTCCGTAACTTGCAGGTGAACTTAAGAACTGTCACTTTACTGATGCTGTGTGACAATCTACAAATTTGATCGATTTGCTCTGCCAGATCGAGTGACAATCTAGATCAATTTACTCAGCCAGTGTCAAAGTGACATTATCATGCGATTAACGATTAAAATAGATGTGAGCTTACACGTATTGTATATAGTCCCTAATAGCTTTGCTAGGGAACCATGGACTTGACAAACGTTTTCCTATTTTGGTCTTGCATAAAAGGAAGTGCAATGTAAACCGCTCACTACCAACCACATGCGAAGGATGGATGCCAAAATATTTTTCTCTATGCTTTTCAAATCAGCCAATCACAGTAGGAGTTGTTCGTAATTCGCATCGTTGCGTACCACACACATGCGAATATATACGAAAGGAAATCAGTATTTGTATGCACAACATACTAAATCTCTGTATCAGAATGTTAGTTTCAAATCGTAGGCTATGTGAATTTGGTATACATTTGTATGAAATTTTCGTATCCAGCTATTTAAGTACAATGTAGCACGGTAGATGAAATTTTAAATGACAGTCTTTTTCCATGAGATTTATGTTAACTCATATGGCTTCAGAACTGCATTGAAATATACATGCGCAAATGCTGTGTATCCGATGTTCCATCGGTTGCAAATAGAGCAAATAAGGCCTGCACAATGTACCGATGGCGCTTAGCAAACATGATTGTGATTTCTGAACAATAAAGCTTTTTGTATAGAAGTATGAAAAGTATATAAGCCTATTTCTGAAGAAGGCTGCATTATTTAGATGTAGGTATAGTAGTTTCAGTTTAACAGAAATATAGATCTTTTCTCACAGATTCAGTATTTTCATTACTGCATTTTGTTGTAGTAATTCACTTTATATGATGTGTATTTGTTCGTTGAAGTTAGTAGCACAGACATCGATGCGCGAAACTGTGTTATCATAATAATATATCGGATGTGTTATCATAATTTGTGACGAAAATGCAGACTTCTCTCTCTTTCCTCATCAAGACTACTCGGCAGAAGTGATACTTAGCGTGAATTAACTTTCAAGGCAGCGACGACCAATGGAGTCGCTTGCATGAGCCATTGATCGGCGCAGACTCTTCTTCCCTTCTCTGACGGGAGGGCGAAGCGATGCCCGGTGACAGGGAGCCGGCGAGTGGCTGGGCGCCAATCATACGCTCCAGGTGGATGATCGATCCCACACATTTGGAGAGACATCAAAACTCCCTGCTGACGGACCAAACTCTCTCTCTCATCTCTCTCCCGCCTACAGTACGCACGTTCTCTTGTTGGGAATCAACGACGCTGCTGCGACCCTTCGGCTCACGACCGCTGTCATTGCCAAGTTGACGACTGTACGTACACTCACATTCTCTGCGAACGCCAAATCGGCTCTCTTAAGGGCCACCACCTGCCTTGCACCTTATAAATACATTCACTCACAGGGATTTGGCCTTTTTTTCTGTTCGTACCTTGGGGAGGTCGTAACAGAAAATTGGGGGCTCAGCCGGGATAGTTCCAAATTTCATCAAAGTTGTCTTATGCTACTTACGTTGGCATACTTTTCCCTTAAGCTACTTACGTTACGTTTTCGTCAGTTAACTACCGTCTAAGTTATCAGTCTTCAATAGTTACATAGACATGTATACTCGCGTCTAGCATAGATTTATTAATCTATTCTGTTCAAAATGGCAGACAGTGAGGTTTTGACGTCTATTCCTTCTTACGATGAAATTTTGAATTTCAAAAAGACTGAACTACTTGAGCTAGCTAGACACCTCAGCATTTCGTGCAGTCATAATTTAACAAAAGCGGATATCCGCTCTAACATTTTCGCGGCCCTTGGACGCGATCCTTCTGATCATGGTTCTGTTAACGGCGATATTGAATCTGAGGATGAGGACACTTACGAAATTAAAGCTTTGAAATTAAAATTGAAAATTGAGCAGGAGATTTCTAAACGAGAGAGATTACGTTATCTACAGGAATCAAAGCCGGTTTCTCCTTCTGCTGACAGTTTTGACATTAACAAAGTAGTGAGGCTTGTGCCTCCGTTTAAAGAATCAGATGTGGACAGTTATTTCCTCCATTTTGAGAGGGTTGCTCAAATCATGAAATGGCCGAAAAGCATATGGCCAATGTTGCTCCAGAGCGTTTTGGTAGGAAAAGCTCAGGAGGCTTACGTGACCCTGTCGCTAGAAGACAGTTCGGATTATGAAATTGTCAAAAGTCGTATTTTGAGGGCATTTGAAAAGGTCCCTGAAGCGTATCGCTATCGATTTCGCAGCCTAAAGAAATCCGAGTCTATGACCTACTCTGATCTTGCCCATTCTAAAGAAGTCGCATTTGACCGTTGGTGCAGATCCATGATGGTAGATAATTTTGAGCAATTAAGAGAATTAATCCTCATCGAGGAATTCAAACAGTGTCTCCCTGAAGACATGAAGACATTTATCGAGGACAAAGATCCTGACGATTACAAAGCTTGGATTATGTTATCCGAGGAATATGCAATTTCTCGTAAAAAATAAAAAAAAATAAAGAGAGGAAAAGCACATTCAATCACACGGATCAAGGCGCCTCCAAAATGAAACAGTCTGATAACAGACCAGTTCGAAACCCTTTTAACGGCTCCACCAGACCGGTGACTTGTCACTACTGCAAGAAAACCGGTCACACAATTTCTGAGTGTTTCAAACTCAATAGAAAGAAAGAGGAAGAGAAAAATTCCGTAAATACAGTCGACTCTAAAGATGTCTTAGCCTCACCGAAAGGAGATTTTCTCCCGTTCACATTCGAGGGCACAGTCTCGTTGGACAATAAAAATGAGGTCCCTGTCACCATTTTGCGTGACACCGGAGCTATTCGATCTTTCATCTTATCAAATGTGTTGCCATTGTCAGAAAATTCCGCTACCGGAGACATCATTGACACAGAAGGATTTTGGGGAACCGGAACAGTGAAGTTACACAAAATCAATATTAACTGCGAGCTCGTTTCCGGACCCGTAGTTGTCGGAGTGACCGATCACATACCAGCTCGGGGAATTACTCTCCTGTTGGGAAATGATCTGGCTGGTTCGAAGATAAGAAAAGGTGTATCAGTTGATATCAACGATTCGCCCATATCTGAGGAGAAAAGGGAATATGTTCCTTGTGGTGTGATAACACGCTCACAGGCGCTTAAAAGGACTGAAGATGTAGATAATGATATTCCAAATTCTGAAGGCTCCGAGTCTATCAATACAAATGAATTGATAGCGGCTCAAGAACGGGATGATGAAATCAAAAAGTTATTTGATATTGCTGTTTCTGAGCGAGAGATCAAAACAGTACCCCGTGGCTATTATTTCAACGAATCTGGCTTGTTAATGAGAAAATGGCGGGACCCTAGAGTCCCTGCAAATGAAGAGTGGTCCGTATTTCACCAAATCGTAGTCCCGAAGAAGTTTAGGGGCGAGATTCTGAGACTAGGCCATGAAGTTCCCATGGCAGGTCATCTAGGCATAAGGAAGACTTTTGATAAAGTGACTCGACATTTCTACTGGCCTGGGATAAGATCAGACATTACTGCCTTTTGCAGACGATGTCATATTTGCCAAGTAGCCGGAAAGCCAAACCAAGTGATTCCTAAATCGCCACTTCGACCGCTTCCAATAGTCGAAAGTGCATTTTGGAGGATAATTATTGATTGTGTTGGCCCTCTCCCAAAAACTCGAGCAGGAAATCAGTATTTGCTAACTATTATATGCGCATCTACACGCTTTCCGGAGGCCATTCCGTTAAAAAGAATCACTGCCGTCCAAATTGCAGACAGCCTGCTGAAATTCTTCACGTTTGTTGGACTACCTAAGGAAATACAATCAGACCAGGGCTCAAATTTCATGTCGGGCTTGTTTCAGCAAATCGTAAACCTGATCGGCGCCAAACAAGTGCGATCATCAGCCTACCACCCTCAGTCGCAAGGAGTATTGGAGAGATTCCACTCTACGCTGAAGACCATGTTGCGGTCCTTCTGTATTGAACACGAAAAAGACTGGGATAAAGGTGTCCATTTTGCGATATTTGCAGTCAGAGAAGCCACTCAAGAGTCATTAGGTTTCAGTCCTTTCGAACTAGTGTTCGGCCACGCAGTCCGAGGCCCGTTAGGTTTGCTGAAAGAAAGTCTCTTAAACAAAAATCTACAACAGAAAGATTTGCTGTCATATGTCTCAGATTTCCGTGAAAAGTTAGTGAATGCTACCGAACTGGCACATAAGAACCTTAGAACAGCACAAATATCGATGAAAGAACTGTACGATCAGAAATCAAAAGTTCGAAGTTTTAGCGTTGGGGACAAAGTCCTCGTACTCTTGCCGATTGTGAGCAACCCGATGAAAGCTCGCTATCAGGGCCCATATGTCATTTCGAGTAAGATAGATGAGTTAAATTACATCGTGAGTACACCAGATCGAAAGAAAGATACACAATTATGTCATGCTAACATGATAAAGGAATATTATGCAAGATCAACTGAGTCCGATTCGGTTCTTAGTGTGCAAGATGTTGATTTTGAAATAAAAAATGACAATCAAAACGCGAGATTAGCGAATTCTGATATAATGAAAGATATGAAATCACTAACAAATCATCTGCCATCAGACGAAGGAAATTCACTCGAAAACTTGATAGTAGAATTCAAGAGCATCTTCGGCGATGCACCGTCTCGTACTGATGTTATTGAGCACGACGTCTGTCTAACGAGTGATATCACTCCGATCAAATCACATCCGTATCGAATAGGCCCAGACAAAAAGAAAATTATTCAAGAAGAGGTCGATTATATGTTAAAACATAATATTATCGAACCTAGCAAGTCAGTGGGCATCTCCTTGTGTAGTTGTCAAGAAAGCCGATAATTCATATCGATTTTGCACAGGTTATAGAAAATTAAATGCAGTGACTAAAAGCGATTCTTTCCCTTTGGCTAGAATCGATGATTGTATAGATCGCATTGGAAAAGCCAGATATATTTCAAAATGCGATGTTTTGAAAGGTTATTGGGGCATCCCTCTGACCGAAAGAGCTAGGGAGATATCAGCATTTGTCACGCCAGATGGACTGTATCAGTACCAAGTAATGCCCTATGGCATGAAGAATTCTCAAGCTACATTTCAAAGACTAATGACAAGTTTACTGAGAGGTATGAAGAATGTCACAGCCTATGTTGATGACATTGTTGTACATAATGATAGCTGGGAGGAGCATCAAAAATCTCTGCGCGAACTGTTTGTCAGGTTGCAAGAAGCAAACTTGACCGTTAATTTGAGCAAAAGTGTGTTCTGTAGAGCCGACGTCACATACTTAGGACATGTAGTGGGGCATGGAAAAGTTAAGCCAGTAGATGGACATGTTGAAAAAATGAAAAACTTTCCTCCACCAACTGACAAAAAAGGTGTAATGAGATTCCTCGGCATGTTAGGTTACTATAGGCGATTTTTGCCAAACTTCTCGACGGTTGCATTTCCTCTGACCGATTTACTAAAAAAGACCTCAAAGTTTATTTGGACTACTCCTTGTCAGGAAGCATTCGAGTCATTAAAAATTATGATGTGTGATACGTCGATTCTAAATGCTCCAGACTGGAACAAACCATTCGAACTCATGACTGACGCGAGCGACGTAGGCATAGGTGCAGTGTTGACACAGAATATTGAAGGTGAAAGATTTCCAGTTGCATATTTCTCGCAAAAGTTAAATAAGCACCAAAAGAATTACTCTACAATAGAGAAAGAGGCCTTCGCCTTACTCAGTGCAGTTAAACATTTTGAGATTTATATTGCCTCTTCAGTGGGTTCAGTAAAAGTTCACACAGATCATGATCCGTTGATTTTTCTCAATAAAATGAGGTTCAAGAATCGTAGATTACTCGCTTGGTGTTTAGCTCTTCAGGAGTTTAACCTTATTGTCTGTCATATTAAGGGAAAAGACAACATTTGGGCTGATGCCTTATCCCGCACCGGTTCCCAGTTTTCTGACAGATCTACCCAGGATCCGTTTCAGAGACCAAACAAATCCTGAGTGAATTAAAAGGTTGTGATGTACATTTTCGTGGTGATTGGTGAACATTTCTTCGCGTTTCAAGTGATCGCAGTGCTCCGACTATCAACGCTCTTTTATGCCGGGGGATGTGACGAAAATGCAGACTTCTCTCTCTTTCCTCATCAAGACTACTCGGCAGAAGTGATACTTAGCGTGAATTAACTTTCAAGGCAGCGACGACCAATGGAGTCGCTTGCATGAGCCATTGATCGGCGCAGACTCTTCTTCCCTTCTCTGACGGAAGGGCGAAGCGATGCCCGGTGACAGGGAGCCGGCGAGTGGCTGGGCGCCAATCATACGCTCCAGGTGGATGATCGATCCTACACATTTGGAGAGACATCAAAACTCCCTGCTGACGGACCAAACGGGCTCTCTCTCACTCTCTCCCGCCTATAGTACGCACGTTCTCTTGTTGGGAATCAACGACGCTGCTGCGACCCTTCGGCTCACGACCGCTGTCATTGCCAAGTTGACGACTGTACGTACACTCACATTCTCTGCGAACGCCAAATCGGCTCTCTTAAGGGCCACCACCTGCCTTGCACCTTATAAATACATTCACTCACAGGGATTTGGCCTTTTTTTCTGTTCGTACCTTGGGGAGGTCGTAACAGATTACTTACTCGTCCTGCTGTCTATTCTCATATCTGCCTAGTGTGGACCATAAACAGCAACTATGAAATTTTGCTTCGTCTCAAAAAGCAAATACGAACTCTTAATCTTGCAAGGCGATAAGACATACATGTACTTTTCAGACAATCTTCATCAGGACTCTTCGGCCCTACCTTTGGCTTGCACAAAACAGTGAATTATACTACACATCCGACAACATTAGCCTTTGTTAAAATAAGGCCATAACGTTAGGAAGCAAAACTCAAACCGGAATTCTGATGAATAAGAAGATATTGCTTTATGTATCAGTAAACCTTCTACACCATCCGATTTTTTGACAGCGCTCCTCAGACTTCTTTTAATGAGGCCCCTCAAATGACTCTTCTTAATGAGACTTTCTTCTTATAATGAGGTTTTTTCACTTAACTTTTGTATCATCCGATTATATGCAATCTTTGAGGCAGGCCTACAGAAGCTTCAGGGCAGAGGGGGTATTTTATATCGACTGTATAAAGCCAAATGTCAATCAGAAAAATTGTTCACTACACCAAATTTTGCTACACCAATTAATGAAGTTCAATTAGTTGTTTTTTAGTGATGAGTTGTTTTAGTTGTTTTTTAGTGTTTTGGTATGCACAGACCAAGATTCTCTTTCCCGTTGAGACAATATAGTTGACAGAGACGAAATGTTACTCTTACTGTATATATATATATATACATGTATATAATGCAGAATCATCGTCAAAGATGATGACTTTGCGCGGGCATGAACGGTTGATATCCTCATCACAAAAAGTGGAATAGAAAAATATGGCCTCGGATCCACTGGACCCCTCGGGTCTGTTAGAGTTAAGTCGATTAAGTTTTCGGGCAGCAGAAGTGCATTTTATGAACAACCACTTATAGCTATATTGAATCCTTGGTTAATCAAACAGACACACGCTCTTACTGTTTTCTGTGTCTCATGTCGTCTGTCAGTTTAACTTTTTGCTATACAAATTAATTCGTTGAACTCCATGTTGTTCATGATACTTTAGAAGTGGATGCGATCCACTTTTTGTTTAGCTAATTTACGTTAATTTGTTTGCTCATTTCGTTAAATCATTAACACTGTCATGAAATGAAAAAGGCATTCTATCCTTCCGTCGTCACATTAAGTGAAAACACATTCATCACACGGTTTCTTGTGTCTTTGTCGGCCACTTTCTACCGCTGTGTCATTATTTCCTAATCAAAACTGTATAACAGCGGTTTTGTTTCTTTATTTACAATCTTAGTCCTCAAGATAAAAGTTATGTTATACTCCTAATCGCACAATGTGTGGTCAAATTATCCATGACAATTATTGAATTGCCCTCACGAAAATTCCTCATGATTTTACATGATATTTTTTCTCATATATGTCTCATGAAATTTCATGCGGATTTGGGACGCTTTCGCACAAAATATCACATCAAATTTCATGAGTTTTCATAAAATTCCCATTAATAAATTTACAGTTGCACTTTCATAATTCTGAATTTATTTTCATGACATTCAGTTATTGAGGCTTTCTCAGCCTCGCCAAGTTGCCCCAGAGCATTCCCACGCCATGTTCACATTACCATTTCAGTATTCGCAACATTGAACCATTACTCTTATTGCGATAAGATACTGAACTGTAATTGTATATTTCTCTATTTTCAACATCCTTTTGTAAAGTCAAATTATATTATGCATCATCTCGAGAAGGCTGATGCAGATCGCTGTGATATATCCTATACTGTTGCTTTTTATCCTCTATAGACTAAACTTGGAGATTCTTATCGATTGAATAAGCTTTCTTATGACTCTTTCCTTTCGCGGCTAGCATGCATACCTTACTACTTATAAAGTTATTTTCACAATAAACATCATGAATGCTCATTATTTTACCATGAACGTATCATGAGGTATTATCCTGATGAATGTTCTCATTACCACTCATTATGTTCTCATTAGAGCATCATGATTTAAAAATTTTCTAATGAGAACATCATGAGACTCATCATAATCTCATGAGCTCTCATGAAAATCTCACGAATCCGCATTAAATTTCATGAGTTCTCATGAAAAACTTTCGTGAGAGTAACCGGCAACAATCATAGATTCACGTAGCGATTTTTCGTGTACCGCATTACTAAATAAAATGGCAATAATATTATCGTAATAGTTTTTCAAAATAGGTCTTCTCTCCGATATAGGATGTCTTAAAACACCGTCACCCTTGTCATGCAGTATGTGGTCAAGCTGACCACACTTACTTAATATTGATGATTTTACTGGCTTGATTATCGCTGTTTGTTGCAAAAATTGCTGCATACCTGTTCGATAACGATTATCGACTAAAATATTAGCACTAGCGCTATGGATCTTATATTGCTCATTATTGATTTGCTGTCCGTGAACAGTCAGACTACGAGAAAGATCCCCAGTCTGTCCCACATAGATTTCGTTGCAACCGTTATAACGGAAGACGTAAATGATATTTCTGGATAAACAGCTCATATTCTTTTTTTATATGAAAAGTCATCCTAGCATTATCAACATTTAGATCTATGGTTTTCCCCGTTGTAAGAGTAGGTTAACAGCTACATCGAGTGTCTCCACATTTTGTAACACCCTCACTGGTAGGTCGGTTGTTCGTCTTCAACAATTAATACAACGTTGGAGGTTGCTTGAATGATCGTAAAATATTGTACCTATGGAAAGGCTCAATTAATGATAAGCGTCTATGTGGGACAGACTGGGGATTTTTTAGACTGACTGTTTACAGACAGCAAAAAATTAATAATGAGCAATATATTGTGTATTGTAATGTGTTGTAGAATTCTTCCGATGCCTTTTGAAGCAGCGCCTATATATCAACTCCATCTATCTACGAATCGCTTGAACAGAAACAAAAAAAACAATATTTTATTTCTATGTTGTAAAACCCTAGTTTGAATAAAGGTTCATAAATTTTGAATGTATTTTAGTTGATTTAGTTTTAAATAAATCATTCACATGAGTAGCCTTCCAAGAAGAAGGTGAAACCGATCGGGAATACTGGCTTTTCCTTGAGTTCTCCTTATTATATATATTATCATATATATTCATTACCATAATGTGGTTATATGACGCGCGCTAGATATCAAAATAATGAAAGAATATATTATTTTCTATCAATATTTTGATATCTAACGTCATATACATACCTGCGTTGGTGTCTAAGTGTGTTTGCAACTAATTTGACCATTAAACGGTTCTTTACCGTTCTGTACTTATGTCATTAATCAATAATCATATAACCATGATATTCCTCAGCATTATCTCAGTACAATAAATGCTCTTCAAACTTTTTTATTTCCTCATATAGATATGGACGTGTGGTGGAAGAGTGGAAATCATGCCTTGCTCTCATGTAGGGCACATTTTCAGAACGGTGTCTCCTCATGTCGGAGTTGATATAAGTCAAGCTGCGCTGAGGAACACCGTCCGATTTGCTGCTGTCTGGCTGGATAAATACTTTGATCTGTATTTGAATATGCGACCTAATGTAAGTATAGAGATTAGCTACATGATGTAGTAAGGCCATTCCTGGATTAATAATTGAAAAATAAAGTTACTGCCACTGGCTTCACAGTAATTTTATTCAAATTCGTAACACCCGATATTTCGACTTTCTTCTTCAAAGATCACTTAGAAATTGGATGCATGCAAGGTAGAACGTGAAAGTCAATACTGAATGATAAGTATTTACAAAAGACCCGATGACGGACACCGGGCTGGTGTAAAGTTCAGTCCGGTTCAACATAAATAAAGGACCACCTAAATTATGTCAAACTTCAATCGATCTTTTGCTTTTCAATCTCATTTTACATTGACAGGCCATACACCATTCGAGAGCTTATGTTCTTAGCTTTTCAATGAGCTATAATATATACAGACCCGTGCAGAAGTTCTTGCGCTAGTGACCTTAAATGTTATCATTATCTTCAAAAGCCTATCAAATTTATTCATTAGAAAAGAGGTCAAATGGATAGCTCTTGTAGACTTTCTTTTAATACTTTTGTTTACGCAGTCAAAGTAGAATGATTCATAGATATATGATTGATCATTTCAGGTATACTACAATTTCAGTCGTGCAAAAGTCTTTGCGCCTTTAATTATATTACATTTGAAAGGAATAAAACGAATTAATAATAATTCTTATAAGATTATATTCATATATAGTAACCATAATATGAAGCGTACGTGCAAAGTCAGTATTTCGTATGACCACCTTTTGCGGCCAGAACAGCTTTCAACTTTCTCGGGATTGAATTATACAAGAAACGAATTTGTTCTCTTGGAATGTTGTTCCACTCCTCAACAGCCATCTCCCATAATGAGTCGATAGTTGTAGGATTTCTTCTAAAAACATTTTATTTCAAAATTCGCCACACGTTCTCAATAACAGAAAGATCTGGACTTTGGGCAGGCCATGGCTGCAGCACTCGGACATTGTTATCTTGAAAATATTTCTTAGTAGACGCAGATGTATGGGCTGGAGCACCATCTTGCTGAAGTATGTTCGACGGAGCATAAATATGTGGTAATGCAACGTCAAGCACCCTTTGATATTCGCGCGAATCGACATTTTTGGCACATCTCACCAAAACACGAGCACCGTCGCCTCGAATGGCTCCCCATATCATAAGAGAAGGAGAGAATTTCACTGATGGGCGGATATATTTGGCCTTTAATCTGTTGCCGATACTTCGGCGAACGTAGAAACGTCGGTTTGGAATCAACTCAAGCTTGCACTCATCAGAAAAAATGACTGTGCTCCATCTATCATAATCCCAAGAAAGACGTTGTCGACACCACTCCGAACGAGACTTGATGTTCTTTTTAGACAAAAGAGGTTTTCTGACGGCAATCCGTCCAAATAACCCGTACCGTCGTAGGGTACGTTTCACTGTATCAACAGATACTGAATTGTCAACAAAAAGTTTGTTTTTCAGAAGGTTGGCTGTCAAATTAGGGTTCATCTTTGAAGTTATTATCATCCGACGCTCCATTCTCTTCGACAAGATGCGAGGTCTGCCCGATCGAAGACGGTCATCAATGCTACCATGCATTTTTTATTTTTTCAAAATATATTGAACTGACCGCCGACTAATCCGAAGTAACGAACCTATTTCATTTTGTGATTTGCCTGTTCGTGATAGTAGGACCACCAATTCTCTCTTATCTAGTGAAATTCTGGGCATGATTGGAAAATATGAACTGATGATATGATTTACAGTCTTGTTTTTATCGATGATTATCATAGAATGCATTTAAGTTTGGTTATAGCAAGTTAATTGTCATTTGAAATGATACAATTCAAAAGCGCAAAGATTTCTGCACGACCTGAATTCTTATTCAAATTGATTAAGGAAGTCGTATCTCTGTGTGACATTAATTATCGTTCCATTACAAAGTTGTATAGATATCTCATCGATTGCAAGACTCATCAAAAATGTTAGTACACCTCAGAAGAACAGATAGTATTCTGAAAATTGTGAATATTTAGATCTGATAACAGGGGCGCAAAGACTTCTGCACGGGTCTGTATGATATATTCGTATCCGTCATTGTCTAAGATGGACAGAGGTCGAAATGTGAAAATCGCCACTTTCAAAAGTCTCAAATTTTCAATATGGAAGCATGTGAGCATGATAATGAATCAAACACAAGGTGAAAAGGCTTTCTTTGAGCATTTTTTTGATGTATTACTCGTCGAAATCGGTGTACTTTTAGAGAAGTAATGATGTTCCAATTTTATTGCATAATTTACTGTTTCTGATGTTGTTGAAAAGTTCTTTACATCTTTATGCGCTAACGAAGTCACATTCACGCTTTCGATATCTATGGTGTCTAGACGTCTGCTCTCCACATTCAAATCAAATTGTTTCGATGACCCAGATAAATTGTAAACAAAGTTTCTATTCGGCTCAGAATTCATCTTATGTCATGATGACCGAGTCGAAGCTTGTGAAATAGTTTTTGAAGGTCATGCGTTTCTACTCTTTTATCATAAGGGCAGTCCGAACGGCTAGTTTGCCGAAAAGTAGTTTTCCCATAGACCACCGTCAAATGTGGAAACTAGTTTTTCTTCTCGCGTCGTAGAAAAATTGGATCCGGTCGGAAAGGAAAGAAAATAAGCTTTCGAACAGTTCGGATCATTATTCGCTTTGTAAGAAACGATCCCACTTTGTCTTCGGCCAGTTGAGGGGTTCACACATGAAACCGTCGGTTTCTGCCATATCGGTGACACGTCGTCTGAAAAGTGAGCACTTCATCAGCCGTAAGAGACCATCAGATATCGAATTGACCGCCAACCAATAGAACTTGAGGCTGAAGTGGGCGATGTAGCATTGCCGCAGGCTTGGACTGATGAAGCGTCTGTATGTCTCCGAGTTTGCGATGGCCGTTTGAGAGTTTGGAGGAGGTCAGGCGATGCAATTCCTCATCATTTGACATTGTCTGAATCAAGGGAGTAAAAGATTGCTTATTTGTGCTGCGATATGGATGAATGACCTAGCTGAACTCCATATCGAAAGGCATAACCCGAAAAAAATTGAAAATGCACATTTGCTGAAGATCGGTGTAAGTCGATTAATTCTTCCTGGAGATGATCTTTCTCGACTTGAAGCTTTGTTCAGGCAAGAGAGGGAGAGTTTAGATCGAGTAGTGATCAATAGCCTGAGGAAAGACATGTCTTTCCGGAATCGATAATTAACTTTCTGGCGAGGTTGCGAAATATTAGTCACCACCTGTGAACCTACCGCTGCCCTTTTAAGGGCCATATTGCTCTACAGAGCCACTGAACAGCAAAGGTCAAGTTTATTTCAACCTTTATTAGTCTGCCGAATTTGTACCTGTAATAGACAAAACTTCATTAAAGTCAGACAAAATTTAGGTGGTCAACTTTTTATGATCATCATTGTAGAATGCAGTAAAACGCTCACTACTCCTAAATGAAATGAAGCAGTGCCTCCATAATGCAACTATTTCTCTGTACATTGATTCCCGTGCACATCTTGAGAAGACCTTTGTTGTCAGTCAACATCAACAGCTCGTTGAAAACGGCGGAATTTCAGGAGTGTGTAAAAGCCACAGAATTAGATTGTTTTACTCCTTCAGTTTACTAGAAGGGAAGACTAATTCAAAACGATGCTGGAACTTAGTATCTGGTCAAAAAGAAATTCTTAATAACTTACAGAGATTGGAAAGAAAATCATGAGTCGCTTGTGAATTGCAGTGAATTCCATCAAGGTGTTTCGACTGCCGCGATTCTTTCAGATTTGAAGAATTCAGATCATTGCGCACAAGCTTTCTCCATAATGTTTGTCCTTCCGATCAATATCAAAGAAGATAGCAGGAGCACGAAATTTAGTTTACCTGTTCATTTCAACACCCTCTTCTCAGTATTCCTCACTGCACAGTGCATACATTGAATGTAGCCAAGACAGTGGCGTATGTTTTGTGTGTGTGTGAAGTGATATCACAGCACGCACTCACTCACTCACAGGCTCTGGTGTCCAAAACCGGCTGACAACTTATTGTTTGGCAATTCCAATAATAGGTGATCTACGAATTATCCATTCGAGAAAGAGCAAGTTGTCTAATTCTATGATGTGCCATTTCGATGAAAGGACAGATATGAAAACTCCATCCTAGAAACAGAAGAAGCGCGCGCAGATGAATCTAATTCTGTGGTGCAAGCATTTGTTTACGATACAACATATCATCACACATTCTCAATCATTTGTCAAATATGTTTTTGGTAGATACGTCAATGTTTTGCTATGACAGTACTTTTCATCATTCTATAACCTGACACTCATATAGCTACGCACAAGATGATGCTTCAGCCTCCGTCGGTGTCGGCGATTGCGCCAAAATATTTCCTGTTGACTGGTAGAACACAGATTAACATTTCGCTGGCTCTGAAATGCAATGTGATTGCAAGGTTCCTATTTTCGACGGTTAACATAATCGGTTTTGGAAGCCCTATTTGAAATTTCAAATCACTAGACTTTCTTAGTCAAAACGGAGAAATTTCCTATCATGGACCTTTCTCTTTAGTGTTTATCAAGAAATGAAAAAAACATTTCAGATGCAATTCCAAATGCTTTATTAATTATTATTCATTCTATGTGGGCAATGTGGGATCCTCAACACAATGAAACCAGTCTATACCCTTTAAAAGGTATAAATTCCTTTGCATCTATAATCTAATGTAATCGTTAGATTAATAACCTAATAATGGTTAGAAAGCCTTTTGTTTTTGGTATTTCCAATTTTCGTTGACAAGAACAAAACGAAAACTATCGAAAAGAAACAAATGCGAAAGCGATGACGAAAACATTTTAGCATTTTTGTCTTCGTCGTTTTAAGCATTGGTAAACGAGATTGTAGTTAGTAGTCGCGTTTTTTGAGTCAATAGTAAAATCCTTTTTTACAATTGTTGACAAAACGTATCATATAGGGTAAAAAAGAGAAATATCGAACATTAGTGCGAGAAAAGTCAGAAACGTAGTGTTCGAGACAGTTTTTCTGGAACTAGCTTACATATAAAATATGGGACTCTTCGGTACATAGACTGTTAAAAAAACGATGATAAAGCAATTCACGACGCTCAGAAGTACGTTACGTGAACAATGACCGTGAAGCTCGTCTCCATTTAGGAAGACAGATAAAGAACGTAGCATATGAAGACGAGAAGACGCTTTCTTCCTAGTTTCGTCCATATGCAACTGGAAACCAAGATCTTCGTCTAAGGCAACTCCAAGAACTTTCATTTTTGCAGTTCTTTTGAACGACAGCGAAACATGAATGGGATTGCGACGTCTAACAGTTAGCATTGCCTTACTCTTATCGGCACTGATGTCTAACTTGTTTGTAGCACACTATTGGTTTATATTATTGATTTCGAAATCGATGATCTGAAGAGGATTTTCACTCCTCAACAAAGGCGTTATCATACATACATCGCAAGCATATTTGATCACGCGAGTTTCAGAGCATGCAGGCCATAGGTCACTAACGAAAAAATTAAAAATAAAGGGACCGATTCTTGATCCTTGAATTACACCTGAAGTCACATAGTTACAGTCACGGAGAGAGTTAATTATTCGGATGGTGCCACTGCGACTACTGAAGAGACTCAGAGAAACCAATTCACGAGACCGGCGGGATAATTCTTGTGAATGAACGTACAGAACAATAGTCTATGATCAATAGAATCGAGAGCTTTACGGATGTCAATGCTTGCAGTTGCTACGCCCAATGTTGATAAGTCATCGAAACAACGAGTTGCATATTCGTGCAATTCGACAAGAGCAGCTGTAAAGGACTCCGATGGGCTGCGATGCATCATAGTCGGATATGAGTAGGGAGCGCAATTTACGAATAACTGTTTGCTCCATCAAGCTAGAAATCACTGGCAAAATGCTAATTGCACGCAACGATTGAACATCGGTACTTTTTCCTTTCGGGATAGGCACAGTGACAGCTTCCGTTTATCGGGAAAGTTTTTAGATAAAAGAATTAGTTATTTATAATCGACGCGATGTATTTATGAATTAAGTCCGCAAGTGCAATATATACCGGACTGGGTATCACGTCATGGGAATTTGAAATTCCTGCTTTTCAACCTCTCTGCTTGATACTTGGAAGTTCCATTGAACCGTCATTCAGTTGATCCACAAAGGAGTAAAGATCTTCAAGATCGCCACACGTTTTATGAAAACTTTGAAACGCGGATAATGCTTCATCAAGGAGACCTGCTATATCACCATATTAGGTAACCGTCTTCGTTGATCTCTTCATTTTGTTTGCCCACAAATGTTTCGCATGAATGATGGAGTCTTTGACTTTGATTTTCAGTCTTTCATACCTTGACCAGTCCTTTTCCATGTATGCTTCCCATTTCAAATTGATGATATCCACTCTTTGTCGGCATCTTTCACTTCAACATAATGGTAGGAATACAATCTTCAACACAATCAGAAAGAGAAGACAGAAAAGCAATTCACTGCGCGGCTACATCACGATCATCAAGGAGATATTCATCGTTTGAAAATTTGAAATGCTCACGCAATATGCACATACATGTATTTGAATGGCGAAAATCATAAACAGGAGCAGTAACGATGATTCTGGCTCTTATCCTGACAACCGTATGGCTTGATAGTCAGCAAAAATAGTGATCGGCATTACCAATGGGTGGTCCATGAGTTGCATTGTCCGAACTATAAACAGAAACCAATTTCTCCGAAATAAGCACCATGTCTAGCATGTTTCTGTCTCTCGTCGATTTCTTTACAGCGTTAGAAAAATTCAAATCTTTTGAAAGTGCCATCCAATCGCAGATGTTGTTCTTCACCTAGCATCATAACATTGAAATTCGAATGTCTCTACATCAAGTTGTCGATCAAATCAACCAAAAAGTGTGAATATTCCGGTAATCGACACTCATTACTGGCAATTCAACCCGGTCGTTTAACGATGCTGTTCCTCCAAATGATAACATCCTCGCCATTCTTACGCCGAATTTTAAGTCTGCTTATATACACTGAAAACTGTAGAGTACGAAAGCTGGCTGATTTTGACTACGAAAGCGATGTACAAAACAAGAATAACAAAATGTACACTATTGTTCGTGCTCATACACTACGAAAGCGATTGTCTTTCCTATTGGATTATCTTTCTCATTCAGTCGTGTGTGAGCACGAAAAATATTGCTTTCGTACATTTTGTTAGTCTTGTTTTGTACATCGCTTTCGCAAGTAGCTTTGGTTTTGCACAGTTGACATTGTACCACTTACTTTTGGAGTTTTGTTGGATTACTGAGAATGGAATTTCTGTCACTAATCATCATATAAGCAAATCTAATGAGTTTGCTTTTGCCTATTCGCACTGCATCATCGACAAAATTACCGGGGAGCCCGATCTAATACATCACTTTATTGACTTCATTCTTGGTATGAGTTTGCCTTTCAATTAAGCTACCATTACATTCTGGCATTCCGCCGACAATCATGTTGTTTTGGTGGGAAGCTCTCATTTCCAATTCGTTTGCCATTTCGATAAGTGACTGATCAGTGGCAAAAACGTGGGATTCATTTCTTTGGAGAAGACATTCGTTTTAGATTTCATTCCGCAATAGAAATCTTGACATAAGCGGTTGAATACTAGCTGCCACACATGTTCGATGGTTTTGCAATTGTTTGTAATATGCACGTTTCACATTGTAGATCGATGGAATCAGTCATTTGACATGGAGAAAATTTCTGTTCGATATTGTGACTTCTCAAATAGATTGCATAATCTACCAGCTCTAGTTTCGAAATATTTGCTTTTCTTGATTTTAGTTCTTCTACGCTAAGTGATTTGACTTTATCAATAAGAAGCCATTCTGGCGTGCAAAGTTACATGAGAATATCACAGATAGTAAAGCAAGCGTAAACGGTCACGAAGGGGGTTCGACCTTACGACTTCCTGCTTCGTAGACAACACCGATATCCACTAGATCCACTACCATTCCGAGAAATCGATAAACCAGTGCAAGACGGTGTGACTTACAATTGACTATTCGACCGGATATAATTCTAGGTTTTCACAAATCAAATCAAGAAAAAATACACATAGTTCGGTCGAGATTATAATAATTTTAATTTCAAAGTTAAAAGCAAAATGGAAATACTAAAACATAAAAATGCATCGTGCATCGAAAAAGATAAAGAAAACTACACGAACTTAAAAAACGAAAATTGAAAATCTAGGACGAAGGCAACACCACCCTAGAGGAAAAATATATGATAGGCGTAATTGAAATAGGCAGCATAAGCTGATAAGTTAAAACAAATGCAGAGACACAGTGCAGCGCATATAGTCGCACAGTTTGTAGGCAGCATTGTTTCTTATGCCAGCGCACCATCTACCCTCAACCATGAAAGTTTTCATTAAATTAGAACCGCTGTTTGCACTTCAATGCTCCATTCAGACTGTTGACTCACTGCTACCCTACGCTGTTTTTCTATCCCTTTAAAACGCATGCGGTTTCTCCCACCTAGCTGTTCCTCAGCTCAATTGACTACCTGAATGCTGCTTTGCCGCCAATCGAAGAAGTAGATGTGGACTCTGCGTCTAAAACTGGTAGTAATTGTATTGAAGTCATTTTGGAAAGCAGCATCCTACCAGGTGACAAAATCTGATTTATCAATAAAGATCCAAGTGGTAGAATCATGAAGACACATCAATCAACATACCTATCTGTGCAAAACTTAATGATGAGCGTCAACAAAGCACTTATGGGCCTAGACCTACTCACCGTGTATGTAAAATGATGATGGCAACCTATTGTGCTGTCAAACATTTGGCTTTAATTAAATTTTCTAATAATAATTTAGTTCACAATAATAAAAATAATTTAATTTTCAGGAGTGATTAAGAATAGTGGCTTCACAATTTTTCTTCGGATTTTTGAATAACCAATGGCCGCATGTTGGTTTTTCAAACAGATGATTTGGGGTTTTAATGCAAATTTCCTTTTCGGCCAATCGATGGCTTAATGAACTTTTGACGATGGCATAAATGACATAATCTAGCAGAAAAGCAACTAATTTCTCCTTGCAGGTGCAGAGATGCTGATAAAATTCATGATTATTTTCTGAATCAAAACATAAGCCCCCGTATGGTTCTTCACTAGATTATGCTTTTGGAATAATATTCTGCCCGAGATAAGTTTAAGTTAAATAATACTCTAGAAACCGAATTACATGATATGCAGAGCAAGCCAATTACGAATAAGGCTCATTACACGATGTATTCAACTAGATTCTTGCACTAATTAAATCTAGAAGTCCTTATTCATTATTTATGCTGTAGCAGATTCCTTTTTTCTGATGTCAAAGTGCTGAATTAACATGAAGGGTCAATAGACTTCATTGGTCAATAAGGAATGAAGAAAATTATTCTAAAACGTGCTTTTGACAAATTTATAAATTGTATACCATTTGCTGTAATTTGTGTCATTTATACTTCTTTCCTTTCCTTCCACAGCTAAAGAAATACAATTATGGAGATGTATCTGAACGGATAGCACTTCGTCAATCTTTACACTGCAAACCATTTGAGTGGTACCTGGATAATGTATTGACAAACTTGTATAAACCCGGTGAAATAGTCATGTCCGGAGAAGTAAGGAAATGAAGATATCTTTTTAAAAGAAATATTCGCTTCTATACCATGGAAATCTTTATTTGGCTTTTACCACCTTTGCAACTATCTTACAATTTCGCTGAGAACAGTAATTCACCTGACATTCATTCTATGTATTGTATTCACATTACCTTTGAAATTCACTTCTATTTGTGCATGCTGTCTGATTGAATATGTGATCTTCAATCTGTACCCTGATTGGTTGAGTCAAAATTCAGGGTCAAAAAGCAGAAGTCAAGGCATAATTTCTAGTACTTCGGTCCTCATTCAACAACTTCTCTATTACACACTGTTACTCATAAGACTTCAGAGATTTCACAAATGAGTACTGAACATGAGTACTAACCACGAATGAGAAATGAGTCCCAAATTCTAGTACTCTTTGAGGGTGAAATTGCCAGTGCTCATATTAGAACTCTTTGAGTTCGAAGGCACAGTACTTAATTCACACTCATTCGCAACAAAGTTAGTTCGATGAAAGCTTGATCCAAATTGATGTCTTGGGTTCATTAAAAGGAAATCGATGAAGTAAAAGCGTGGTTGGTTTGCAGGACCGGTTTTTGTTTCATTGTACCCACTTCGACATGTAGGAACACACCAAGCACTCGCCATCTGAGACAGAAGCGACTCGACTGATAATTTTGCTGCAGGAACTATGAACAACTATGATGACCATTTGATAGGCGCCACTTGTTTCCACAATCACTGCTCGTTATCAATGCATACTAAATATGTCTCAGCTGGGAATAGACAGTAGTCTTATCCAGATCTATGTGCGTGCGCTGTCAACTACCAGCTGCCCATTGACTCACTGAATTTGGCATCGTGTGACGTCCTTTATTGTCACTGATATTTTATCATATTGCTACTCACCAAGCATTTTAGCACTTCTGAGAATTTAAGTTCGGTAATTCCAGTACTCTTCTGTTTAGTACTCAGATTAATACTTAAGTAGGACTTTCTGATTTACAGTGTATGGAATGACGGTCAATCATACCTTGATGACCTCCGATAACCTACCTGTCTCCAACCGGGATAGTGTTTTTGCAAACAAAATAGTTGTCGATTGTCTTTGTTTCAAAAAACCGCAAACTTGTAGGCCGAGGAATTCAATAAAACCATTTTCAGGTCGATAGTACCATCTCATAGTCACTGAAATTCAAAAGAGCAGCAAAATGTAGCTGACTTTCAATATGAAAGGTATTATAAGACATAAAGTTCAAAAATGCAACATAGTGCAATCCTGCAAATTGTTGCGATAACGCAACAAACATAAATTTTATTACATTTAAATGGGATCTTTGCATCAATATCTCGCGCTATGTAGATTTTCTTTGTTTATGATATTTTTTGAAAATGATTTGCGTTTACTTAATTTATAAATATATAAAGCCACTAAATTCATTTATGTACATGTTATGTCAAAACAATTTGTAAGTTTTAGCTTCAGACATGCTTGCTATAGAGCTCTGTATGAAAATATGTGAAATGAATAAAAATCTGAAAACACTTATGTAAAAAGTTTCACATTTACAAGCATGGAACAACGTCGACGCGTGCGGTGAACCTGTAAATTGTCAGAATTATTGAAATCAACACACGTTGCGAGATCACAGGTCAGTGAATAGTAAATTTTGAGGATACTTGTGTTAATTTAGTACCTGAATGCTATGTTGCGAAAATGTAACACTATGAAGTTTAAACATTAGTTTTACTAATACAGCTGTTTGCATATCATCGAATTTGCACTATTTCGAAAAATATTTAAACTTTCATCTCCATCTTCATTTCTCAGTAATAGCAACAACAGAAATAAGAATTGGATTGAATACCTAATCATTTGACATGAATGCTCAATCTGTGTTTATCTCTCTGACTTGTTTAATATTACTATTGAATAACTATTCAACTGCTCTCTGAGAAACTGCTCAGCCACTCAGGTTTCTCTGCACTGTGCCAAATTGAGAACTGAATGAAAGAGTATTTAAATTATCGACTTTAAATTCTCAGAAGTACTAAAATGCTTGTCAAGTACCAATATGATGAAATATCAATATAGCAATAACTCACTAAGAGGGAAGGACACGCAAGCGTAGGACAATAGCGATGCATTGATCGGGGTGCGTCACTGTATTGCCATAACATCACTTATCATCACACTTCACAGCGCCGTCTCCATTCTCACTGCTCGTTTTGGCTTGTTCGATGTGCTTTGATGCTGCTGTCATCGCGTTTGCCATTCTCTCCGACTTGTGTTTGAGTCCTGCCAACGTTTGCCATTCTACCCGACTGCTGTTTGAGTCCTGCCAACGCTTTCTATTATCTCCGACTGCTTTGAGTCCTGCCAACGTCTAGCAACTTTAACGACTGAGCTCTGAATCGTGTGCATTTTATTGATCCAAATGCATTTGTGTTTAATTGCCAAAGCAGTTGTTAAATGGATGTGCACATGAGATAAAGCGGGTTAGATGTCCATTGTAGTTTTCATTTTACTATCAATATCCACTGCATTCCTTATAGGCTTAATTCAGAGGGTTGCCAGCCCTTCAGTCTCGCGCAACTTCAAGGGAGCCAAAAGCAAAGAGCTTCAACTGTGACCACGCTGAATTTCAAGCTGTGCATAATTTATGCCACTTGACGGCCTTCCGAGATTAGTTTAAACAAGTTGACGGCTACTGACTAGGCAATTATTAATGTCAAACGAGCAACTAGTAGCACTGTGCAAACATGAGCGCAACGCTGACTTTTGAATTGCTTCCAGTTTTTTTCTTATCTTTTGTCATATCAGTAATAACGATTTTGTAAAGACTGCTTACCATTTCATCAATAAACATATTACTACTACTACTACTACATGACAATGGGAAGAAAATATGCACTTGCATCAACTTCATCTTAACATCAAAAATGTCAGCTTTCATGTTAAAATTTTCAAGTACAAATTTTCTTAAGTTGTTAATTTCATCAAATTGATAACTTGCATTTCAGATCAGGAATAGTCAATCAAACTTGTGTTTGGATGCACGTGCAGATACAGGACAAAGTGTCGTTCCTTATCCATGTCATCGGACTGGTGGAAATCAGGTGCGTTATAATCTGCAGCAAATGACAGGAAATCGCAATCTAGTGGATGGAATAATAATATAATGTAATAGTCTCGAGTAACAGCTTACTAGACATCTTCGATAAAAGCAGTCTGCGTATAGCATGCCTGCAATTTTGTGTTTCAGCCTTAGGATGTGTTTAAAGGGAATCGAAAACATAGATAGCAAACAAAGATAGCGTATATTCTACAAGCTTTCAACATCAGATACAGAATTATCAGAGAATTGTGTCAGATATATGCCTAAAAAAGTGGCTGTTCAGAACAGACAAGATGAGACAATCACCAGACAAAATATCAGACTGTCTACTTTTCTAGAAACATTGACACTGGAGCAATTTGACACTATCTACTTACAGTACATCTAGACACTTCTAATCATATCTGTTCTGGCGCTGTCCAACTCACTCACACAAGTATTCTTATATGCAGACTATGAACTACTTTGATATCTTCCAAGATGTCTTTCGTTCTGTCGCTGTCAACTTTAGGGAAGTATATATACCCTTAAAAGTTGTAAAGAGCATAGTGAAAACAGAATTAAAAGATGGCATCAACATGATGTCAAATATTAAGACTGGCCATTCTCATTCCTCCAAGTATTTCAAAAGAACCCTACTTATATAAACATTGGATAGTCTTATAATCGAAAATTATCAAGGATTCCATCGAATTTTGATAAAAGTGTATATATAAGTCATAAGTAGTATGATATGCAGTAAACGTATAACACAAATTAGTCCGTGCGATGAGACAAAAATTGTCTGATAAGCAGGAAATTTATATGATAATACGTAGCATCAGCCAAAATACTGATTTGGCTGATAAATTGTCTGACAAGTGGCTGTTTACAGTTTGCAGTGAACAGAAGTTTACGTAAGACCATTCATTATTCCTCCCATCTTTTAAAGTGCGCCAACTTTTGTGCCTCGCGATATCTGACAGATTGTGTGTCATAGGAAGGCATGATTTTGGGTGAGGTGTGCCGATGCGTCCATACCGAAGTCGAGACAACTTTTCCTCTAAACTGAACATGCATTTTGTTGATCAATGCGATATGGACATTCAATATTTTGATGGATTCTCTTAACAACTATGGCTTGATTTAACCCTTTCAGTACGAAATCACATAGATACCTGTCCTAGTGACACGCACAGTCTGTCATGCAATTATCGTCCAACATAGTAAAATTTGATAACTACACGGTGTGCCTGAATCCACTTTCGGTCGAAGGAATTAGAACTCAAAATATTTTTGCTGCAAGGATGAGAGTAGGCTTGTAGAAGTTGATTATAACAAAAATTAAAAAAATCGATCGACGTCTTTATGAATAATTTGATTTTTTCGTTTTTTTACCTTTTTTCTATTAATGAATAATAATAATTGTTCTAATAATTGGTCGAAGGAATTAGAACTCAAAATATTTTTGCTGCAAGGATGAGAGTAGGCTTCTAGAAGTTGATTATAACAAAAATTAAAAAAATCGATCGACATCTTTATGAATAATTTGATTTTTTCGTTTTTTTACCTTTTTTTCTATTAATGAATAATAATAATTGTTCTAATAATTGGTCGAAGGAATTAGAACTCAAAATATTTTTGCTGCAAGGATGAGAGTAGGCTGGTAGAAGTTGATTAAAGCAAAAATTAAAAAAATCGATCGACGTCTTTATGAATAATTTGATTTTAGTACCTATTATATAGCTAATTGGATTAATTTTATACTACTTTTTAATAATGTAAGTAATAAAACAATCGATAATTCGACGAAAATAATCTATTTCAATTACAAAACTGCAAAAGCGGTCTGCCAAAAAACTAAAAATAGCGACAAAAAACGCGTACGTGGGGAAGGGGCAAAACTTACAGATGTCGTGAATTATACTCACACACTGCTCTTAAAAGCTGCTGACTGAAGGCTCTGTAATTGTCCGGAACTTTATAGTTCATCCAAGTGCTTTTGAAGTCGCAATGCACGCTTTCAAAGGACTGTTCGGACCAACAGCCCAATCCTGTCTGCTGACGGCGGCAAAATTCGTCCACGTGAAAATATATCGCGTGAATTTTGGGCGTAACCGGAATGTGCAGATTGTCATACGCCCTCTTGAAAATTTCAATTTTTTGAACGTATTTGTGGTCCAAGTCTTTAGAAAAACATGAATGAATGACATCATTGAGTGCGCGAAATGCCAGAATAAAGTTTTTGCAGTGAGCTGGAGAGATTTCCTCCAAGACATCAATGCTCTGTAAGAACTTTCGGCATGAGTTGCCATTGAAGGAACCGCCGTGTATAGCCTCACGAGTAACATGAACAGCATCCGTCCATAAATGACTATTGGGCCAGACGTTCGTCAGATGTTTGTATAGAGTGTTGACTGAACCCAGAAGTAGATGCAGTTCTGGCGGTGGAATTATATCCAGTATCGTGGTATCATCGGCATTTTTAAAGATAGGAGGATGGATTGTGTTGCCGAATTCCTTTGCTTGAGATAAATCTTTACCTGAGTCAACAAAGGACCAGTATTGAGCTCGGATGGTTCCGAGGGTGCGAGGTCGACCTTTCTTTCCCAAACAGCTTTTTGGGACATCGCACCAGCTGCAAGGGTGTGAGGAAGAGTGCGACATGAGTCCCAGGATAATATTTGCTAGCTTAAGGTCCATGGAGCACGTGTACGGGGTCAAGGCTTCTGGATCATTTGTAAGCTTGAGAATATTCCATAGGGTAAGTATGTTTCTATAATTCTCGGGAATATCCTTGACAATGGCCAAAATGAAAGTTTTTTTGACACCAGAATCTTTGAAGTGATGTACACCGGCTGCGACACGATGATTTTCGGTGTTAAAAAAATGATGATTGCACAGTAAGGCAAACTTTCAAAAATTCTCCTCCACCATCAATACCAATGGTTGAGCGTATTTGGCTTGAGTCATAATTTCTTTGTTCGACAATGCACTGTTTGAGATCTTCAAGTGAACGACAAAAGACAACACTTCCGAAGCTATTGCTAGGCGTCGCATTAGAACTGGTTGTTACGAATGAGTGGTCTTCAACAACGAAATGTCCATCTAATCGGTGATTCATTTCTTTCAATTTCTCTTTTAAATTTACTTCTACTGCAGATCTCTGTCCAATAGCCGATCTAAGATGTTTACTCAACGTATGAGTTCGGTTCGTACTCAAATTCATCTCTGTTTGAATTCTGTGCATATCATGAGAACTGATCGGTAGACACGAAGATGATGGAGACGTGGATAAATTTACACATCTACCATTAGGAGAAGCAAAAGAAAATGTATCTACTGAGCCTGGAACTTGTCCCTTTTTCTCCAGCACTACCGACGAAACAAGTTTTTCTTTAGTCTCTGAGGAAGATGCGATGTTTAATAAATTAACGTGCCTTTTGTTTGCTGAACATATATGCGGCTTTCCACGCCCAAGAACCAGAAAACAGTGTGAACAAATTTTCATCGCTTCAGTCTTACCGGATTTCGAGGGGTTATGAAGGGAGGATGTTTTGGGTCCAGGTTTTCTAGCGACGAGAACGACGGAGGACGCCGAGAGATTAGAGGCAGTTGACGCTCTGGCGTGTTCACACACTTTGCAATTGCAGACGGTGTTTGAGGAAGATCGAGCAGGCCGTTCGGTCAATGAGGAGTGATCGAAGAGGGTAACTGTGCGCGTGAAATTTTGTTTGCCATATTCGTACACAATGGTGTAGCAGTTGCTACATAACACTGTCGGTAGCCTGACATCGTCTTCCTCGAGGCCACAGAGGATGTGCTCTTCAATGATATTTTGAGCTTGTGAAGAAATGTTTCTCATCACTTTCGTTTTGCTGAAACACAGCAGACACACAGCTTTCCTGCATTCGTCGTGATTTCTCGTACTGTTCGGCATATTGAACTGCAATGTGAAGCACGGCACTGAACGAATGTCACTGAAGTAATGGCATGAGACCGCGAGCAAACGCTATCAACAGAATGACAATTGACGCAATCAATTGACGTCACCAATAATTTTAATTGGATAAAATTAATCCAATTAGCTATATAATAAGTACTTGATTGTTTTATTACTTACATTATTAAAAAGTAGTATAAAATTAATCCAATTAGCTATATAATAAGTACTAAAATCAAATTATTCATAAAGACGTCGATCGATTTTTTTAATTTTTGCTTTAATCAACTTCTACAAGCCTACTCTCATCCTTGCAGCAAAAATATTTTGAGTTCTAATTCCTTCGACCAATTATTAGAACAATTATTATTATTCATTAATAGAAAAAAGGTAAAAAAACGAAAAAATCAAATTATTCATAAAGACGTCGATCGATTTTTTTAATTTTTGTTTTAATCAACTTCTAGAAGCCTAATCTCATCCATGCAGCAAAAATATTTTGAGTTCTAATTCCTTCGACCGAAAGTGGATTCAGGCACACCGTGAAAATTTGATAACCAAGCATAGCTCGATGACACGCATGGGGTGTCAAATCAGCTTATTCTATACACCGTATCCGTCCATTTTATGTGATTCAGAGTGTTAATGTAATAGATAAATACGTTAGTCATTGTCATTATTTACCGGTTTTCTCTGCAAGAAAATACGGAGAAAAACTGATAAGAAATGCAAAAAAGGGTTATAAAGTTGACTTGACTAACAACACTATGCGATGATAACATTCTAGACCTTTTTCCTTAATGTTGATTATTTTCCTATTTCTCATTTCACACCTGGTTTCTATTATGACCACCGGAAATAATTGTATCCCTTTCTGCTCGTCTTTAATACACCACATTCTCCTTCGCAATTATATCATACACATCACGCTCGTGTCTGTATTTCTTGTATGCTGACTTCCCATTCGAATATCAATTCCATTGACAGCTTTTTCTCGGTCAAACTAACTGAAATAACATGCAAAAGTTAATGATGCGCCTCATATGTTTTGAATGAAAAATTATCCACTAGGAAAAATAATGCAGAGATATTTCATATTCTCAACGCTTTTTGCAAATTATTTGCACATCTACATACAGGTTGCTCAATATTACAGTATTCAATCATTTCATTTTATTACGTTTAAAGGAACCTACATTTTTATTTATTCTTTTGATTTTACTTCACTTTTAATTACTTCTGCCTTTACAATTCGAATGTAATCGTAAATCAAAAGCCAATAACTGCTGATTACTGCAATATATATGTTCAACGCAATGAAAAGTTTTGAAAAGTTTTCCGATTACTCATGATATTTTGAAAAACAATGAGCAGCACATAAACCAGGTTGTCCAGGGCAATCTGCGCATCGAAGACAGTTTCCGTCCGCTTTCTGGCTTGGTAGCAAACACGGCATCTCTTGTGAGGTCGAGGTACTCCTCCTCTTGCTGGAATACGTTCAAGTTTATGTTGTGGATTTCGTTCTTCCAAGGATCGATTGATTGCTGGTCGTTGTACTTTTCGAGGTCATCCGACAGAATTTCGTCCACTACCAGTCTGTAAGACCAAACGATTGACAGATTTCATGCAGTAATCTAGGTAGTTCATTTGATCATCATTTTTCCTGTAGAGAATCCATGAATTGTAATGCATGATTTGAATTAAGTGCAACAGTATTTAACAAACTATGTATAATTTTTTCGAATGATATCGTAATGGTGAAGTGCGGCATCCAAAAGGTCGACACCTCCCATATAGGCGTTGTAATTCAATACAGGTCGTGACTTCTTAACCGTTTCGTGATGTCCACCTTTGATTATGCGACTGACCTCAACATCTTCAGCAGTAGCAAACGTGTCCATCAAGTAAACAGTCTTCTCTCCAGACGACTTTTGATCCACAAGTTTTACACAAAGAACTTCGCCTTTGTGGAAATAAGCTTGAGACTTAACAGGCAGATTTAAGTACTTTAGTTCGTTCTTAACGCCCCGGTTAGCGTTTGCAGTTCCGGCCATTAATGTACCACTGCGGTACAGATATCGGGCTAACCTGAAGGAAGTGTAGAAGTTATCAAGATAAATAGAGTAAGTATATTAGGTAGAGTGGTAACTCCGCATTTATTAAATCTCCAATGTGTATACACTTTCGATTTTATTGAAAGAAC
Source organism: Prostheceraeus crozeri (assembly GCA_907163375.1). Classification (NCBI taxonomy): domain Eukaryota; kingdom Metazoa; phylum Platyhelminthes; order Polycladida; family Euryleptidae; genus Prostheceraeus; species Prostheceraeus crozeri. The sequence continues at coordinate 389,949 of CAJQUW010009899.1, forward strand.
TCAAGGGAGATACATTCGGAATTGTTTCCAAATGTGAGATATGTATATTTCTGCAGCTTTGAAGAAATTAAAACGGAATTGACTCATCATGATAGTATAACGCAGATGGAAATGATATTATTTTGCAGATCGTCCGTGTCAATTAGCAACTGACTTGCTATTGCTTTCATGCTGAACTTCAAGATAATCTTCTGAAGCGTGATCGTATGAATAGCAACGTGCCACTGGTACACAAAATAGCAAAATCAAAGACAATGATTTCAATTGACTTTGAAAGATGTAAATGGTTCCACATCACCATTCAGATTCAAGAAGTGAAACATGAATTTATTGAATTATAAAATCATGCCGGTGAAAATTGAATTAGAAACTTGAAATTTCAGCTAAGAGAGCATGAATAATATCGTGACTTTTTCATGAAGACTTCCATAATAGTACGGATCATGAAATTCCCTTGATAATCAGCTTGATTTTAGCTTCGTCAGGATGCTCATTAGCAAATATTCATCCCTTTTGATATCCAACTTGCTTCATACTACTTATATAGAGGAGTCAATTGGCAAATTTTGAATTTTTTCAAAACTGCTCAAATAATTTTTTGGACCACGGGAACGTAATCGCCCCAAAAAACTGAATCTTTTGATATAAAAATTTTCACTGTATACAGATACTTGTTTGAGTCGACACTCCACCTATATATCCCTACTCTATGGTGGTAACCTTGATCAAAAAGGTCCTTTGATAATTCTACCACAATTCTTTCCGAACCTGCTAACGCTTCAGCACCAGGATGAGTCAATCTGACAGCTCGATTTTCAGTACTCAGGCCATGAAGCATCATCTTCTAAACGTAGCCTGACTCGGACTGTGCCATTACACATGATTTTATTCCACATCTTCTACGTTTGCTTGGGATATATTGTCGTATTTTTAAACGTCCTATGAAGAACAGGAGAGTCTCATCTATGGATATTTGACGGTTTGGTAGGTAAGTATTTAAGCATGTATCATTGACTTTCTTCAGAAATGATCGCATTTTTGCTAAATAATCATTGTCCAAATTTTCTGGATCTGAAAAACGAATATAGATCAGAAATAATTGAAATCGGTCACGGGATAGAGATTCAGATGACGAGATATCTCTTGACGAAGCACCATACTTGTATAGCTACTCCAGTATGCTGCAAGCGTAGGCTTCTTGATCAAAATCATTAAAAATTGCCATCCAATAAACTTTCTTATTTCATTGACTGCAACGTCTGCAGTTTTGTAATTTTCAGTGTGGGTGCATTCCAGTAGTCCCAGTAAATTCTGGTCCACGTCTGACAGAATCAGTACCTCTTTGACCAGCTTGCCATTCACCATCTGTGCTACTGTCTGCATCTTCGTCAGAGCTGCTACTTGAAGTCATTATCTTGTAATTCATCTTCTATCTCACTACATGAACTGCCATCGTCGTTAGCGTCAAATCCCATCAAATTCAGCGCATCTGCCATGGCAGAGCGCCGCGGATACCGCCGTCCACTTCGCGTACTCATTACGATATGAATGCAAGTCGAACAACGATCGCCACTGTCAACAAATTCTGTCAATGAATGATATTCAAAGATAAGTTCAACAAACAAGGTCTTACATAATAATTCGGTGAAACTGACCTTTGAAAGTGATCACAACTCAGAAACAATCACAAATGGCTTGTAACACGCTCTACGTGTCACAGTATAATCGTACTATTGCATTGATTCTAATTCAGTTAATTTGACAATAGATACATGACACGTGCAGCGTGTCATCCGTAGTCAAAGGGTGAAAGATTCCACATAAATGTTGCTCTAATAATAACATACCGGTACTCAATTTCCAGGCTTTCACCTATACTGCAAATGGCGAGTTTATGAGAAACGAATACTGCATGGAATATTCTGAAGAAAAAGAGCCAAAAATGTATGAATGTCATGGAAACAAAGGGTTGCAGCACTTCAAATATCTTGAGGTAATGCATTTAATTTCAACACTTTGTAGCGGCGAATTATGCCAATACGCAGGGACGTTTTTGCACTACCAGGATGCGATGTTTTCGCGCTTTTCCCACATTGTGCTCAGAGTTGGAACCTGGCTGAATTTTCAAATTCAAGGCCCAACCGTTTATATTTCAAGTTTGTAGGCATTTGAATACAGTTGTAAATCATGTTTAAATCCGGTTTGAATAGTCAGTTATTAAATTTCAAATCTCATTCAAGATGTTTTCTTGTTCAGAATTAAGGCAGGTGAGTATTCATAAGCTCAAAAGTACTATTTATTTTCGATTTTGATTAAAGTAATAATTGCATGTACATTCATGTAATGTAGAAATGACATTATCTGAGTATTGATCTCCTCTTACTCAAGTATCATGTTCCGCGGATTATTAGAAATTCCATAAGTAATCCATCATGATTCAAGTTAATAACGTAATCAATTCGTGATATGAATGCTGCTGACGCCGCTGCCGGCACTGCTGACGTTGTGCTGATCTCTCCTAGTTGACTGTTTTTACCTTTTTGTCCCTGAAGAAGCGTGAATACGCGAAACGACTGGCCTGTACATATTTTTTGTTACAATTTTTAGTCAATAAATTCCTCAGCTTTAATGCAAATTTTCAAGCCAGCTTCATCCTTGCATGCCTTACATTTTGTAACAATCGTTAATTCATAGAAATAGTCTCATTATATACAGTATTCCTATACGATTTGGATATTTCAGTTCAATAACATTGCTATGAACTTCATTTCCATATTAGTCCGGCAGCGAGAAGGAGTTTCTGCAGTGAACGAGGTAGAAAATGAGACTTTCACAGAATGATGTACACCCTTTACCTACTACGAATCGGCATGTCTGCCGAGCTCTAGTGAATTCCTCTTCTTTTCAGACAGGATCAATGAAAAACACATGTTTCTGCAATGGGACGCAGATTGTAGTTTTTGGTTTAAATGAAATTTTCTATGTTTTTGCTTATCAACTGGAAAGTATTAAATCAAGAGTCATAATTTTTGACATGGAATGATGTGCTTGTGCTATTATCATGCTTCTGATCGACAATGTATGTGAGAATGTGGTTGAATGTGGATAAAGTTGCTCAAAATATTTGTGTTTGCCGACATTAAGAGGCTCGCCAAATCTAAGCGTGTTAGCTTTATATACATGAACATGAAAGGAAATGACTTGAAGACATTCCATGCCAAAAATTATGACTCTGTGCTCAGTAGTTTGCGCTTAATCAGAGAAGACATACAAAATTCCATTTCAGCCAAAACCTGCAATCTGCGTCCTATTAGATTCACATGTGTTTTTCTTTGATCCTGTCTGACAAGAAGAGTAACAGAGCTCGGCAGACGTGCCGATTCGTAGTAGGCATAGGGTGTACATCATTCTGTGAAAGTCTCATTTTCGGCCTCTTTCCCTGCAGAAACTCGTTCTGGCTGCCGGACTACATATTAAAAAAATTTCATCACTTGCTTTCATCATTTACTTACATCATCATTACTTACATCATTACTTACATTATCATTATCATCTATTAACTTTTTTGTCAGATATATAGGAAGGAATACATGACATCCGTCTCTAGCTAGGCCAGCAATGATGCATCACACTAGTTTCTTTAGGGGCTGTATTAATAGAGATAGCACTAGCCTAGCACTACCCTAGTGCTAGCCTAGCAGCAACTTCCGTATTAATAAAGGTAGCAAAAGGGTAGCACTATGTCTGAGACCTAGCGCTAGGCTGTCGTATTAATAAAGATAGTAACTATCCTAGTGCTAGCCTAGCACTACCCTAGCGCTATGTCCAAAATCTGGCAAATTCCCTAGCAAGGTCTCGACCTTGCTAGGGATGATGCTAGATTGAATATTTAAGAGCAATATTGAAGGATATCTAATGTGATGTTTACGGAATGGTAATGTTGAGCGCATTGCCTTCAAGCTAGTGTGTGATTTTTCTAATTTGAATAAACATGTCGAATCACAAACTGCAATTATAAAAGTTATTCCAAAACTGAATAAATTTTGCACTAAAATAGAATTTAAGCGACACAGTCTATTTGTGCATTACACTTTTGCACTAGACGTCCTGATAAATGGATAGTTATTTTCAACATTTAGATAACCAATATTCCTATTTATAAATTTCACTTAATGACGTCAAAATAGATTATCATTGATACGAATTGCTTGCGCATGGAGTAATACAACGGTGCAAAAATTCCGTGATTTTCATAGCTACTGAATTTACTGAATCGTGGGTTTGCTATTTTAGAATCTCAAGCGCAGTTTTGAATATCCCTACAAGTGCGTTTCAAATTGCTTGACATTCACAATCGTTGATAAATTTGCATGATAATGAAACTGTGATGAAATAGTGTGCTTAAAATTGATAAGTAATCGAATTGTAATTTTTTATCTCAGTAGCCTGATAAGAATCAAGATGTATTGGCGATAAATTGACAAACATTTTTCTCTCCAAAAGGCTTTAGAAAGTAATTCGGAAATAATTCAGATAACAGAAGAAATTCAGAGAGTAAGAAGAAAACTCCAAATCAATACATCTGACACTGCTAATGATTTGATAAAAAAAAGTTCAAGATAGGAATTACAATAATGCATCAAATTATATTTATATGTAGTGACTTGTTCACAATGTAATAAGTCAGACGATTATAGGGATTTATTTTCGGATTTTCGGATTTTTCAAAGAAAAATATATTTTCTGCTTTTCATTCTCAGATTTTAGCGTATACTTTAAATTCATAATTAGAGCTATCATGGCATGGGAGGATCCGACTACGCATAGATGTTAATTGTTAAGAATTACTTTCTAATACCTACCAAAGTAATGAGACTGAGACTACACATTGAGTTGAATTGCCATTGCTCCATTGTGTGCGGTAGGGGGGTGTCATATGTTGTGTCCCTTGCTTGGCAACATATTATTAGAAATGTATTCTACACTGTTTTTACACTTTAAAATTTAGCTAATTATTATGTTACATTATAGATCGGAAGATCATACCGATTGGAATGAGCCCCATTTCATGCATCGAATTATTCAACAATTATTCATAAGCAACGATTTATATATTTGATATTTTATCTTCTCTGAAAGATAAGAGTCAACAGCCGGGCAGGAAAGAAGGAACTTTAATCTCCAAAAAACACTCTTGTATTGTTAAAGCCGAACGTGCGCGCATGCACAAATTTCATTTCGAAGTTAAGCGTCTAATTGGCAGATTTCTATACTCCACATTTTCGCTACTGTTCCAGCAAAATTATAGGGATTGTTTTAAAATTTCGTTGAGTTAATTCAGGTTCTCTATTACAGTAATCATAATTGGTAGTTCAATGAACGTGCGGAGATGTCAAGTGGCTAAAAGTCTTAAATTCATCCTTTCAACCGCAAATACATGTAGTTCACTGCTGATACTCGCGTTACATTTTACTCTATTGTGTAGGACGTTAAACACCGCAAGCTAAGGACGTCATCATAATCATCTACTGTGAAGAATGTATTCTTTTTTTTATTACTTGCAAAATTAGTTCATTCTGATGTCATATTGAAGATCGGCAGATGATGTCGATTAAAATGAGCCCCATTTCATATATCAAACTATTTGACAATCGTTCATTAGCAAGACAGTTATCATTTCGATGTTTTATCTTCTCTGAATGAAAACAGTCAACAGGCGGGAATGAAGGAAATTCCTTTGATCTCCGACATTCACACTTCTATTGTTAACATTGAACGCGTGCGCTTCAACATATTTTCACTCGATTGCCGGGCGTGAGAGCAGGTGGTGAATGCAGCTGCGCTGTGCGCTGAATCGGCACGTCAATGAAACTTGATCTAGCATTAACTGGCGCCGGAGTTGACGCTAGGCTTTCTCTATTAATACGAAACTCAAGTTGCTACTGCCCCTAGTAAAAAAAAAATAAAAATGCTATAGAAAATAATGCTATAGAAATGCTATAGCAAATGCTAGCTCTATTAATACGGAAGTTGCTGCTAGGCTAGCACTAGGGTAGTGCTAGGCTAATGCTATCTCTATCAATACGGCCCCAGAAGAATAGATCTTTCCTTTCAAAGCATATCCGCCACGAGCCTTGCACAGTCAAAATATTTTTGCTCCATATTTTCTCGGTTTAGAGGGAATGTAAGCCTACACTGCCGGAGCTTTCCCTCTAAATGTCACCGGGACAGTAGCACTTTCCTAAGTTTTCCATCACATTTCTGCACTACAACTGATCGATCGGCGCCGAAATTGTCAAACCATGTACAACGTTGGAGGAAGGTAAATCGTATTTGTGACATGACAGCCGTCTAGAAAGGCTTTCTTTCTTCATCCCATAGATCACCCACCGCTGTATAATGTCTCTTAATTGATCTCAAATAGATCTCTTCTATTATGCCGGTTGTCCAGAGCAGCAGCAAAGAATGCGATGCATTTTGCAGATGAACAAGTGTAAGAGATCAGCTGGGTGGTGAGGAGGCGTGAAGTTAGCGCATGGATGAGGGGGATTTGACGATTGTGTGCTAACGTGGGACATAAGGTTGAGTAGCTTATGGAAGAGGGAAAATACGACGAGACGTCGCTTGCGGACTGTCTGCCATGCTGGTCGCTGGTGAAGGTGAAAGTGGTTGAGGATAGGAGCGCGGCCCAGGCTTTCCGTGAGAATTGACTTTGAGTTCCCATTCCCACGGGATTTCTGATGGGAATCCCATGGGAATTCCCATTCACACGGGATTTTTCAGTATTTCCCATCAGAATTCCCATGGCTCATTACTCTTCCTATATATGGTTTATGGTTCTCTTCTTTCAGACTACAAGTCGATTAACGGATTTTCGTAATTGAACTGATGAGATTAAGCGCTTTTAGTTGACCTATCTTTTGGATGAAAAAGTATTGGCATATCAATCTATCTTATTTTGTAATTTCCAAAAATTGCAAGTTTTTACTAATTATCAAAAATATCTATCATTTTCTTTCAGGGATTAGTCAATCAATAAAGACGACTTCATCGAAATAGTCTTCGATTACATATAGGCCTATACATACACATATTCGCATGTCTATTCACTCTGATTCACTTCATGCGGTGCCGTACTTGTGATGAACATGGCAAACTTCTAGCTCATCGCAATATCATATTTAAGTTTACAATACAAGTACAGTGCGTGTATACAAGCAATGAAGTCAATGCTTCGCCTCCGCACATTTCTATGACTTATCAACAGAAAACAACTACTGATTTATGAATATGTGATAATACGCTCGCTCGCATTCCATGTATTTTGGTACGGTGTAATTCCAATTCTATCTAACTTTGATGATAAAGCCACAAATGCAAAAAGACAAATTTATATTCAAGAAACAAACGTTCATTGAAAATTTGTCCAAGGATTGACAAAGGTTGCTGCTAAAAAGGCATCAAACATTAAAAAATATCAATGGATTGATGAAAGCTACATATTATAAAACTCTCCAATGTAGGCCCCATTATGTATAAAGGCCTACGAATGACAGTACTACAATCTAAGAATAGCAGATCTTCAATAAATTATCAATATATAACTATACTATTATATGTATAATATTATATATACTATTATATATTATTATTAATATATAAATAAACTACCAACCGTTACTTTGAGACCCGCGTGATGCCGAATGAAGACCATCGATGGATTAGCAAGCGTCACTTTGAAAACCATCAAGTCAAAAGCAAATACTCAAGAAAATATCAATGGATTAACAAACAAAATGCGGGTATAAAAACAATCATGAGAACAACAGATACTGAAGTAAAATTTCAATGGATTAACAAACGCAAAACGCTACCATGCGACAATGAAGGCTATCAAGAGAATAGCTGATGCTCTAGAAAAATATCAATGGATTAACAAAAGATTCTACGGGTATGAAAATCTGGAGAAAAGCCGATGCACTAGAAAAATGTCAATGGATTAACAAACGTTGTTATGAAATATATCAAATGAATAACAAATGTTCATGCAAACCTAGGAACTGAATTATAATACAGTCTCTAACTTGCAAGCATATTTTGTGTAAATCATAGCGCTGAGCTTGTCAGGCTTGAGCCTTTTTCGAAGCTTTGATAAGAGAATCCCCGCCTCGCTGAATAGTCTTTCTACAGAAGCCGATGACACTGGGGTGTAAAAAAGAATTTTTGCACACGTTGACAAAAGTCTCATTTGTGGTCCTTTCTCTTTCCAAAACTCCTTGGTCGGATGTCTGGAGGCCACACGAATGGTCTCAAAAAGCAACATTTCTGTTTCAAGTTGTTCATGAAGCGAAGTCTTCATGCGCTTTGGGCGCGGAGCAAGCAATGTCTCAAACGGATCGCTGGATGTCGAGGGCTCACGTTCCTGGTTATCACTGACTTTGTCCGTGAGGATATCAGATATATGCATTGAATCAAGCAGCTGATTCAAATAGTTCACAACACTCGATTTGAATCCTTGCATCTCCTGCTCCCATTCATTCATGAGCACCTGCAATTCTCGGGTCTTTTTGCTGGAATATCTAAGAGTTTTCATCATATCCAAAGCCGTGTTGCAGACATCAATGCCTGACAAATAACAAGCCGCCTTTGCAAATGATGAACCACAATATGGCCACAGCTGCTTTCTCATCTGGTTTCGTAGAAGGCAGCAAGTCTCTCGAGCGATGGCAGGCACTTCTTCACTAATCTGTATTTGGAACAAGTGAATATCCAAAGGTAAGATAGTTCACATAAGATAGATGAGAAGTTGGCTCATCAACCTCAATTCTGTCAAAGATGCAGCACTTGACGGCTTCCATAATATCCAACAGAGATTTCAGTAAAGGTAAAGGTGGCAAATTGTCAGATACATGACAGTCTTCTTCTGACAGAAATACAGTGTAGTTGTCCACCGCAGATCGAAGTCGAGAATGTTGAAAGCGCCATGGGTGAGTCGTGCTTTTATCAGGAATAGCACGCTTTAGTCGCTTCGCATTTTGGTCGCGTACATTATAGAAAGATTCCACAGAAGTCAGATTAGACAGCATGTCACTTAGTAATTCTGGTGGAGACTTCTCGAAAACGTCTTTGACACAAGTCGACAAGGCATGTTCGGTACAACCAAATCTACCACCCAAGTTCAGCGTCGTTGGATAACGGCCGTCGAACGCTGCGACCATTTTCGGTTCGTAGTCACTAACTATAAAGATGGGTTGAGAGAGCTCACCCTGTTTTTCATAATTAATGCATTCTTCGAGAATTTTGAAAGTGAACGAAGCGTCGTGTGGTACATTATCCAAATCACAAATTTAAGTGGATAACTGAACCAACGCCAATCTTTTTCGAGTCCACAAGCAACAATAACAAAATAAGAAAGTCGATGTTCAGTTCTTCCAGACCAAAAATGAATCATGCATGATACACCAGCATCCGGATCGTTGAGACTGTTTCTAAAATGATGTTGCAACTTCGCATGGGATTGCTCTCCCTCAGTCATTAACCCCGATGAAATGTAAGTTCGTCCGATGGAATAGTCATTGATCTTGTTGTTTCTGTGCGTTACCGAAGAAGCGAAGTTTGTGCAAGAAGATGCAATTTTAGCCATGGCGTTGATGGACACAGTCGGATAGGCACAAACAAGCTTCACTACATGCTGCTGCCATTGTTCTTTTGCTTCTTTCGGAAGAGGAGGCTTGCTTGTTGATGGAGAACACTGGAAACTTCGGTGAATGGTGAGTTGATTGGACGTCGACGTCGCCGGTGCGCAGTTTTTCTCGAGATGGCGCTTTATTGCACTAACCCCACTCTGGTTGACCCACTGTCCTCTTGTCTTCTTAAACCAAAGAAACAATTTCTTACAGGCATCACAATAAAGGAAAGGGGCCAACAATGGTTTCTTGTCGTCTCCTGAGCTCTCGGCAACCGGTGATATGTCCACTTGCACGGCCTTTATCCTCGATTCAAGACTGGCACTACCACTGGTTAATGACTTCGGTGGCGGAACAAAAAGATACACGAGCAGCAGAAATCTGCTGCTGCAGAGTTTTTTGTCTACTTTGAGGAACTTGTTCGAAGACATCCCAGCGACGACCTGCCTCAGAGTGGGAACTGAAGTTGCAGACGTGTATAATTACATCATATAGCTCGGTTTCTCTTCGGTCTGCAGCCTAATGAATCATCGCCAAGCGTCAATCAGGGGAAAAGAATGTTTTGCGAGCTCACATTTCCTCACTTGAATTGTCAAAAGTTGCGTAAGTGAAATTGATCATGCAGCGCACGGGGCGAGAGAATCGGTCGGTCACTGACATGGTCTCCTCCCGTCGGTTGACGATGCGAATTGACAGACAGTCTCAACAGATAATTACATAATCCAGGTTCTCTCTCTCTCTCTCTCTCTCTCTCTCTCTCTCTCTCTCTCTCATTCAAGACCAATATTAGTCTTCTTATAAGATTGATAAGCCAGGATAAGAATTGTTATGATGATGGTTACCGACCCGTGTTTCGTCACCCTGACAGAATCATGCTTTTTTCAGACAAGGACAGCCTGCTTACTGTAGACACACCTGTACAATGTACATGTATAAATGTTGTATTTTCACTTCAATCTGTGCGTCATTCATGAGCGGCTTCGCCTAGTCATCCAGTAAGATGAGTGCAACTACAGCCTGCATTCTCGCTTTCTCACAACCTTTGCAAACCAAAAAAGAGTTGATACTTTCAAATAAGATTTAAATTTATCTTATTTTGGTGATCAAAATTTTCAGTTAATTCCCATGGGATTCCCATGACCCGAAGCAAGATTCCCATCTCATGTGATTTCCCATGGGATGGGGATTCCCATTACCTCGGCAAGCCTGGGAGCGCCTCTGTTCAGTTGAATGACCATGTGTGTGAGGGAAGGCACTGACACACTCAGCAAGATCCACGATCCGACTGGCGATTTTGAAAATATGACGATCATATTGCAACATCCTTAATGAGGCGTGGAGGCAAGTTCCTCCTTGGAGCTCTCAGGGCTGCTTCTGGCGCTTACACTCGAATTGCGCCAAATTCGCGATGCTAAATGATACTAAATTCCTAATGCCCTTAATAAGTTCCTAAACATACTAAATGCCCGTATAACCCGGTAGACTGCTCCGCGAGTCACAGGAATCTTTTTGGACATTTTCAGTCTCGAATGGTTGTAGAATCTACGTGAATGCCACGAAGAGTGGCAATTCTTCCATCAGAATTGGACTATTGATCGATTCGTACAATTGGATGAGGTGATGGGACGGACAAGTTACGCGCGCTAGTGTGCAACTTGCAACGCGACTCCAAAAGAACATAATGTTCCCTATCAACTATCGACACTACACCGCTTATCACGTATACTACTACCTATGCACTTGCGACTTAATTACACGTAGATAGCAAATTCATAACGTCCAAAACCCAATCAATAGTTCAAATCACCACTGACACAGAGAGAAAACAAGCTCAAATGTACAAAAACTTTTTATAAAATTCGCACACACATATTTGATCGTCTGAAATTCCCAAATATCGTCCTTCCACGGCACTTTGGCCACTGACAACAACGCCGGTTTCTTCCGCTCCAACAACTTCTCAGCACAAAAAATGCCTGCCTCGGAATCATTGGAGGGCCATCCGCTGTCGAGTTACACGCCATTGCCTAAGCCACCTCTAGAGGCGCTATCATCACTGCATCATCTCCGTCACAGGCCAGTGGCAGTCGAAGAAGGACTGACTTTCCTGTAGCTGCAGCGGTGCAAATTTGTCCACACCTGCATTTTGACCTGTAATGTGCATTCAACGCACCACCACCACACATTGGTAATACCCATGCGATGGGACGTCTCTTGCGGACCGGAAGCAGTCCGCGTCGTAGACAGCTTCATCGGAGAAACATTTTAGATAATGGTGCTCCTTTTACACATGTGAATGGTAGATTGTCTTACCTCTGACAGCCTTTTCACACCTCTCGCATTCGGTGCGCTTGACGGCGCTTGGTGGGTGGATTTGACGATGGCATTCAACACACAGAGTACGTCAATTGCAAGACCGTCAATGAGCACAGACTTTGTCGGATGGCCGACATACATGTACATGCTTTTCCTGACGATACACTACACATGCTTTCCCTCTTCATCTTCTTCTTATTCTTGTTTAGGTGCTTCATTCTAATGGAATTGGCTTGGTTTTAGATAAATTGTGCTATCAGAAACTTGCGCATAAAAGTTGGAAGATGAGAGGTCATTACGGAGTCACAAACTGCATTTTAAATGTTTGTATACCGTGTATATGAATTACATGAAAAACATAAACCATTCACGTACTCATTGATAGCCCGCAATCGACATGAGACAAACATGTGCAGAATTTCCTAAGGTACACACTCATTTAGGAAAGAATTGCTTCGATAACTGTCACAGGACAGCTATAATCGAATGAGAAAACTAATATGGCCATGCATGGACATGAGCAGAACCCACCATTCACATACATGCGAATAAAATGACTCCAATTTAGTGGCATTCTTTGGAAAGCGCTCGAAGTGAGCTTTCCATTCAGCCGCTCCCGCACTGCTTCAACCACAGAATTAGATTCATCTGCGCGCTCTTCGGTTTCCCAGAAAGGAAGGGTTATGTGTAGCCTTAATATCGAAATGGCACATCACATAATTAGACAACTCGTTCCTTCTCGAATGGATAATTCGTGTATCGCTTGCTATTGGAAATGGCAAGCAATAAGCTGTCAGCAGAGGACACCAGAGCCAGTGAGAGATGTGTGCGTGCTGTGATATCACTTTGCACACACCAAAACACACATCGATGCCTGGCTTCGATTCAATGTATGCACTATAGCAATGCCGAGGATAGGATGTGAAAACATCAAGTGAACTAATTTTCGTACGCCTGCTACTTTTTTTAATAATGATCGGAAGGGCCAACATTATGGAGAAAACTTGTGCGAAATGATCTGAATTCTTCGAATCTGGAGGAATTTTGGCAATCGAAGCACCTGGCTGGAACTCACATTAATCCGCAAGCGACGCACGAGTTTTTGTCCTATATCTGTAAGGTATAAGGAATTCATTTTTGCCCACCTAATAGATTCCTCTATGTGCCGTCAATTTTGTATTAATCACACTTCTAGCAAACCGAAGCAGATAAACAAAATATTTAATTCTGTGGCTTCAACTATCGGAGGTGTCCCAAAATGACCTGTACAGAAAGTATGATGTTTTACACTCTTTCTAAAACGCGATATCTGCTTGTCTAAAATCCGGTGATTGTAGCAGACGCATATTTGCAATGAAGGATTTGGAGTTCTGGTGTGTTTAAGGAATGAATTCACTTCTTAAATGACTACATCATGGAAATTGTCTGCAATTCTTCTCAACATACAATGCATCTATACAGACTGATGACAACTTACCTAGGCAAATAAAAAAGTATAACATTTATGTGCATTGAGCATGTATATTGGGGTCAAGATTAACCTCATTCTAAATGGTTTTTAGTTCCTTTCATGAAACCTAAGCGATAATTTTCTAGGCGAAATGCAGTCTGATCACCTAAATGGGAGAACCATTACACAAGAAGGTGAATTGCAATAATAAATCATTTTTCAGATACACGCATGTAATTAAAATAGTATAAGTACTCTTTGCCATTCACATGAAGCAGTAGTATAACCGATTTCATGAAATGACAGGATGAGAGATTACTGTCATCAATGGATAAGTTTGTGGATAGCATTGACAGACACATGTACAGACAGACAGTGCATGTAAATCAGATCACTAGGTATATCACTGTAAGCTGTACATACCAAATTCGCAAACAAAATCGCAGTCATAATCAGACAATGAGCAGTCAAAATATCAGACAAAGCTGTCTGCTTTTGGAATTTGTTGCGAAAGCAATGTTTCATATAATGCTGACTACGACATCACTAGTGGCAAATCAATCTAATATTTATGTCGAAAACACAATATTGGTACACATAATGGTACTCTAGATAATCACCTTAGATATGGTCCTTAGATAGTCACGACTTTAGAGAACTATATATGCACTTAAAAGTTATGAAGGACATTTAAAAGACTTAAATTATTTTCATCACATGAAGAAGTCAAGTATCGAGAACTGCTATCACCATTAACCCTAGGACGTACAAAATGTTTTTATGCCGACTTTGTACAATGAGGTCATTTTGACTCATCATTTTTTTCCAGCATTAAAATTCGATTATTTTAATTTAATTAGACCAGGAATTTTTCTTAATCATGCTGTATTCAAGAAATTCTCAATTACTTTATGTTCATGTAGTTTGAAGATTCATCACTTGAAATAGGGCCTACATGTACATTGTACATGTACATTTGGTATAGAATATCAGTACATCTAAAATAATGATGGAAAAAATTTCCCTTTTGCAAAATAAAAAATCAATTGTTCCAGGAATGTTATTATAATCATAAAAATATTTCATCATACTCTGGTTTCAGAATACGGGATCATACATGTACATATTTTCTTCATGTAGTATTTACGAAAACCTATCAATCAGAAACACAATTTGAGCAGAGATGAATCGTGCGAGTGACGTGCTTTCCACAAACCCATTTTTGGCAAATGTCACACTTGTTCGATGTTCTGCTTTGATTTGAGGAGTCACACATTTGGCAGTTTGCTCTTTTGCAAGAATCTCGGCCGTTGAAAGTTGTCACGATCTAACCGCACACAACGCACGGCGAACTGCAGGGTGTAAAGAGGAAGCTTCAGCACGTTCTTGTTGGTGCCTTGAGATCAACTTTTTGCTCAATTCGTAAATGAATTGGAATCGTGTTTTAGGTTCAGAGCTGATCTCACGCCATAAAATGAAAGCATTTAAAGCGGCAATCTCCAAGATATTGGAAAACACTCCAAGCGGCCACCGTCTCGACACCATTTTGGTCGTGAAATGACCTAACATTTGATCTACCGTGCCCACGCCTACTTTGAATTTATTATAATCCAAGATGATGTGAGGCTTTCTTTTCGGTGATTGGTCGACTGTATCACGTAAATTGTTCGAAGACAAAAGAACAACCACTTTCTTCCTTTTAGCAACGTAACTCACCAACCAGCACGGCATCTTTGTTTTCATGAAAAGCAAACAAGGACGAATAGAGATGACGATCACCTTGAGTTAGTTCTTTTTGGTATCTATTTCTGTTCGATGCGATCTGATAGTCCCCAAAAGCGTCATACTCATACCTCTAGCACGCAAAGTGCGAGCCAGTTTGAGAGATGTAAAAAAGCTATCTGTAACCACCGTGCATCCGCTATTTCTGTAATCTTCGGTTAGTTTGAGAACCACCGACTCACCAAGAGAGCCTTTCCTTACCTCATTCCTCTTACATTCCTCTCTTTTTCGAGATATGGATTCACAGAAAGTACGAAAATATGTGGAGGAATCGGCAGCAATCCAGAATTTTATTCCAATTTTGAAGGTTTCTGAGGCATATATTACAAGAACGAGACGCGGGGCATTCTTTTCTTGATGGGAAGAGTTGTTCGTCAACCGTTATGAATTCATGAGGCCAATAAAGGCGAGCTATGGCATCTTGAAAGAGAGTAAACACTTCCCTCGCAGAGGCGAACTTGTCATTTCTGTAGCGTGCGTTCCGGGTAGATTTATCATCGAAGCATAAAACTCGCAAAATTGTCTTGAAGCGTTGAAACAAACGTCAGTGATACGTAGACAATGACCGTGCCACTAACCTGTAAATACCTACTTCTTCCTTGCTGACAAAATACACTTCTGAGCGTCAGTCTCTTTATATCCATCACACAAGACAATATAGCTATACCAGCATGCAAATCTAGAAATTTACTAGTAACTTGTAATAGAAAGTTTGTTCATGTGTCATTCTTAACCTATAATAATGTAAAAAGTTCGTGCTTTCGTGTTAGAAGCTGACGATGAAGTTCGTGTTAGTGTTCGTGTCGTGTTGAGGCTAAATTTCCAAAGAACGCACGCACCACATCTCATCTGCAGATATTCGAAAACTGGTAGGTGGATCGTGCCTCCAAGGTTGACTGTCATCCAATCAGTGCTTAGGGACATAGAATAATGTATAGATATCTTATTTT